>BDMV01000004.1:3170051-3394898 GCA_008326285.1 Oryza officinalis | reverse complement strand
GAGATGAATCCGCTCCAACCTCCAATGCTTCTGGTTTTGAAGGAAAATTGGTTTTTGCTGTTCAAGCTGATGGGGTTAGCCGATGAGGTGACATCCAGCCCAGTTATCATGGTGATGTCCAGAAGAGTTGGGGTCATTGGTCCTTGGTTGAAGAGGAAGGCATTCAAGGTGTTGGACCAAAAATAGCTGGCAGCCGATAGCATGGGTTCATCTTTGGCTAAATCGGCTATGGTTAGGGCTAAGCACTGAGCGATGCCGATTTCTTCCCAGTGAGTTTGTTTGCTAGCCGACATCCTCTTATACCATTCAGACCAAGTCTTGACAGCCGATGGCCAGGATTTAAAAGTGTTGGTCCAGTGGTTCAAACTAGGGTTGGTTAACTTAAAGGGGATCCTGTTTGTCTCGGCACTGATGATTTCTGTGGGATCTTTGTTACCGATTGGGCCCAAGAAGTACCGATTGGGATGAACCAGGCTTGGGATTGCAACTTGGTGGGAGAGATGCTACAGAAAAGAAAGGGGAGAAGAAATAAATTACGAAGAAAAACTAATCTATGAGTAGAAAGGGGATTCGGCTGATGGGGTTACCTCAGGGAACTCGATGACCGGAGCGCTTGAAGGAGCTGCGGAAGACGACATCGTCGGAGATGGAGTTGTTGCTGACGAGGGAATCGTCCTACGTGGTCGCCGGAGAATCCGATGAGGCTATTGCAAGAGTTGGAGGCGATTACGGTTGAGGCGGTGAAAACGGGAGTAACGGCGTGAAAACCTCCAAGCGGTGGTTGCTATTTAAAGAAGGTGTGTGATAACGGTTGAAATGGAAACAGAACCCTAGATCGATTCGGAGAGGATTCAAGCAAATCCGCAACATTCCAAATATCGCGGACTTGGGGGGCATGTGTTAACGACCAAATTTGGTAAATCAAGTATTGGATTTGAAGATAGAATCGAAGCGGATTTGGAGGAAGCTGGCGGTTACAAAACAGAGCAAGAATCGGTTGGTGACCGAATCGGCTACGGTGTGTATCGGCTGGTGACCGAGTCGGCTATCGTGACCATCGGCTGAGACAGAGTCGGACAAGGATAGCCGATGTAGCCGATTCCGATGAGAGATAACAGAGTCTTTGTCGGGTTCGGTTGATGAGCTTCATAAGGATTCCCACGTACGGATTGGGTCCGAAGAAGGGAATTGTATCTATTAATTAGGATATAATGTTAGTTTCCTAATAGATATTGTCGGTTAGAGTTTGTATTAGGGAATTATCTTTAATATGAGTTGTAATAGAGATAAGAGTCGTGTCCGACAAGGACATATTGTGTAATTCTGGGTATAAATTAAACCCAGGTTCGTGTAAAGAAAAAGACAGATCAATACAACAACTTCGGCGCATCGCCACCTTTACTCTTTCATTGTTTTCGACGAGTTCTTGCTTTCGAGTTGGGCTGCATCGGTTTCGATCTCCAGCAAGAGGTAAAACTTGTTATGGCGGCTTGCGCTCTCGGGATTAGTGCTTCCATCTTTATGACACTCTGATCCTGTTTGTGTGAATCGTCGAGTTATCATATATATTGTATAATCTGAATTGATATCAATATATAACTTAGATCGGTTGATGTCTGTTTCACAGAAAAGCAACCGATAGGGTTATATATCGCTGTTGATCTAGATTATATAATATATCTACCATCTCGAAAAGGTTTTCATCGACTTGATCATCTAGACATTATGTTTCTTTACATATTTGGTGCTGCATCAGTTAGGTTTGACCTACTAAATCATGTTTAGAACCATAGTTTCTAGCCTGTCTATGATTGCTAATAGAGATAGCGTCGGGGTTTCAGCCGATCTTACCTGGTTTAATTATCTTGTTATCTTGATATATTAAATCTGCCCTTTATATGAGATATTAACTTAGTAAAATATATTGAGCTTGTTGTCAAATCTGGTTAGGATCATCTTAACATTAGTTTGAGAGTTGTTTAATATATTTTGTTCATGGTAATATCTCTGTATAAAGTAGTATCGGAGTACTAGCCGATACATGTTAGACTTGCCTAATCGGCTATGCTATGAACTTGTATAATCTATGCTTTATAATATATTTAGGCATAAGTGATTTATACTGTCTCGGCGCCCTGTCCGATCTATCCCAATCACTTAGTTTAAATATATTTTGAGACTTAGATTATATTTTGTTGATATCTACAGCCGATTGAGTAGGTTTAGCTTTATCTTGCTTTATCTGTTATAGCCGATTTAATGCATCTTGCATCGGCTCAATGCTCAATGATATGTCATCGGTAAACCAGCCGATCGGCTATCATTGGTGGATTTAACTGCGTTTTCTTTGTTTCTTATTGGTTGCAGGATCAAACCAATTGGCACGCCTAGAACCCAAAAGAAGTCTTTGGACCTGCACTGGAGTTAAGCAGATCTCCCAGGCCAGTGTGTGTTTTTTTCCATCAACACTACGACGCCGTCCTGGACCGCCTGGTGGGCCTGCGAGCCCAGGGGCTCACGGGGACCATGGTGTTCGGCGATTTCCTCCGCCGCCGGATCCCGCCGCTCCGGCGACGCGCCCGGGGTGCCTGGGAGTACGTCGGGACCGAGGACCTCCTGAGGACCCACCAGGGGCGTAAGTGGGATTGGGACCCCGAGGATTTCAGGATGGTGGTCCAACGGGTGCTAAACCTTAGCTCCGTGGAGTCATCCCTCATCCCTCGGGGGATCCTCCCCCTCTGCAGCGACCCAGAGCGCGCCAACATCCTGGCCATCATGCAGGTGGTCGGGGCGTCAGGGGGCCGGGCCCCCCGAGGCCATGATGGCGCGGGCGGCAGCCGCAGAAGGGACCAATCTACCATCAGAGGGGGCCATGCTTCCGGGCCCCACGGCAGGGGTTTGGGGGGTAGCCGCCCTGCCGACGCCAAGGGGAAGAGGAAGCTAGAGGCGACCCCTCCTCCATCTCCTCCCCAAGGGGGCGGGGCGGAGCACGTCAACGGCAGGCGCCCGGAGGACGCCGCACTGACGCCCCAGCCCGAGGGGGAGCGGAAGAAGAAGTGGCTCCGCAAGATGGGGGAGACCGAGCCGTGCAGGGGGAGACTCATCACGCCCCCAAAGTGGTCGTTCAGCCGGCCACCCCGCAGGTTCGACCTCTTACCCATAGCGGCCACACTCTCGTTCCCTAACCCCTAGGCTTATTTTTACTTAGCTCTTTCTGTTTCACATTTTTCTTCTGCCTCAGCGAGATCCCGTCCCACCCCACGTGTCACTCCAAGGCCGGCCGGTCCGCGGGCAACGAGGCCGGGGAGGCGGCGACCGCAGAGGCTCAGAGGCGGGAGGCCGACTTGCAGGAGGCCGCAGGCCACCTACGGGTAGCTCAAGAGGCTGCTCGGGAGGCGGCCCAAGTCCGCCAGGCCAAGGAGGCTGCTCGAGAGGCGGCTAGAATCCACCGGGCCGAGGAGGCTGCCCGGGAGGAAGAGGTGGCACGCGCGCACGAGGCACCGGCGGCTGAGCCAGCCACCCTGGTCCTCGACCCGACCGCGCCGGAGGCGGAGGCTGCCACCGAGGCGGCCCGTGATGACGCCGAGAGGGTGCACCCGGGGCTCGACGCCTCAGGCAGCGCTGCGAGCGAGCCGGCCTCGGGAAAGGCCCCCGAGGCCAACACACCGACCGACGAGCCGAGCCGGGCTTCACCACCACAGGGGCGGTCTTCCCCCTTTTCCCCGCCACCCCGCTAATCGCGGAGCCCCTCCTACAGGCCTTGGCTACAGCCAACAGCACGGTGCTGGACGGGCTAAGCGCCCAAATACAGGCCCTGCAGGCGAAGCGGTCAGAAATCGACGCGGCGTGGGCGCACGTCGAGGAGGGGCGGCGCTCCGTGGAGGCCATGGTGGAGGCCGGCCGTATGGCGCACAGCCTACACACCTCGCAGCTCGAGGCTCATCGCAGGACCCTGGCGGAAATCGCCCGGGAAGTGGAGGAGGAGCGGGAGACAGCCCTCATCGCCACCGCCGCGCACGACGGGGCGCGGGACGACCTCCGTCTCCAATACGGGAGCCGGATGGCGGAACTAGAGGAGAAGCTCGACGCCGCCCGCGGAGTTCTCGATGCCGCCTCTGCCCGGGAGCGGCAGGCGGTGGAGATCGAGGCGGCGACCTGCCAGCGTGAGGAGGCCCTAGAGGCCCGGACCATGGCACTGGAGGAGCGCACCGCCACGCTCGGGGGACGGGCATCGCGCTTGCTCGTGCAAGAGGCTACCGTGCGCCGGCGGGCCGAGGCCCTTGACCTCCGCGCCCGGGAGCTGGAGGCGCTGGAGGAGCGTGCCCGCGCCCTGGACGCGAAGGAGGCGGCGCTGGCGGCACGCGAGGCCACCGCCGCTACACGGGAGGCGACGCTGGCGGCGCACGAGGCTGCCTCCGCCGAGCAGGAGTCCGCACTCCGCCTCCGTGAAGACACGCTCGCCGAGTGGGGGCGAGCCCTCGAGGAGGCCGAGGCCGCAGCGCAACGGCTGGCGGACAGCCTGTTCCTCCGCGAGGCGGCGCGGGAGGAGCAGGCGCGCCGTAATCTGGAAAGCGCCCGTGCCAAGATGGACGCGCTGAACCAGCGGGCCTCCGAACTCGAGGCGCGAGCAAGGGAGCTGGACGCGCGGGCGCGCAGCGGCGGGGCGGCCGCAGGCCACGGCGATCTGGCCGCCCGCCTCATAGCCGCCGAGGACACCATCGCCAAGCTGCATGGCACCCTGGACTCGTCCGCCGGGGAGGTTGAGGCCCTCCGGCTGTCGAACGAGGTGGGGCCCGGCATGCTTCGGGACTCCGTCTCCCGTCTCGATCGTGCCGGGCGTCAGGCGGGCATCTGGAGCGGGCGGTACGCAAAGTACGCCGCCAACCATGGGGGCCTTGCCCAGCGCCTCTCGAAGATGGCCGAGGACCTCGAAAGGCTCCCCGAGGAGATCGAGGAGACGGTTAAGTATTCCTCAAGGGACCTCGCCCGGGGGGCGGTGGAGCTCGTGCTGGCGAGCTACCAAGCCCGGGACCCCGACTTCTCCCCGTGGACGGTGCTGAAAGAATTGCCCCCAGGAACCGAGGCCAACGCGCGCGCCCAAGTCCAGGATGCCGCCGGTCAAATGGTCCACGGCTTCGAGGGGACGGCCCCTCGGCTCGTCTTTGCCCTCGACTCCGACGAGGAGGAGGACGGCGACGATGGTGCCGACGACGACAGCGACGGCGAGGCCGGCGACCCGGGTGCGTCGGAGTGAGCCCCCGGGCCCCCGCGTATCTTAACTTTTTACTCCTTCATCTTCTGAGGCCTTTGGGCCAATGCTTGTATATCTGACTTCATCTTATCTGCAATCAAACAAGATTTTAACTTCTATGTTAGTTATGTTTGCTATATGCTCGTGATAAGGATGGTCTGTGTCGCGATCCATTTGCATCTTTGGCTTGAGCGAGGGCTCGTGCTTGGGCCCCAGCCTCAAGCGGCGCGGTTCGGAGCTAGTGCTTGGGGAGATCCGCATGTCGAGACTGGCCAGGCCCGGAGCGCGGTGACCAAGGGTTATGGGGACCCGATTGTGGGCCATTGCCGATTCCCCCCCGGAGTTCACCGCGCCCCGAGGCACGGCTCAGTTCTGGGCCCCGTTTGGCTGTTTAGACGACCTGGGCTGCCGAGGGCAAGAACGAGCACGAGCAGATTGACTCAAGTCAAGATTTTTCAAAAGGAAACGATAACACAGGCGCAGTCCTTATGAAATTGAAAATGCTTGTTATTGAAATGCTAGGAAAAAATCAAACAAGTATGTGCATGTGGGAGCCCCCGACCAACCCTGCGTGCCCGAGGGGGACGCGGGGTTGGCCTGAGCCCGAGGTACGACACCCGACCCCCTTATGGGTAGAAGCGACGAAGATGCTCGATGTTCCACGGGTTAGGCAGTTCTGTGCCGCCGCCCGTGGCCAATTGAACCGAGCCCGGCCGGGGGACGCCGACCACTCGATACGGACCCTCCCACATTGGTGAGAGTTTGCTCAGTCCAGCACGCGTTTGGACGCGGCGTAGGACGAGATTGTCGACGCAGAGTGATCGGGCCCGGACATGGCGCTGATGGTAGCGCCGCAGGCTTTGCTGGTAGTGCGCGGCTCGGAGGGCCGCGCGCCGCCTTCGCTCTTCCAGGTAGTCGAGGTCGTCTCGGCGAAGCTGATCTTGATCAGCCTCGCAATACATGGTGGCCCGAGGGGATCTCAGGGTGAGCTCGGATGGGAGGACCGCCTCCGCGCCGTAGAAGAGGAAGAAAGGCGTTTCCCCTGTCGCTCGGCTTGGGTGGTTCGGTTCGCCCAGAGCACCACTGGCAGCTCCTCGATCCATGAATTGCCATGCTTCTTGAGGATGTTGAAGGTCTTGGTTTTGAGGCCCTTGATGATTTCCGCGTTGGCCCGCTCCACCTAGCCGTTGCTTCTGGGGTGGGCGGGTGAGGCGAAACAGAGCTTGATGCCCATGTCTTCGCAGTAGTTGCCGAAAAGCTCACTGGTGAACTGGGTGCCGTTGTCCGTAATGATACGGTTAGGCACCCCGAACCGAGCAATGATGCCCTTTATGAATTTTATCGCCGAGTGCTTGTCGATCTTGATGACCGGATAAGCCTCGGGCCACTTAGTGAACTTGTTGATTGCGACATATAGATACTCGAACCCGCCCAGGGCTTTCCTGAAGGGACCCAGGATATCCAGCCCCCAGACGGTAAACGGCCATGAAAGAGGTATGGTCTGCAGGGCCTGAGCCGGTTGATGCGTTTGCTTGGCGTGAAACTGGCACGTCCTGCATCGTCGGACCAGGTCCGCTGCGTCGTGGAGCGCCGTCGGCCAATAGAAACCCTGGCGAAAGGCCTTGCCGACCAAGGTGCGCGAGGTGGAGTGGGCTCCGCACTCGCCTTCATGGACATCGACAAGAAGCTCGACGCCCTGTTCCCGAGGAATGCACTTCAGGAGGACTCCGTTGGCCCCGCGCCGGTAGAGGGCCCCTTCCACCAGCACGTAGCGCTTGGAGATGAGATTCACGTGTTCACTCCTTCGCGGTCCTCGGGTAGAGTCTGATCTTTGAGGAACGCCTGGATCTCAGCCATCCAGGCGATCAATCTTGGGGGGCCGGGCTCGGCCCCCCCGGTCCCGAGGCCTAGACTCCGACGGGCCTCGGGGGCGACGCAGGCGCATCCGTCTTCCCTAGGGGGTCAAGTCGCGCCGACGGCTGGGCCAGCCTTTCTTCAAAGGCGCCCGATGGGGTTGGGGCTCACGACGAAGCGAGCCTCGAGAGTTCGTTGGCGACCGCGTTATCCCGTCTAGGCACGTGCCGAAGTTGTAACCCGTCGAAATGGCGCTCCATACGCCGCACCTCACGGACGTAGGCATCCATCTGCGGGTCGGAGCACCGGTACTCCTTGGAGACCTGGTTAACGACCAACTGGGAGTCTCCTAGAACCAGGAGGCGACAGATCCCCATTCCGGCTGCCACTCTGAGTCCCACAAGGAGTCCCTCGTACTCCGCCATGTTATTGGTTGCCTGAAAATCTAGGCGAACCAAATATCTAAGGACGTCTCCGCTCGGCGAGGTCAAGGTGACCCCCATGCCGGCGCCCTGAAGGGCCAGGGAGCCATCGTACTGCATCACCCAGTAGGTGGCGTGAGGCAGCTGCGAGGGGCTCATGTTGGCCTCAGGGGCGGAGAGTCCAAGATCTGGCTCGGGAGCCGGGATCCATTCCGCCATGAAGTCGGCGAGGGCCTGGCTCTTAATCGCGTGGCATGGCTCAAATCACAACTCGAATTCGAGAGTTCGATTGCCCATTTTACCACTCGTCCAGTACCCTCTCGGTTGCGTAGGATTTGGCCGAGGGGGTAGGACGTGACCACCGTGACCCGATGCGCCTGGAAATAATGGCGCAGCTTCCTCGAGGCCATCAGAATCGCGTAGAGCATCTTCTGAGCCTGAGGGTATCGGGTCTTGGCATCCCGCAGCGCCTCACTAACGAAGTAGACGGGTCGCTGCACCTTCCGGCGAGGCCTGTCCTCTCCGTTGAGGGCACTGTTCCCGGGACGCTCGTCATCCGAGGGGCCTTGCTGGGCCCACTCGGCTTTTGTGCCGACTACCTCAGGGTCGGAGGGCGTCGGGCGCGGCCTTCCCGGGGCCTTCCTGGGGGTCGGGGGCGTTCGGCGCCGTCGGACGAGCGGGCAGAGGGCCACATCCGGTCGTCAGGGGCCTTAGGCCACCGTCCGGCTCGGGGGCCTCTCCTCCCTTCTCTGTCCCGGGTCGGGTCGATACAGGGTGGGAGCGCGCGGGCCGAGGACTGTCCTCGTCGAGCTCCACAACCAACGCCGCGCTGACTACTTGCAGGATTGCCGCCAAGTAGAGTAGCAGCGGCTCATCGGGCTCCGGGGCGACCAGGATCGGGGGGGAACTGAGGTACGCCTTCAACTGGATGAGGGCCCGCTCAGCCTCCTCCGTCCAAGTAAACGGCCCGGAGCACTTAAGGAGCTTAAATAGGGGCAGCGCCTTCTCTCCCAGCCTCGATATGAATCGACTTAAGGCAGCCATGCATCCGGCGACGCATTGCACGTCCTTAAGCTTGCTGGGGGGCGCATCCGCTCTATAGCTCGTATCTTCTCGGGGTTGGCCTCAATGCCTCGGGCAGAGATCAAGAACCCGAGAAGCTTGCCCGCAGGCACACCGAACACACACTTTTCGGGGTTTAGTTTTATGCGGGCGGAGCGGAGACTTTCGAAAGTCTCCACTAAATCCGAGAGCAAGGTCTCTTGGTTGCGCGTTTTTACAACCAAGTCATCGACGTAGGCCTCAACATTGCGTCCTATCTGACTACCCAAAGAAATACGAATAGTACGCTGAAAAGTAGGACCTTCATTCTTTAACCCGAAGGGCATGGTTGTATAACAATAAGTTCCTACAGGGGTAATGAATGCAGTTTTTTCCTCATCCTCCCTAGCCATGCGAATCTGATGATATCTTGAGTATGCATCTAGAAAACACAAAAGGTCGCACCCCGCGGTGGAGTCGACAATTTGATCTATGCGTGGCAGGGGATAAGGGTCCTTAGGACATGCCTTGTTGAGGTCGGTGTAGTCGATGCACATCCGGAGCTTGCCGTTCGCCTTGGGGACGACGACCGGGTTCGCGAGCCACTCCGGATGGATGACCTCACTGATGAATCCGGCCTCCAAAAGCCGCGCCACCTCCTCGCGGATGAAGGCTTGGCGTTCTGGGGCCTGCCGCCGTACCTTCTGCCGGACGGGCCTTGCATCCGGCCGCACGGCGAGACGATGCTTGTTCACCTCCCTGGGGACCCCAGGCATGTCCGTCGGTCTCCACACGAAGATGTCGGCGTTCGCCCGCAGGAAGGAGACGAGCGCATCTTCCTATTTGTCGTCCAAGAGACCACCAATCTAGGTGGTCTTGGACGGGTCGTCGCCCAGGGCGACCTCCTTCACCGGGACCTCGTCGCCTGAGGCCATCCGCTGCCTGGGGGCGGGTGAGGTGGAGGCACCGGGCCTCTCGTCGCCGCCCGCGAGCTTGGACACCGCGGTGAGGCGGTTCGCGCGCTGCTCCATACAAGCAAGCGCGACTTTGAGGTCGCCGTGGACGGTGATGGGGCCACTTGGGCCCGGCATCTTCATCTGGAGGTAGGCATAGTGGGTGGCCGCCATGAACTTCACCAACGCGGGCCTTCCCAGGACTGCGTTGTAGGGCAGATTGAGGTCCGCCACATCGAAGTCCACCCGCTCGGTGCGGAAGTTGGCAGGGCCACCGAAGGTGACCGGGAGGTCGATGTGACCTAGCGGCCAGGTGTGCCCCAGCGTCACGCCGATGATTGGCTGGGACGGCCGGAGCTCCATCCCCGGGGCCTTGATGGCATCAAAGGCCGCGGGGGAGAGGATGTTGAGAGTTGCGCCACCGTCTATCAGGACGCGCCCCAACTTCACGTTGCAGACGGTGGGGGAGACCACCATCGTGATCTGTCCTTCCCAGGCAACGCATGGCGGGTGGTCGGTCCGGTCAAAGGTAAGGGTGACCTCCGACCAACGCGCCCGCCGCATCGCCTCATGGGTGGGGACTGCGGCCAAAAGCTCACGCTTCATGGCCTTGAGGCTTCGGCGAGAAGCGTGAGCGCACGCTCCCCCATCGACGGTGGCGATTGTGGCCTCGAGCTCTGTTGGCGCAGAATTTGGACCCGTTCGACCACAAAACGGGTTCCGCGTTACCACGGCGGCCTCGGAGATCTGCTTAACTCCAGTGCAGGTCCAAATTGGCTTGCCTAGCTGTGTGCGGAGCGTACCAGTTGATTTGATCTGCAATCAACAAGAAACAAGTAAACCATATCAGAAAACAATGGTCAATCGGCCGGTAGGCCGATGTCACATTGTAATACCCAGCCGATAGGGCAAATCTGTATCGGCTTACTCGAGATAATAAGCAAATTGAAACAGATCTAATCTCATCGGCCTATTTTGACATGTCTAAAGCAAATTACTAGAATCAGCCGATGAGGGTTTCGTGAAGATAAATACACAAGCTATTACCCTAGTGCAAACTTATACAAGCCAATCGGCCAATATAAACACACCAATCACAAAGACATCTTGAAGACACCCTGCAACCAATACGTTTATACTCATCGATCCACGTGCATAAGTGGCAAACACATGCAAAAACATAAATAATCACATGCATTAGGTAAGACCGGCTGAAACCCCGGCGCTATCCTTAATTACAACCGAAAGCAGGCTTCGTGTTAGGTCTCGAAACAGGACTAAGGTCGATAGCAACTCAAAGTGTGAATCAAGACTTAACACAAAGAAAATCAAGCCGTCGATTGCTTTTGGGGATGGTAAATGCCTTAGATAACCTAAACAAGTAAACCAATTCAATCATCGTCGACAATAAACCCTAAAACGAGTTAACCGCTGGCGAGATGGAATCAGCAAACCACATCTAGGTTAGCTAAAACACGATAAATGACGATCACATCATCAGGGCTTAACGTGCCTAAAGCGACACGCTAGCCCCGACGATGCAAATCGTCGGGTACGAGTTCTTACCTTGCTCTAGGGAAGCAAGAACTCGTCAGGAGTCAACCTCTTGCGAGGGTTGGTGATGCGCCGAAAGTAGACTAATTTGATTGTGTGATTGATTGAGAGAGAGTTTACATGTACAAACTATCGGGATATTTATACCCGAGGTTACAACAAAACCCTTGTAGGGCACGATCTTATCTACAACTAACAAACAAGTCCTTGCGGCAGACTTAAGCCACAGATTAGATCTAAACTACTTAATTTACAAGATACAATTGCCTAAAACCGAGCTTTATCTCTATTTGGCAACTTCCTTGAAGCTTATTCCGAGCCCAGACCAAGCCCACGTTGACACTGTCAACTCACAACCCGTATCGGCCCACGACCAAACCAAATCCGTATCGGCCGATACGCTCTTTATAGCAACACCTCACTAGTCCGATACGATTACCAAGTCCGATACGAAGCCTGGTCCGACTCCAACTCAATCCTTCCTCTCTGCTTCGGTTTCCTCTTTTCTCTCCAAGCCGATTACCAAAATCCATCGTTAACAAGCTCCTGAAAGCCCAGGTCATCATCGCCATCGTCGACGTCCTCAGCGGGGGCCTTCTGCTTTGCCTCACTTCGCCGGTTGCCGGTGGAAGTCGCCGGGGCCTTGCCCTCATGGCATTCCTGCCTCCTCTCCTCCTCCCACTTCCTTGTTCGCTCGGCCAAGCTTTTGACCGCGCGGCAGTCGGCGAGGTCGTGGAGGGAGGTGTTGTGCACAGTGCACCACCTGTCGGCCGGGCGCTCTCTGCCGGGAGCGCCGGCCTCCTTCTTTTTGTCGCCCACGGGCCTTCCCTTTCGAGGGGCCCGCGAAGCGCCCTCGGCGGCGAGGACATGACCCTCGTCGTCGGAACGGGTCGACCTTTTCTTCCTCCTGTCCCGCCACCCTGAATGAGCGGCGGACTCGGGGGCAGCCGGAGCCGCCACTCCAGAGCCGGAAGAGTTCCAGGTCCAGGCCTCATCCTTGCGAGCCACACTGTCCGCATGCTCGAAAAGCTGCGCGGTGGTCTGGGGCACCTTGCTGGCGATTTTTTCGAGCATGCGGTTGTGCCGCACGCCCCCCTGAATGCGTAGATAACCGCATGTGCAAGGATGCAAGGTATGGTGTTGCGGACTTGATAGAACCGCTGGATGTACGAGCGGAGAGACTCATCGTCCCTCCGCTGTACCGCGTGCAAGTCCGCCTCTTCGCCTGGGCGCGGATATGTGCCTTGGAAGTTCGTAGTGAACTGCTGGCACAAGTCCTCCTAGGAGTGGACCGACGCGGGTGGCAGGTTCATTAGCCAACCCCGCGCCTGGCCCTTCAGGGCCATGGGGAAGAAGTTCGCCATGACCCTGTCGTCACCCCCCGCGGCTTCTATTCCAGTCGTGTAGATCTGGAGGAACTCAGCGGGGTTGACGCTCCCACCATATTTTTCAGTGATGGTGGGCCGGAACCTCGAGGGCCAACGGATATTCCGAAGGCTCTCCACGAAGGCTCGACAGCCGGCACCACCAACCGGGGACACGAGGGGCCAGCCCCCGAAACGGAGCGGCGCCCCAGAGGAGGAGGCGCCTTCCGTTGCATGGGCGGCGCGACGAGCGTCGCGCCGGCGCTCGATATCGAGCCGGGCGTCTGGCCCCCCATGCATATTCCCATGAGTCGGAGGCGTTGACGGGGGAAGCGCGGACGACCGGCGGGTGTCGGCCGTCGCCCGTCGTGCCCTCCGCCTCGACGACGTAGAGCCGACGGTGGCAGCGCCAGAGGTCCCGGTGGCGGAAGACCGCCGGTCGGTGCCTAGGCGCTGCTGCGCCGTCATGACCAGGTTGGCCACATCATCCAGCCAACGCTGGGCCAAGGTCTCTGGATCGGGGACGACAGGCAGGTGACGCAAGAGTGCGCCCGCCGCCTGGAGCGCGCCCTGGGGCGTACCGCCATCACCATAGGTGAGACGACGACGCACTCCCTCTCGCCGTCCTCCTCCATCGCCTGCGGGCGGTGAGGTCACGGATCCCTCGACTTCCTCAGGCGCCTTCCCCCGCCCAAGGTTCCGGCGGGAGGGGGACGACAGGGTGCGAACCCGATGGCGCGGCTTCTGCTCCCCGCCATCACCTTGGCGCTCAAGGAAGGATCGTACGCCACCGCCTCTTCGGCCATAGGGCTGACCTGGCGAAGCTTGGCGCACACGAAAGGAAATGGGGGCTCAGAAAAACACGCGCGCGCCCCCTACCTGGCGCGCCAGATGACGGAGCGTGAAACTCCTCACCGGGAGATCGCGCAGGTCCCCCTTTGCCGGTTCGGCCGGGGGCACAAGGTGAAATTCTTAGCCCCTGATCTGTGGGATCTCAGCGAGAAAAAGTGTGGACACAGGCGATTTAGACAGGTTCGGGCCGCTAAGAAGCGTAATGCCCTACTCCTGTGTTCTGGTAGATCTGAGAGTCTGATGGAATCCAGAGAGAGTCCAGCCAGAGTCCAGCGAGTCTAGCCAGAGTCTCTCCCCTTTTTTCTTAGGCTTGGGCCTCCTTTTATATGGCAAGGGGCTACCACATGGGCCACGAGCTGCCTAAGAAAAGAAAAAACATTCTTTTACACTTAGGGCTATCCTACCGTCGGAAGCAGCCTCTGACAGACGTCGCAGCACGCCCTCGCTCGGTCAATCGACCCTCCCGAGGGACGCCCGTTTCAACCTTCATTAAATGGCAGGCGACTTCTGCGTCTCGCCTGTGCCGGAATCGGGAAAGCATCTGACCGGAGCTGACATACCAACTCCGGGAGTTGGCAAACCAACTCCGGCTGAGAGACGAGAGACAGAGGGCTCTCATCATCCTGATGGGACGGGGCGTGGCGTGCAGCAGGCCACCTGGCGCGCACGCGGCGCACAGGCATCCTGGCACCACCTAACCCGCGATCTGACCGGTCTGCGACCGGTCACTCACCGTGACCGGTCACGGACCGGATATGCACGCGCCACGCCGCATTAAATGAGGTGCAGTGCGCCCGTCTGAACCGCCATAAATGTGGTTGGTGGGCTCCGTCGAGCTCACCTAACCTGCGCTTGTGGCACCAACGCCACAGGGGGTCGGGGCGCCCCAGGCATCGAGGCAGAAATGGGAGCGGCCCGACCCCGGGGGGATACCGGGAGGGCAGCCGCCACGTCACCCTCGGGCCCGACCCCTCCAGGGGAATGGGCCACTTGGATCCCTGTGGCCGCCCTTCCCTTTGGTCTCGATACCCCCGGTCCCATGTCACCGACAACGATGCTTGAGACATTCACGGTCCCTGAGACAGAAAAGCAAAAAGTGAAGGATTGGACTTTAAAGAAGATGGCCGAACAGTTCTGGCAGTACAAGAAAGATTTGTACAAGAAATATATCATGAAGGGCCTGACACCTGACTTTGACAAAATGAACAAGCTGAAGGATTATTGGGATGCGTTTGTCGCATACAAGACAGGGGAGCAAGGGCAACGACAGATAGAAAAGAATAAAGCCAATGCCTCTAGAAAGAAGTACCATCAACCGGCTAGGGTCAGGCGGCTATAAGAAGGCAGTGCCAAAGTGGGAGAAAATGGAAGCAGGGTTGCTAGAAAGAGGTATCGTTCTGGCCACAGCCGATTGGCCAGAACGATCAAAGCATTGGTACTATGCTCACGGTGGAACGCTCGATCTTGGTGACGGCTCCCTGATATTCGGCGATGAGATTCGCGAAGCAGCAAGCCAACTGATGGAAGCAGTAGAGGCCTCTACTTAGGGAACATTCAGGCCCAACAGAGAGAAGGACGAGCTTATGCTCGCACTGCAGAATGATGAGCATCTAGGCCGAGCGCGAGGAAAAGGCTTGATTCCATGGAAATTTGGATTTTAAGAGGACATCCACACATACAAGAGTCGCATGAGGAGAAAAAGAGATATTGAGGCGAAGTTAACAAATCTTGAGTATAGGGTCACGACGCAAGAGTTAAGGATACAAGAGGAGGTGAAAAGACGGGTGGACCAACGCCTGACCGAACAGTAGAGGGAGTAGACCCAACAACATGTTCCTCCCTTCTTGGTGAGCCCCTCAGGCAATCGAAGCAGCTGTGCTTCCACAGGGCAAGTAGGAGAATATGGCATGGAAGCTGCAACAGGGCCAGCTCATGACAAGCCACCATGCCCCATTGATGAAATCACGCAGCGGACACCATGTGAGCTGCATAGTCCCTTGAAGAACATATCACTCAAGGTATGCTCATAGTTTTATGATATATGTCTTGTACATTGTGAAAGTTGGTGCACATGTTAATTACTAATTAACCTCGATTCTCGTGAAGGTGGCGTCGGGTATGGCCATACAAGTGGACCCTTCAGGGACATACCATTGCAAGTCGATTCCACCTAGATACTCAAGGGTCGAAGTAGAACTGGTGGAACGAGGGTTCGAGGACCTCGAGCTGGACATCCTCGGAGGAGACGGGGAGACGAAACTAGGAGACATAGCCCATGCCATTATACTATGGTGCAAGCGCTACATCGTGTTTCCCGAGCGAGAAGCGGCGTCCGTTCCTACATCTCCTCCGCCTGCACCGTCTCCTCGGTGGGCACCGACTCCTCCGAGGTCTCCGCCATGGGCATCGTCTGCTCCATCTTCAACGCCGTAACCAGTTGCAAGTACAAGAAATACTTGCCCACCTCGTCCCGTGCCGTGAAAGTCCAGCGTACAAACGATGAAGCCAAGACTTGACGAGGCTAAGCTCCCCACTCTCAAGACAAGGGCATACGACCGCACTTCCGAGGAGACTGACGAGATCGTAAGATCACAAGTGAAGGTGCACTTCAAGCCACGGAGTCCAATAAAGAAGATTCCTATAGACCCGTCATCTAAGGAGTTCTTTAAGAAGTTAAACACATCGGTAAAAAAGGCCTTACTATCCGACTATGACCGATCAATAACGAAGTCTTTTAAGAAAGCAAAAGGAAAGTCCAAAGAGGTCCCTCAGCTCGGAAAGCAACTAAAATAATCGATTGATCCGTTGCTACCGCCTAGTGAAATGGAGATAAGACAATTTATGGTGGAGACGGGACTAAATAGGGAGCAATTGCTGGTTGACACACCAATAAAAAAGCAACAACAGAGCATCTAAAATACAAATTTACCCTCGGTGAACCACTTGTCAAGCCTGATCAGGTTCAAACCCTCTCTACACAGATGTACCGATTCCATCAATACTACATGAAAGCCGCCGAAAGAGTGATGTTCGGTGCGAGGGTAAAAAGCTCAGATTACTTCCAAGGAGATGATGAGTTGTGGGTCCGTTTCCAGGAAATCTTCAACATGTACCATCGAGACGCCCTCGACGTCTCTCTTCTCAGTCTATGGGTTTCTGTAAGTATTGTTTAATTAATTTTATTTCGTTCCTTAGCTCCTTGTATGTAGCATCGAATGATTGCAGTGTGCGGATAGCTGATGAAAACGTCCTTTTTTCCTGTTGTAGAATGGAGATTCAAATATGCCGTAAACAGGGAGCTTTCAGGGTTGGATTCATGGACCCCCGCAAAGTTAGCACTACGGTGGTAAAGGATTTTGAGCAAGAAACAGAGGATAATATTCTCCATTTCTTGGTGCAACAACATTTCAAGACCTTCATATTATTGCCGTACAACACCTCGTGAGTTTTTACCTCCTTTCATACCAATTTCCTTCTCGTACTCATACCGTGACATATATATCATCTCACGCAATTTGCAGATTTCACTAGGTCATTTTTGTTATAAACCTTACTGAAAGCAAACTCCATGTCTATGACTCAATGGATAAACCGAAGGAAACTTTCACCAAAATTTTTGAAGTGCTAGGCAGGTAATGCCATCAATTGCACTGTCATTATGAGTGCTGCTATTTCTACTATATATGCAGATCTCGGATAATTAATCATAGCTTGCAACTGTGCATAGGGCATGGACATGGTTCCGTACACTCGTCCGCGAGAATTTCAAAGAAAAACTAGATGTCAGGATGAACTTTCCGGTGAATACATGCTCTAAAATTATATTGAATCATTTAATTTGTTTTAAAATAAAAATATATATTAAATATGTCATTTCGATCTCCTTTAGTGTCCAAAATAGAAGCAAGGGACGAACTTATGCGGCTACTACGTTTGCAACTATATTCGTACCATAACACATGGAATCAACAGTGACAAAGATCTCGATGTACGTAAACATCATTCATACATTATGTCTCAATTTCTTATTGATTTCATATATTTCTATCTCATTTTTTAAAATGATAGGTTCTTTGGATGATGGAGCAACTCCTCTACGATGCATTTATACAGGCCGTTCAAGAACAACTGATAGGATTTATCATGGATCAGGTTATTTATCCCGCGGGAGAATTTCACCACGATGGAAAACCTATTTGTCAACCCCACCCACGATTAGAATAGAAGAATTGTAATATATATATACATATCATAGATTTTATGTGTATGTAATTACTTATATGTCTGTATATATTTTGGTAATCTATGTATGTATGTATGTATGTATGTATGTATGTATGTATGTATGTATGTATGTATACATATATATGCAATATATATGTATAAATACATTTATTACATATATATTATATTATATATATATATATATATATATATTACATAATATATAAACAAACAGCAAGCAGCATATGTAAATTAAAAAAAATATAAAAACATAGCCTTGGTTGGTAACACCAATCGAGACTAAAGATGGATCTTTAGTCCCGATTATTTCAACTGGGACTAAAGATAGACATCTTTAGTCCTGGAATCGACGTTCCGATTTGTAACTCAGGACTAAAAAGATTGTGAATCGGGACTAAAGATAGATTCCTCAGTAGTGCTTGGTCATACCTCAACAAGACGGGTGGTTGTGAACTTAGAGCTACAGCGTTGGTGCGGAGCGAGATGTATGACAACGATGACATAAGCTTAGGGGAATTGTGTTGGCACGGGTCATGTTGCTGATCTTGTTCTGGTGCTTGTGCTTCTAAGTGAAGTTAGAATCGCCCGATCGTGAGCGAGAAGGTGCTATGACGATGACGTCATGCCATTGCCAACGTGTGAAGAGCCTTTTGCTTTGAACTTGTTAGGTCTATGGCCGTATGGTCTACGTACAGTTGTTAGGTAGGTAGTTTGTTGGTATGATCGTTTTAGCCCGATTTTCTCTTAATTTTGAGACTAATCATCCGGTGTTGGGGGAGGGGGGGTATTAGTTCTCTCCTTAAAACGAGTCACTTTTTTTAAAAAAAATATAATGCTGAAAAAATTGTCGTTATAAGTAGCATGCAGATACGTGATATTGGAGAACAATGTGGACTTTATCCTATGTGTATTTTACCACTACCGTTAATGCTTTATGCCGACCACGACCGTCAAATAGCTGATGAACACACAACATGCAAACATGGCAAAAGATTACGTACTTTACAGTCATTGGATAGTAACCACCAATAGGCGCCCCTTGTGGATGACGACGACGACAACTTTCACTTTCATGTCGTGTCATTGCCAAAAGATATGGAAGAAACTTATCTTCGGTTACATGCATAGTGTCTGCACAATGGGTGAGATGCAAACATGTAATTATCTAGGGCAATAGAGAATTAATAGAGAATTCATGTTACTGAAAAGCGACAAAACACATGTTGACAGAAGGGAACCCACCAGATAACATTCTTTCTGGCTCCTTTCTAGCAAACATTCATCGTGGCACAACTGCTCAATTGCTTAACCTGCTGTTAAATGTTTCTAGAAAATTTAGTGTTCTTCAGAAGAATAAATCGTCCGGAAAAAATAAACTGCTATATTAACTCATGCACATCTCATTTTAGCATATAAGTACAATAGTTACTCTTACTGACTAAATGGAACATTTATTTTTTTTGGAACACAGGTGCTCGTATTACGACTAATTATTATTTTATTGGTACAGACGACGTATCTGTTAACAGCAAGGCGTTCGTTTACTTCGTCAATCTTAAGATATGCCGACTCAATCTTTCAAATATGCTCATAGGGGTAGGATGTGCATATATATGTTCATAAAGGTGAGTGCGCACGCGTTGTGAGCGCTTGTGTTTGTACCGTGTTTCTAAAAAACCCATGTGCATATCCACATGTGAGCACACCACCCTAACTGATACCGATACTCTCTCCCGTAAAAAAAAGTGATATTTTGATATGCGTGCAGTCAACATGTTTAAATTTTAGCCATCAATATCGCTTTGAATATTTCGAGTTCAACTTTTAAAATAGTATGATTAGATTTGTCTTCGAAAATAGTTTCAAAAATATTATAACTTTACGATAATTTTTTATAGATTTTGTTCTAGTAATTACCAACAAAACAAGTGTCTCGACGACCATGTCAACATCCGGAATGACACTTAGAGCACGTACAATAAAATGGTGTAAGGGGGCTATAAGAGTTAGCACTCCAGATATATGATGTGTTGGAGAAGAGAACGAAGGAGAGAGAAGAGAAGTGGGCTTCTGTAGCTAGCTGTAACATGAGCTCAAAAAACCTTTAAGAGAATAAGGTGTGCAAAGTATTAATGGTGCTATATGTATAACTATAGTTAACTATTCTATGATAGGCTATTAGATTCGTTATAAATGATATGGTAAGAGCAAGTGAGCTATAAGCAAACTATATATATACTTATGTGGAAGAGAAAGATAAAGAAAAGTAAAAAATATTGGCTCTCATGCAAGTGTGAAATCAAAGTGTGTTTTGATTATTATTTTATGATGAACTATTGGCATACTTGATGATTGGTTTTGATATTTGGAGATTATTGACGAAGTAGTTTTGAGGCCGATCAGATTGGGGTTTATGTACCGGTCAGACCGAGCATTATGATGAACAGTGTTTTCAGATGATAAATAGGTTTTCGGTTAAGAGGAGCTGGCCAGACCAGACAGGTGCCATCTGTCAGACCGGATGAGCGATTAGATCAGCTGGTCCGACTGTCTGGCCAGTTGGTTCCTGATTGGAGTCGGTTTTTGGGTTGTTTATTTGGATACTCATAATTATCTCGTGATTATGATTTCTATACGTGTGTAATACTGGTGTGTTCTAATGTTGAGTCAAGTTGAAAAGAACTTGTGCTTGGATATGGTTTCTTGTTTGATTCATGTGTAGGTGTGTCTTGATGCCTCGGGAGAGTATTGCCGATGATGGATCGGGAGCCAACTTGAGAGAAGATAACGTCCGAACGATAAGGATATTATGCGCGATGCCTAGGATAAAGAACAATGCATGTGGTTGGTGAAGATTCCATGCGGCATACGATAGGGACATTGTGTCACTAGTACAGATCCTCTCATCTGTGACGGGCCCTCACATGTCTAGACTTCATGGGCTGTCAGAACGAAGTCATCTCAATCGGGCCAAAATTAACACCGTTGTAGATGTACTCGTTCGAGGTGCTTATACCTATAGCCCATCACCGATGACACTCATCTGTGACGGGCATAAGGTTATGCCCGATTGAGATTACCTCTACTATCTCAATCGGGCCCAAGTATAAAGCCCGTCACAAATGAGTGTCATCGGTGACGGGCTTCAAATAAGGCCCGATTGAGATTTGTTTAAACGCCTGTAACGCTCGTTTCATCGTGGCGTTAGCGGGAAAACCTAATTCCTAAAAACTCTAGTTGCGAAAATTTGGCTCTTCGGCTGAGTCTTGTTGTGTGCCTGGATCTCGTGTTTCCCCCCCAGCTCAATCCCGGAGAAAATCGCGAAATCGGATTTCGAATCCGAACCCTAATCCTTCCAATCCAAATTCTCACAAAAAGTCTGTTTTCCTCCCTCTTTCCCGGGCTACCTTCCCTCCCGGCTTGCTTCCCTTCCCCCTCCTTCTCGGGCCGTCGTCTGGCCCAGTCGCCCTCTCCCCTCTCTTCTTCCCCAGCCACTTTTTCCTCCCGGGCCGCTCGCTCGGCCCATCCTTCCCACCCTTCTCCCCGCTGGGCCGAGCGCTGGACGTGCGCGCACGTGCCATGTGAAAGAGCGTCCCGCTCTCTCTTCCTCTCACCTCGCTCTCTCGCCCGTTCTCTCTCTCTTTCTTTCTCCCATCCCGTTCCGTCCCGTCGGCGTCCGTCTCTCCCGGCCCCGCCGTCCTACGCGCGTGCCGCCAAGGGGAGAGCCGCGGCCCCCTCCCCCGCGCTCCCTCTCCGTGTGCCCTTGTCGTTTCGGCAAAGGGGCCGCGCCCCTTTTCCCCTTCCCCTTTTGCCTTTTTCCCCGACCGCCGCCGACGTCACCCGGCAGCCGCCATCGGCCGCTAGCGCGTGCCGGTCCCCTCCCGCGCGGCTAGCTACCGTCGCGACTCCTCTCCTGAATCCGAGCCGATGGCCCGCTCTATCTCTCTCCCCTCTCCACTCCGGCGTTTTCCCCTTCGTCGGGTTCGCGCCGCCCGCCCCGATGCCCCTTCGCCGTCGCCGCCGTGGACCCGGCGCCATCCCCCTTCGTCCCTCCCGTCGGCCTCCGTGGCAACCACGTCAGCGCCACGCGAGCGCCGACGGCCTCGCTCCCTCCGTGCGCCCATCCCGCGTGGACCGAGCCGCTGGCGGGCAGGTCCCGCCATAGCGCCACGCGGTGGACCGCAGTCCACCGGACCGGTCGCCCGCGTAGGCCACGCCTTGCCCCGGCCCATTCGGCCTCCCCTCCTCTCCGGCCCGTCGGCCCCGAGTCACTCGGGAGGCCGGACCAGGCCGCGCGCCACTCGGCCTTTGGCCCAGTCGGCCTCCCTCTCCGCCTTGGGCCGCCCTTCACGCGCACCGGCCCGCTCACTCAGTCGTTGGGCCGCGCCGCTCGGCCTCCGGCCCATCAGCCTCTCCCGCGCACCACTCGGCCTTGGGCCGTTTCTTTCGCGAGCCGGCCAATTAGTTTGGCCGCGCCCGCGCCAATCCATTTGGGACGCACCTAGCCGCCCAAAAATAAAAGTCCAATTCAAGTCCCTCTTTCTTTTTCTTTTTTCAAGGGAATTACTAATTATTTTTCCTTTAGACAGAAAATAATTTAATCTTAGGAAATTCGTATCTTCTCAACCGTTCGTCCGTTTGACTCCGTTCAACTTCCAAAATTTCTCAAAAATCGAGATCTATCCAATGGCACGCTTAGTGGTCATTAATAGGGCTTCTTTTTATCGTTGTGTTGAGTTGCCTTGTTTCGCGTGTAGCTTCGAAGCCTGAAGACTCGCAGTGCACGGCTTTCAAGGAAGAAGCCCAAGATCTCGAGCAAGGCAAGTCACCTTTGATCAATTGAACCTATAATTTGAAACTAAGTATTTTGATTTTGCAAACTATGCATTCCTTAGGTTACACTTAACACTTGGCCTCGGTTTGCAATACAACCAGCAGGCCCTACCCACTTGCTGCATTTACCCTCCTTGATTATTGAATACCCTAAAACCCCCCTTGTCACCCCTGTCCGGTGAGGTCTCGGTATTCACACTCCGCGTACGAATACTGAGGCTCCCCTCAAATTTAAAATGGTCAACTGGGTAAAACTTGAGTTTACAAAATGCTTGGAAAACCCGACACTTGGGTCGGTGCCTTGAAAATAAATTGAGTTTCTAAAACTCGCAGTGCGGAAGACGTACTGGAGGTACGGTCTGCCCGTTCTCGCCTTAAGGACCGATTCCTTGGGAATTACATCCGAGCATATGTCAAGTACAACCACATGGGTGATATGGGACACCCCTGGCTGAGTAACTCGCTAGGTGTTGGCGCAAAATTTAGACCCGCCCAACAAGAAAACGGGTTCCACGTTTCCACGGCGGCCTGGGAGATCTGCTTAGCTCCAGTGCAGGTCCAATGGCTTGCCTAGGTGTGTGTAGGGCGTGCCAGTTGATTTGATCTGCAATCAACAAGAAACAAGTAAACCATGTTAGAAAACAATGGTCGATCGGCCGATAGGCCGATGTCGCATTGTCATAGCCCAGCCGATAAGGCAAAGCTGTATCGGCTCACTTGCAATAAAATGAAATTAAAATATGAATCATATCCTATCGGCCTTCATCAACATATTGATGTAGATTAATAGCATCGGCCGATAAGAGCAATAAGGGAAACTGCACCAGCTAATACTCTAGTGCAAATCTACATGAACTAACCAATCAATATGAATACATCAATCACAGATAAACCCTAAAGAGTGAATCATAACAGATGCATCTATATTAATCAATCTGTTTATGTAGATGGCAGATACACATGAAAACACTATGATAAACACGCATATCAGGTAAGACTGGCTGAAACCCCAGTGATATCCTTAATTACAATCAAAGGCAGGCTTTGCGTTAAACCTCAAAACAGGATTAAGGTCGATAACAACTCAGAGTGTGGATTGAAACTTAACACAAAGAAAATCAAGCCGTCGATTGCTTATAGGGATGGTAGATGCATTGAAAGATTTAACTAAGCATAATAATTAAACTGCCGTCGGCAATAAACCCTAAAACGAATAGATCGCTGATGAAGAATAATTAATACACTTACGAAAATCATCCAAAGCATGATAAACGACGATCACATCATTGAGGCTTAACGTGCCTAAAGCGACACGCTAACCCCAACAATGCAGATCGTCGGGCATGAGTTCTTACCTCTGCTCTGGGAAAGCAAGAATTCGTCAAGATTAACCTCTTGCGAGGGTTGGCGATGCGCCGAAAGTAGATTGATTTGTGTATTGTATTGTGAGAGAGGGTTTCTATGTACAATCTACCGGGATATTTATACCCGCGATTACAACAGGGTCCTTATAGGACACGATCTTATCTATAACTAACAAACAAGTCTTTGCGACAGACTCTTGCCACAGATTAGATCTAAACCTACTTGATTTACAAGATACAATTGCCTAAAATCGAGCTTTATCTCTATTTGGCAACTTCCTTGAAGCTTATCTCGAGCCCAGACCAAGCCCACGCTAACTCTATCAACTTGCAACCCGTATCGGCCAACGACCATGTTGAATCCGTATCGGCCGATACACTCTTCTTGATAGCACCTCTCCTAGTCCGATACAGCTACCGGGTCCGATACGATACTTGATCCGACTCTAACTCAATCCTTCCTCTCTGCTTCAGTTTTCTCTTTCCTCTCCGGGTCGATTACGAAAATCTGCTGTTAACACTAGGCCAGAAATCTTGATGCCAAGGGACAAGTGGATTCACTGGGGTGGTGTCGGGGAGGACCCCTGGGCTTCCTGGCACAGTATGGTCTGGGACCTAACCTGGTGTTGGTCCGTGGGTCCCCTCCCGTTGGCATAAGATGACCCTGAGTCGGCTTTCGAAATGCCTTGTCATGAAAGCCTCAAGGTCACGAGACGTGGCTGTGAGGCACGGGCTGGGTGACTCGGGGTTAGTAACGTCGTGGGGGTAAAGTGTGCCCCCTCTGCAGAGGTTAACAACTGTTCGAACAGCCATGCCCACGGTCATGGGCGGATGTGAGGTGATTCCTTAGCGTAGTTTTGTTGACTACTTTGTGAACTGCTGTTGGTGTGAGAAACCCCTTTCAGTGCTTGAGTGGTGGCTGTCGGTGCAGCTGGGGTCGGTGAACGATTGGCAGGGAGCCTCTCGTGCCGACGTGCTTGATTTGTGGCTGTTGGAGCAGCTGGTGTCGGTAAACGATTGGCAGGGAGCCTCTCGTGCTGACGTGCTTGACTTGTGGCTGTCGGTGCAGCCGGTGTCGGTGAACGATTGGCAAGGAGTCTCTCGTGCCAACAAGAATCAATCTATACAATTTCACTGCTCCGGCCGGATGAGACGCACTTTCTCGTCCGTGTCGTTGAGAAGCACTCACTTAGTTGTTTCCGAAAGTCTTAAAATAAAATCGAATGTGAAAAATAACTGGCTCTCCTTTGAAGCTTGCATCAACCACTCGATTCCCTTGACTTGCTGAGTACTCCCGTACTCACCCTTGCTCTATATAAATAACCCCCCCCCAGTTCACGAAGACGAGGAGATGGACCCTGCTGAAGAAGAGTTCTTCTAGGAACAAGCAGACTACGAGCAGTAGTAGGCCTTTCCCCAAGGCTTTGCTTGTGGCTTAGGGCTAGTCTCCACCTTTTCGCTTCCGCCTTTTTGTAATGCTATTGCGAACTCGGGTTTTGTCCGTAGTTCCAACCTTGATTGTAATTCTACTCTTAATAAAGAGACCGCTGTGGTTGTGATATTCTATCTTCCTGTTGTACCAGTACTGTTTCCTGGGACTGGTACAGGTATACAGGTTAATTTGGATCGCCTTACTCTGGCCGCCGTTCGAGGCTAGTTTGGGGCGTGACAACGCCCGTCACCGATGATACATATCAATGATGGGGTTTCTTTTACGCCCGTAAGAGATAATTGTGCGCCCGTTAGAGATGTCGTTTATTTGGCCCGATTGAGATATATTTTGCACACTATAAATACTCCACTCGACTGTTGTCTGAAGTTATCCCACTGTTGACCATTTTGGTGGAAGGTTGAAGGGGGCAAATTTTTGTTTTTTTTCAAAGAAAAATAGGAAAATCTTAAAGTAAGTTATACTTATTAATTTAGTAGTACTTATCTCATGAGAAGTTAACTAATATTTTGTTTATTTTTACAGCGATGGATCGAAGTTGGATGTATGCGACTACTTTCAAACATCATTGCAAGGAGTATAGAGATGGTGTATTAAGTTTTATGAACGCCGCGGAGGAGGATAGGAAAAGAAGAAACAGCAAATACATGTGTTGTGCATGTAGAGATTGTAAGAATGAGAATATGTTTGAAAGCAGAGTGGACGTACACTCTCACTTGATACAACGGGGATTCATGAAGGGCTACACATGTTGGGTGAAGCATGGAGAGCAAGAATCGGAAAGTGGTGCAGTTGCAGACAGAAGTGGCGCAAACAATCATGAAGAAGGAAATGAAGATAAGCATGACATGTTTATACCATCTTCATTGGGCGGTGAAATGGTTGATGTAGATCCTGATTTGCTGCAAGACATGTTACGTGACGTTGAGGATCCAACTTACAACGAAAGAGATTCCATAAAGTTCAGCAGGTTGGTCAGTGACTCGGAGACACCTCTATGCGCCGGATGCAAGCCAAAACACACCAAATTATCAGCTACCTTGGACCTAATGAAGCTGAAGGCAAGTAGTGGATGGACAGACAAGAGTTTCACAGATCTTTTGGGAATATTGAAGGCCATGCTTCCAGAAGAAAACACATTGCCCGAGACAACATATGAAGCAAAGCAGGTTCTATGTCCCCTGGGGTTAGAGGTCCGTAGAATTCACACTTGTCCTAACGACTGCATATTGTACCACAAGCAATATGCGGACTTAGATGCTTGTCCTGTCTACAAGGCTTCTTGATACAAGCGAAAGAAAAGTGCGGGGCAGGGAAAGAAGTCAAAGTGGGGTGGTCTGGCGAAGGTTGTGTGGTATCTACCTATCATTGATCGTTTCAAAAGAATATTTGCCAACCCCAAGGAAGCAAAGTTAGGGATGGCAAGCGAAGAATTGTTGGGGTTGACAACGTCGTCGATGAAGAAGAATACAACCAGAATCTTCATGTGACACCTCAGATAGCACTTGAAGATTATCCCGAAGACGATGTGGCATATGCTCGTTCAGACCATTCGGAAGGCATATCGTTGTAAATGATGTCTTTGTAATTTGCAAATTGTTATAAGTAATGAAATATTTTGTTTCAAGCCATTCCAGTAAATTAAACCATGTTTAATAGAGCATTTGTTAATCACACGTGACTATTATAATTTAATAACAATTTTATGCTATTTTAACAAGGCATATTTTAATTACATATAATTTTTAAAATTTAATAGCAATTTTACACTATTTAAAAAAGTGATTTGTTATTTATATGTGGTAAATCAAATGTAATAGTAATTTTAAATATCTTTTTTAAATATCATTTAAATGATTTTATAAATGATCATAAATATCAGTTAATTATAAATGATTTTTATAACTTAAATATCATTTTTAAATACAATTAGTAAGGAATATTTTAATTCTATAGTGGGATGAGGTCATCTCTATCGGGCATAAAGAAAATGCCCGTCAGAGATGACTCAATCTCTATCAGGCGTGTCACTTGTGCCCGTCACGGATATGTTTGATCCGTATAGTTGTGCCCATCACGGATGTGTTTCATCCGTATCGGGCATAGTACTTGTGCCTGTCACGGATGTGTTCCATCCGTATCGGGTGTTGTACTTGTGCCCGTCATGGATGTGTTTCATCCGTATCGGGCGTAGTACTTGTGCCCGATGGTGATGACCTATGACTAGGTTTTCTACCGATCCAGATCTGACTCTCAGTCTCACTGTCACTCTTTGTCCCGATGCCTTCACGTCGCCGCCTCCTCTCTCCAAGCACCTCCTCACCGACCACCGCCGCCGCCGCCTCCTTGCCGCCACCGCCCTCCTCCTCGACGCCGTCCTCCTCCTCGTTGCCGGCGCCTCCTCGACGCCGCCGTCCTCCTCCTCAACGCCGCCGCCGCGTCACCGACCCCCGCCGGTATGAAATTAGTTGTAATTTAGTGTCAAATTTGTTTGAATTAGTATGAATTAGTATTAAATTGGAATGAATTTAGTATGAATTAGTTTGAATTTAGTGTCAAATTTGTTTGAATTACTATGAATTAGTATTAAATTGCAATGAATTTAGTATGAATTAGTTTGAATTTAGTGTCAAATTTGTTTGAATTAGTATGAATTAATATTAAATTGGAATGAATTTAGTATGAATTAGTTTGAATTTAGTGTCAAATTTGTTTGAATTACTATGAATTAGTATTAAATTGCAATGAATTTAGTATGAATTAGTTTGAATTTAGTGTCAAATTTGTTTGAATTAGTATGATTAATATTAAATTGGAATGAATTTAGTATGAATTAGTTTGAATTTAGTGTCAAATTTGTTTCAATTATTATGAATTAGTATTAAATTGTAATGAATTTAGTATGAATTAAATTTGTAATATACTAATTCATACTATAAATTAATATAGTGCACTAATTTAGTGTCCCAATTAACACTAATTCATGGTATTTCATAATATATTACAATTAGTATATTAGTATTAATATAGTATACAATGAATTAGTATATTACACTAAATTAAGAATTGTTCATAGTAATTCATTGTATTAATTTATACTATGAAGTATTAATTTATACTAATTCATTGTAGTACTAATTTGACACTAAATTTATACAATGTCGCCCGTATATTACAATGGTACGTCGACATTGTATACTACAATGGTGGAGATGTAATATACGGTTTATTTGTCACATTAATCAAGATATACATGTGTAGTACACCTTTTTTTAACTTTCCCGCCGTACAACAGTTATATAGAAAATGTCGCAGCAAGGCGAACCCATGTCAGCGATTACTAGTGGGACAACATCGAGCCAGACTCCTAGGACCCAGAATAAAATTCCTAAGGAAGTATACACCATAACAAAGGTGGACGATCTGGGATTTCTGACGGCTCCTGCCAAAGCTGTCAAAAAGTTCTCAACGATATGCGAAGTCCTAGAGAGACGGAACATCACCATTTTGAAGGACCACATCGATCTAGTCCCACAGGCAGAAAAAGATGAGGCCTGGAAGCAATTCAAGGAAAGCTTCGAATACCCCGCAGAGGCCGAGGCAAGACTCAAGCAGCAGGCTATCCGCAAGATGGGCAACTTGTGGAAAAATTTTAAGACCACGCTGGTCACCGACTACGTCCTCAACCCCGCCCAGCCAGAACCATTTGGGAGGTACCCGTTCATCTCCCGGGTCGTGTGAGAAGAGTTCCATGCCGCAAAATCAATCCCTGAGTCTTGAGCAAAAAGCGAGGCCTATAGGGAGTTGCAGGCAAAAAACCTTCACCCGCACCAGCTTGGCATCGGAGGCTACGCCGGGAAGCTGTAGGAATGGGTCAAGGAGGATGAAGCTGCTGCATAATCTAACACATCGCCAGTTCTTGGTGATATCCCGACCACCCGAGCAAGGAACTGGGCAAGGGCGAGGGTATAGTGATGGAACACTTACGTTCCCAAATCCCAAAGATCAAGCGGTGTACCAGAAAATCGTAAGTACAACACATAGAGTATGTTTCATTAGGTTGTATCGTACTCTTGATTTAATTCGTCCTAACTATACCGCAGGTCAACCTGACTACTGAGAGACAGGCCTCCCAAGAGGTCTGCTTACAAAGACGCGAGGATGACATCGTCACGAAAGCGTTGGGAACCGATGAACACCATGGACGGACAAGGGGCATTGGCTCCAATGTTCCATGGAAGCTTGGGTTTCCCCAATACACGTGGCAGTATAGGAAGCACAAGTTTTCAAAGGCACAGAAAAATGCACGCCTTAAGGAACAACTTCGGGAGGAGATTAGAAACGAGCTCCGAGAAGAGTTCGATGAGAAGTTGTTACAAGTGGAGGCTCGGGTCGAGGCACGCTTCAGGGAAAACGAGCTTGCTGCTGCTCCCATAGTAGAAATGAGCCCCACGCAGAGGCGTAGCAGCTGCGCATCAACTGAGGCGGCGGCACAAGAACCACCAGTCCCCACTACGGTGGACCACATAACGGTACAACCAACAAAAAACGTATATGTTGTCTTAGCACCACAGTACATTATAACGTATTATAAACACACGTATGAATCTATTGCAGGGACCCACATCGTGCACCCTAGTCGTTAGGGTGACACATGCATTTGCAATTCCTGCCACAGAGGGTCTTGCGTTCAAGCCTACGTCGGAGACCCGAGTGCATGGGGGGCAGTTGCTAGCCGGTCATGCCAAAGTTCAAGTGGACATGGTGAAGCCTGATTGGGTTGGCTTCACTCTCCCGCACCCACCAAATGACGAGATTCTGACCCTTGGAGCTGCACGTGGGACCTTTATCCAATGGCCTAAGCAGAACATTCAGATCAATATAACTCCTAGGCTAGCACTAAGTGCTCGTCCGCCACCGCCGCGTCCCCCTCCAACTCTTGTATCTGCCCCTCCTGCCGTTGAAGCTCCAGATCAAGATCTCCAATTGCAGTATGATACAGATTTTGGGGATGACGGTACGGAGGTCAACAGCAGAGCGCACCTCCCCCCAGTCTCTAAAAAAAGAAAGAGGGCGACATCTTCTCCACCCAAGCTTGGAACACGCAAAAGAGCTGCTGGAAGGGGGAAAGGAAGAGGAAATGTAGAAGGGCCGCTTCTAGCTCCGAAGAAGCTAGATCTTGGCAAGGCGCCATCAGCTCCTCCTAAGTCTCTGACCAAATTCACATTAGGCATGCCATTGGTCAGAGATGACGTCTTATCGAAGATGGGCCCTGCATGCAAGGAGTTGCACGGGTACTACATGGAAAGGTCCAACGCAAGGAGGAAGCATAGAGAGACCTCCATGACGGGCCACCACGATAGACAGCCATTCCTCGGCCTTGAAGCCTTCATCGCCGTAGACTTTAAAGATCTATGGGACCTCTACAGGGTGCGAGCGGTCGACACCAACCTCCTTAAGTGCTACTCCTTGTAAGTATTCTTGCATACAAGATATGGTAATAACTATCCATATATTACGTTTACCCGGATTCTTGTCTTGCTTCTAGGTTAACTTGGAAGCATGTCTATCATAATGCACTCCATGTTGCCTTACTCGATCCAGCTGTCGTCAACGAGACAACTATGAACTACGATCGAGCCAGCATGGTAGAATATATCAAGGACTTCATTATGTGTGCTTACTCTGAATAGTAAGCGTGTACCCTACTTAGAATCAAATGTGCGACGTGTAACTCTTTAGTATTTAACTTGCAATTTATTAATGTCACAGTCATCATTGGATTCTTCTGGTCATAGTGCCGAAGTGGAGTTTGGTATATTACCTTAACTCCAATATCAAAAAAGACATATACGATTGGTCGGCGATCGAAGCTACCTTGAACGACGCCTGGGACCAATACATGGCAAAAGGTGGGAGGCATAAGGAAGGGCATCCCACACTCGGTCACAAAAAGACTTCCCAATACGTCAATAAGTTGGCGACCAGTGTGGGTTCCACGTCTGCCATAACATGAGGAGCCTCGCAGACAAGGTGACATTGTTCGACCTTGAGGTGTGTGCTTCAATTGTTTATATACATTAGATAGGAGATAGCACGATTCATACTACATGTAGACTAACTTTTCAAGTATGTAGACTAACTTGGTGCCTCACATGCAGGAAAAACTTTCAACGATTCCGGAAAACAAATTCGATATCATTAGAGAGGAGATAGCACAATTCTACTAGATGATCTCTTGTCACCCAAAGGAATGTTTAGAGTCAAGTCCTAGCTAGCTCGTCTCTAAATGGTTGAACATTTGCAATGCTTGCGATAAACATTTGCTTTATGTAAATATTCTTTGTAATACAATTCTGCGTGATGTTCTGTATGTATTTGCATTTCTAATTACATCTAAACTTGTTCCTATTTATAACTCAGTTTTACAGGTTTTGATGCAAGTCGGCGGTTTGGATAGCAAAAAAGGATGTGAATGACTTATATATGTGAATGGTCTATGGATGTGAATGTATATATGTTTGATTTTGTAAATTGGTTGTGCTGTGATGAAATATGTGATTGGACTGAAATATTGACTGAATATGTGATGGAATATGTGATTATGCTGGGAATGGGGTTGCTGAGAATGGGACTATACATATATGCTTCTGTCATTTTTGCAGTAAGCATGGCTAGCAAAGGCCTGAGGCTAGCCAAAAAAACAAATTTTATTTTTTTTGCTGACACTCATCCCTGATGGGCATTTTAAAAATGCCCGAAAGAGATATTCATCCGTGACGGGCTCCAAACAAAGACCAATAGGGATATAGTCATCCCTGACGGGCTCTTAATTTAAGCCCGATAGAGATAAGTCATCCGAACCAGGACTATTTTGACTCAACAGGTGGGTCAAACCTATCGGTGACGGGCTGTTCTTTAGGGCCCGATGGAGATGGTTAGTCATCGGTGACGGGCTTAGTAGTTTGCCTGATTGAGATTAGTCATCCGTGACGGGCTCCTACTTAGTCTGGTTTGACTTGTATTGCTTGGCCAATCTTATCTGTGACGGGCTACATTGTTAGGCCCGATTGAGATAACGTCCATCCGTGACGACCTGGTGCCCGATTGAAATATTTTCTCACATCACTGACCTTTGCTTAGTGACGGGGGGCCATACCCGTTAGAGATGACGCTTGAAGCCCGTTAGAGATAACCGATCCCGTGCTAGTGTGTGCGTATGAGATGTGCAGTTAAATTTGAAAGAAGTCCAAATTTGAAAAGATTGAAATTTGAATTGCATTGGGATAAATTTGTTTCTTGTATGGGAAGGTTTCCTAGTAGATTGAGACTCCTTGTACACAAGTTGGGTTCGTGACTTTAGGCATACTAGCTTGGGTATAAATAGAGAAGCGGTTGAGGCCTCCCGATATCGATTTTGTGAGAGTTAAATTTAGACTAAAGTTAGGGTTTTGAGTTTAGTCGAGATTTGTGAGAGGAGTGATGTTGTTGTACTTTGTAAACACGAATAAAAGTAATAAAGTTCAATATACTTTTAAGAGATCTTTGATTTGTGTTTGCTCGACATTGTGGCAGTCAAACCAACGGCTCTACGGCGATTAGACTGGCGGCAGCGATAGGCGGTCAGACCAGAGGCATTCGTGCGGTCAGACCAGCGCCACTACTACGGTCAGACCGATCTCCATCGATTTGAGGGTAACTTTTAACTCCACTAAAAGTTTTCGATTTTTGGTCCTTCAACCATTCATCACTCTCTAGTTGGCTTAGTTCGTATTATTCGATCCTACAACAAGAATTAGTTTTACACATGTTAAAAAAATATGATTAAATTCATAGTGAGAGAAAGAAAGTTTTCAGTTTTTGGTACTTCAACCATTCACCCCTCTTTGGTTGGCTTAGTTTTTGGTGTTCGATTCTACAGCAAGAGTTAGTCCTACACATGCTAAAAAATATGTATTAAATTCATAGTAAGAGAAAGAGAGAAAAGAAAAAGAGCTAATTTTAGAGCTAACCTATTATATATGTTAGCTATACAATGGTCTTAGCTAGGAGTGAGGTCTACTATTAAACTTATTAGTTGGCTCTACTATTAGGGAGTAATAACTGTTTATAAGGCAAAAAAGACAATAAATTAATTCTCATCGGTACTGTACATAATCACGTTAGGCTGAGGGCATAAATGCAAAACAACGTACACGCTGTGCAAATATTCGCAAGGATGGATCAGATGCAGATCTGCAGTGGAGAAAAAGACGGGTATATATATGTACGAGGCAGGAAGCTGCTGGCGTCGCCTCATCACTCATCAGATTCCACCTGCAACCAAAAAAAAATCTGTGGAATGTGGAGCATGGAGATCGACCACAATTAAATTCGTCAATAATTCCTGCCCAAAGCTAGAAAAACAACAAGCCAATATCAGGAGAGGCATATTCCTAAGTGAGATTAGAACAAGACAGCAGTTAGGCCACACATCTCTCTCCATATAGTACACCATCTGTCTCGTAATAAGTTTATTTTTTTTGGCTCATTACATTTGTCTCAAAATAAATTTATTTTTAAGTAATCATTACATCGAAGTTTGTAAAATTAAAAATAATTATATTGAAAATATATAAATTGAGAAATAATTACATTAAGATTTGATAAAATAAGAGTGTTTTAGTTTTGTTTTGTATCGATATATATATATGAGATAAATGAGATGGAGGGAGTAGGCCATAGCTTTGTGCTACGTGACATAGTTGATTAGTTTGGAGATAAAGCTTGGGAGAAGGCCGCAGGTAGACAGCGTCGCTGTCCTATCTAGACGTACGGCCGTCTTTGTCTGGTACCTCCTCTTCGTTTTCGTTCATTAATATAAACATTTTTATTAGATAAATATAAATATTTTTGAAAACAATGGTTTTTATTTTAATTTTGAATTGTATTTTCTTCCCAAGCATCTCATAGGCTAAAAACATATAGATGTTCGTATTTTAGAATTTTATTATGATAGAAATTTTAAATCGTAAAAATGCTTATATTTTGAAACATAGGAAGTAGTACTCTAGTGCCTCACCTGACTCCACGTGGCCCCTCTCCCGTTCATTTCCTTTTCTTTTGGTGGTGATAGTGCGTGTGGCATTTTTATAATTTGGTCGGTCGGTGGATGGACCTCGACCATGCAATTAACACTGTCCACTAGTTTTTTACCTTGCACGTAAGTGTTGTCTAGTCATCATGGCTATACGTATCTCTTTACTTATCGACCATACTCCATTTAAAACGTAGGAATTTTAGTATGACCTTTATTGATAGGTGAAAATATGCTGTCTCTTATGAGAATATTACGCACTTTTTTAAAAAAGTTTTTTTTTTGCCTAAGGTAGCTACAGATGACAAAGGGTGTGCAATATTTCTAAAAGTAAGGTGTATAACTGTTGAGCACTACGATATCGTGGATATATAGACTTGATATCATAAACACGATGTAGACACAAAAAAGGATGGTTGTCCCGCTTTTGTTTTCACGGTACCATATCATGCACCTTACTCGAAGTGACAGTATCACAAACTGTTCATACAAGACAAACTATACATAGTAGTACATTACACTGAGAAAAGTTTGGCAAGCACTTAGCAACAAATTGAAGAGGAAGGAGAGGAACTTCTGAAGCAACATAGAATCCATGCATACATATGGCCAAACTCAGGATACTTGACCCTGATTAACTGAAGCTGAAACGGTAGCTATAGCTAGGCCATCCACTCAGGAGGATAACCGCCCGGTGGTGGCGCCGGCGGCTGGTTCACGTCCACGGCATGAAGCCTGCAAAAATCAGTCCAACATGATTCATATACAACCATCACTTTGCCATTATTAGGACAAATCTTGATAATTCGTGAAAAAATAACTCTTTTTTTTGCGGGATGGAAAACTAACTTGTTTGGTGTAAAAGCGGAGTTTTCTTTTTTTCTAAATGAAAGCTCCATATAAAAAAAAAGTACTATTTAGAAATATCCATCATGTAACAAAAGTTTAGAAAGGAGGAAGAGAGTGCAATTCACGCACCCGAGGGCCTGGAAGAAGTGCTCTGGTTGGGGAGGCTCACTGGAAAATACGCCGCCGCCATTGTTGCAGTTGCCGTTCCACGGAGGCTGTGGGGGAGCTGCCTCTACGTCGATCTCGTCCAGCTGAAACCAGGAGAGGATCAAACAACCAAACCAAGAGAAGAGCAACGTTTCGCTGCTGATCACTACAGAGAATGAAGGATCATGAAACTACTATGTTCTCCAAATAGCATGTCAAGTTGATGCAGAGAGGTGAAGGCTGAGAAGCCGATGCATGCATTTTATACTGCTGCAATGCCACCAGCCGGGGGGACCTACCGACTTGGCTATTTGTGCATCATCGGCTTTCCAATCACCAGCCCACAAATCTACTTCAGAGGAGATCGAGCAAAATTCTTGGGGGTGGTCCATGAAGTGAGTCATGCGGTCCCTAACTACAAATGCAGATAACTTTTTCTATGGTTTCTAGGTAGCATTTGAGTAAACGGCAATCTCGTACCTTCCTTTTCAGGACCCTGTTTGCATCTTGTAGCATTTGTTCCTGAAGAGAAGATCAATATTGGAGCAATTAAAAAAAAAGAAACCTGATTTGCCACTGAAAGACGTACAAGTATTCACTGTAGTGCAGTATATCATTTGGCGACATTGAAGAAGATATTTCAGTGTTACCTTTCTCTTTAGGTCGCAGAGTTCATCAAGTAGTACCTGAGTCTGCAAATTATGTATGAAGTCATGCACAGAAGAGTATTAGCTAAAGTAACCTAGCTTGGAGCAGCTTTTTTGAATCGTAGAGAATAATATATTTCCCTTAATTTTTTTCAATGGAAAAAAGGAAAGGAAATAGCTGCACCTTTTCTAATCAATTGGCAGTCACCAAGAGTACAACAATGTATCAGTGTGGCAAATTGCAGTTACTTGTTATTCACAACTCCTAGTCAGAAAACCCACTTTTATTTTAGTCCAACCTTTGCAAATTATTCTAATTAAGCTTAAGCAACTACTAAAGGTTAAGCCTCGTAGAACATTGATCTTTATCACATGGATGTTGGGTAAGCCAGCAAATACAAATCCACATCACATATTACTACATTTGTATAGCTTCAGATATAGTGCATAGTAAGCAAAACATAATATATATATATATGTGCAACAAAGAAGCTAGCGCAACGTTACAGATGAAATCAGAAAATTTTAATCGGTAAGTATGCTATATATTTATACTTGAATGAGTTTCCTTGCTATGTAATTTACCTTTCTTGATCTGATTTGCTTCAAGGTTCTGACTACTTGACTCTCAAGTTGCTCAAGTTCATTTGTAGCCAGTGGAGCTAAATCCTCACCTAGAAGATTCCTGCAATATTATCACCAGTTAAAATATTTTGCAAAACAAAGGGAGCACTGGAGTAGAGCCAGAGTTCTTTAGACTAAAGTATTAGACCCAACAAAATTGAAGAACACATCTACATATGAGTATGAACATAAAGAGTCTATTGTACCTTTGTGATTGTTGCAGAATCTCAACATGTGCCTTCAAGTTCACATATTCCTGATAATTGTTCTGCATTATAAAGAAAGCAAATTGAAAACAAGCTGAAATTTTAATTTTAGTTATTCTTGTCATATACAGCACAGAAGCGGCCCCAAGGATTTACTGAAAGTATACTATAAAATACATTTGTACTAGTGACAACGTTTGATCTATGTTAATCTACAAACAGTTGATCTATATATATTGTATTGTATTATTAAGATAGCTTGAATGAAAGCTACCATGTTCGCTCTAAAGGCTAGAAAAACTATATTAATCTGAGAAAAGTGAAAAAAAATGTTTGGACCATTAGATCGTGGGGTCTAGCTCATTACAGTGTAGATTGATAAATATAGCTACATACAAAATGCAATTGTAGCTATAAAAAAAAAGCTAGGAATTATATATGAAATCCAATTCTATTTTTAAAAAACTATTAGGTAGAAAATACAATTGTATCTATGGAATAGAGTTAAAGTATTGCGTATCAAATCTAATTCTACTTTTGAAATCTAGCACTGTGCAATTTGCATGGGACAATCACCTAGTTATATTAAGTGTAGGCCAAGTTATATTTGCAGTAGTATAATAAACAAAAGACATGTGAACAACGTGGTAAATAAAACTAAAATGGTCCGCGTAGAGGTGCGTAGAGTTTCTGATGAATGTCAATAATTGATGGAGTAACTACGAAGAGATACTAGACTCTATCTAGTGCAGCCAGATCCCCATGGATATGTTCAACAAACATTTATCACATTTACATCATGTACACGTCGCCCATATAGCTATGTTGTTATCTGCTTCTTTGGGCTTGCAAGCAAATTCGAAGCTCCACAAGCTTAACTAAACTGGAATTCAAGGAAGTGCACAACGTATATTAGTATGTGCTTGCATGAGAATTGTTGAACAAAGAAATCCATAGAAGGTAATGCATGAAATACACTAGGCCAATGGCCATCGCTTTATACATGTGTTCCCAATTTCCGGTGACTTAGGTATCTCTGGTCTTAATGCCCGGTGCAAATTACAAATGGGCACAATTGATTTTTCTTTTTCCTTGTCAGAAAGTTAAGATGGCCGTATGAGAGGAAAGTAATCTTTGCCTTAAGAAGAGTCATTATATTTCGAGCTGTGGATGTCTATGGCTCTCAAGAATTTACTATTTTTCACTACTACAAAAACGGTTTTTCCGTGCGGGCCGAAAGACATATTCCCGTGCGGAAGGCCTGCCCGCACGCGCGAGAAGGTCTGGAAAAAGATCATTTTCGCGTGTGGGCGGCCCAACCGCACGGGAAGATCGATTATCCCGTGCGGTCGGCTTAAGCGGCCCGCACGGAAAGATCTATTATCCCGTGCGGTCGAGTTAAGTTGACCGCACGGGATAATAGATCTTCCCGTGCGGTCGCGTTAAGTCGACCGCACGGAAAAACAAAAATTCAAAAAAAATAAAAACCCTAGCTATCCCGGCGGCGGCGGCACGGATCCGGCCGTCGCGAGCGCACGATGAAGGAGGCGGTGGACTCCGTCGCAGCGGCAGGAGCAGCGTAGATCTGACCGTCTCCTCCTCCTGTCGTCGTGGGGCCAGCGGCGCCGTTTCCGACGGCCTCGTCCTCCTTGTCGTTGGCGGCGACACCGGCGGGGACGGAGATGGCGCCGCTCCTGAGCGGCCCGCAGCCCGCCCGCTGTCGGCCGCCGCACGAAGTCTCGCTGCCGCCTCCCGCCGCCACGTTGCCGCTCTTGGCTGCCACAGGGAAGAGCGGGGCCGCGCCGCTGCTCGCCCGCTCCCGACCGCCGCCTCGTTGGTGGCGGCGCCGAGCCGGCCGCCTCTCGTGCCCAGTGCCCCACGTGCTCGGAGGAAAGGAGAAGAGAGGAAAGGAAAAGAGAACAGAGAAGTGGAGAGAAAAAGAGAGAAGAGAGAATAAAAAGGAAAGGAAGAAAGAGTAGGTGAAAATTTTGAAGTGAGTGAGAGGGAACGGGAGTTATTTTCCCGTGCGGTCCACTTAAGCGACCGCACGGGAAAATCGATTTTCCCGTGCGGTCTCTTAAGTGGACCGCACGGGAAAATTCATTTTCCCGTGCGGTCCCTTAAGTGGGCCGCACAGGATAGTGTGGCATTTCCCGTGCGGTCCACTTAAGGGACCGCACAGAAAAATCGATTTTCCCGTGCGGTCGCTTAAGTGGAACGCACGGGAAAATGCCGCATCGGTTTTTCCAGGCGCGGCCACTTATGGCCCGTCTGAAAATTATTGGGGGCTTCGTCCAGGAAAATCGATTTTGTAGTAGTGTTTTCTTCTCATAGTGAGAGAGAACAGAATGCGGTTTTTATGAGTACTTTTAAAAGTTTAATTTGATGAGAAAACAGTTTTCTAGTGTAAAGTATTGTCTCTCATAAATCAATCTCTAGTATAGATTATAACACAAATAAAAATACTAGAATCAATTACCTGATGGTTAATTTTGAAAACTAGGCGACATTATGCAAAAATGATTATTTCAATAAAAGCATCAACAAATAATGTGCCACAAACTGAATAAATTTATCAAACCTGCATCTCATCGCTAGTTGGTGCGGCAGCATCTTGCGAAGCATAAATGTACCTCTGGTATCTCTCAAGGGTTTTAAGCATGCTGAAACATGAATTAGAGATACATGGTTAACTAGCACACGATACAGAAAACATGTTTCCACTAAAAAGAAATACTAAATTAATAAATCTGGTAATCATGTCTACCTATCAATTTGTGAATGTTTCATTTTCATTTCTTCTTCAGACAAAAAAAATCAAGCCTCCCTTAGGCTGCATTCGTTGGAGAGGGTTAGGAATCGTTCCCTCCCCGCACACAAAACAAAGTAGTGAATTAATGCATGATTAGTTAAGTATTAGCTAAAAAACTTAAAAAAATAGATTATTATATGGTTATTTGAAGCAACTTTTTTATAAAAATTTTTTTGTAAAAAACGCATCGTTTAGCAGTTTGAAACATGTCCACGCAGAAAACGCGAGAGTAGAAATTGAAAAAGTGTCTAAAATAACACAGCCTTAGTTCATATTAGGTGCTTTGATATGCCACCAGAAAATTGATTATACCAAATTAAACAAGAAAAATGCAAATAAATATATGGAAAATATAGCTTTAAATTGGTATGCCGCACCATCTGAAGTGTTTTCATCTCCCCTTATCTTTAGGAGAAAAATAAAAGGTGATCTAATTAACAAAGCAGCCTTAGTCTATGCCAAGCCACTAATGATACATCCTTTTTCACTGAGGATGAAAGATAAAAATAAAACAATGTTCTAGTGTGTTATAACCCAATAAGACACCGTGTTTTTTTCCTAGCAAATATTAAAAAAATATTAATATGAAACGTGTCTCTATGGATGATGCATGTCACATATAAAAAATTAACAGTTCACCAACGGTGAAACTTTAATTTGTGTGATCATCACATGGTAGCTAGTGAACACATATCCTACAAAAACAAGGTACTGTGGCACTTGATAAAGAACCAATAATAGCATAGCATTATTATATAGAAATCTCTTGTTCAAATACAGTAATTTGTCTCTATGGATGATGCCCCTTATAACAAAAAATTAACAGTGTTAACCAAGGGTTGAAACATGTGTGAGTCGTCATACGGTAGCTAGTGTGAATGCACATTCCTACAAAAATATGGTACATATATATGACACCTGACAAAGAACCAACAAGAAACAGACAAAAAAAACTGGACCCTTATGGCAATTTAATTACTGATTGATTGGAAAAACTAAATGTGCAATAATTCAGTAATAGAAACTACTGGGTCATTTGATTTCCCTTTGTAACGTATATTTTAATTGTAAGAATGTAGCATACATTCATATTATGGGAAAAAAAGTCAAAACATCTTAACATCCCCATACAAATTATAGCTCACTAGCATGTATTAACATGGTCAGTGTATTCTTTAATATGCAATTTTTGCTCATGTGAGTTCCCACATTTCATGCAGCTGTCCCAAATTTGAAGTTTATCCTGTACGGATCAATTACACATTAATATAATAATATACTTGAAATTAGCAATTCTACCTAAGAGAGTGGCTATATATATGGACGGTGCATTTGCCTACAGTGAATTGTTTTATAGATCTGAAAGTAATTGTACAGTTGATCTTTTCCAACGTAGTTATAAGGCAACAGTATTTGGTACTGTCAGATATACAAAGTCAGAGCTTGTACGTTAAAGTAGTTCTTGCAAGTTCCAAGCCAGAGATGAATTAACACATGACGATGTTGGTGAGTTTAACTAGTGTGTTGTGTTCATGAGATATTTATTGTAGCAAGTTTATAATTAACACACAAAGTATCCTTGATAATGTATAAGTAAACGTCAAATTTTGATCAAAAGTGGCATTCTTCAGCAAATTTTGCTCATGAGCAGCTAGTACTAAAAGTGGCATTCTTCTAATTAAATTATTTAAACTCCATCAAGTTAAATCAGCCAAATTTTAGGCTAATTCAGATTCTAACATTTGTACACGCCATGATATGCACATCAAATGAAACCCCTTTCTTAATTTTTCTTGCCTGCAATGACACACATACATATATACACACGGTATATATACGCATATATGTACATGTCTGGATCTCCTGCCGAGGACAACCTCGGTTTTGCCTTGTTCGTTTGTAACCTTTTTCACATGAACAGTAGCTTCGCCCAATAGAACAGAAAGAAAGGAACAGGCGTAGAAAAAACAACACGTACGAAATCATGGCCCCCCATAAGTTCATGCACGGACGACGACGGATACAGTACACGCGAGAAAATTCAGATCGGTCGTGATTTCGTGCAGATTGTGCGCGCAAAGATCGAGCAAATCGCGGTTTGGGAGTTCAGATTAAGCAAGTTCAGAAATTTTGATTAGGGGAAGAGGAGAAAGCTGAGATGAGAGCTGAGTGAGAGCTAGTGGGTTTACTTGGATGAGGAGGAGAACTGGTAGAGGCGGCCGGCGTGGGAGAAGAGGACGAGGGCGACCTCGGCATCGCAGAGGATGGAGAGCTCGTAGGCCTTCTTGAGCAGGCCGTTCCGCCGCTTGGCGAACGTCACCTGCCGGCTGATCTTGTTCTCGATCCGCTGAAGCACCACCTTGCCTCGCCCCATCTCTCCCGCTCGAGATCTCTCTTCCCTTCCTCTCTCTCTCTAGATCGATCTCAAGCAGACCAGCAAATCAACACAGACCTCTGAAGAATTTCTTCAGCAAAGCTAGCTGCTAGCTCTTCTCATCCATGCAGCATCTGCATGATGGAGGGATCGATCAGTGCATGAGATCAATTCCGATTCCTTGATCTCTCTCGCTAGCTCTTTCCTACTGTCACACACACACGACACACCTGCAGCTGATCTGCTCAAGCTGTAGCTTAATTAGGAGTAGCTTTTTCTCTCTATGCCCTACTTAATCTCTCCGAGAGAGAGAGAGAGAGAGGCCTGGCCCCAGCCTGCAGCGCCCTGTGGTGATGGTGGTGGTGGCCGATCTGCAGCTTAATTGGCCGAGAGAGACTGAGCGCGAAAGAAAGGCAGCGAGAGCGAGAGATAGAGGCAGGCCGGGTCGTCGACGAAGAGAAGAATCTTTTCTTTCGTGGAGTAGAGGCATATTGGATTTGGATCTCATCTCATATTCTCGCCTCGTCTCGTCTCGTCTCGTCTCGCACCCTAGGTCAGTACGTTTCCATCGCCCCAGGTATACCAATTTTAACACCACCGCGCTCGCAATCGCAAGGCAATTCGCGAGCAAAGCTTGTCACAGCGACGTGATGCTGATATTACGGTGTGGATCGTGCGCGGCGCGAGGGTGCGAGGCGAGGCGAGGGAAGCGACCCGGTCGGGGGCGGCGAACCCGAGGTGTATCACGGTGCGGGGCAGCAGCGCGCACAGAAGCGGAATCGCGACGTGTCGAGCGGGCGCTGGTGCCGCGGGCTTTTATGCCCACAGGCTAAGCGGAGACTAGCTAGCTAGCCAGCTCCTGCCGCAGCAAGCAAAGCCAGCTCTCCTTGACGCAACAGGTAAGGTGGCTGTACGTAGGAGTACTCTACTATAGGAGTAGATGGCTGCCTCTCTCCCCCCGCCGGTCCGGCCGCTTCCCCTCCTCGCCTCGACGCTGCCGCCGTGTTTCCTACGTACCCGACGCGTACGCACGCCGGGGCGCCGGGCTACACGGCGAGGCCGGTAGCTGGGGAGCGATACGCTAGGCCGGACGTGCGTGTCGCCGGCTGGCAGGGGGGAGCGTTCTTCCGGCCGGTCACAGTGCACGTCGCGTCGACCGGGAGGGGGGCATGTCGAGCCATCAGGTCGGCGTCGCCTCACGTGACCACGTCCTTGGCTGGCGCCCGGGGGATGGCAGAGGACAGAGTAGGAGGAGAGGAGGGATCGATGAGCGCATGAGCTCATCTGCACATTGAGCGCAACAACTACTACGCCAGCACAATAGCTGTAGGCTAGCACTGTCACTCCTACAGTGGCTGCTGTGCTGGGCCTAGCACAGGGTCTCGCTCTCGATCGGGGGGTGTACTGTAGCTGCAATCAAAGTAGTTGCCACAACTTGAAGAGCGTATACAGTACGTACTTGCTAAAACCTAAAATTAAACCAGTTAGTTTAAATTTGACAAATTTACTACAGCATATCTAAAGATTGTGGTTTTATTGTCCGTGGACATTATCAAAATGTGGATTGTCTGAGGATACTATAAAAATACGGTAATTTGCTGAAGAACATAACATCAATTGTTTTATTATTTTCATCCTGTTTGATGGAGAAATATTTTGAAATGCCCAACATGCCCCTCCCACCTGTTTGAACGAAGGAGTATGTCTCATTCGAAATGGATCGTATCCCCACCTCCTAGTCTCTGTGTTCTCTCACTCAAAAACCCTAACTAGCAGGCGGTGAGGTGATGACACGAATGGCGAGGAAGAAGAGGAGGGCAAAATAAACATTTCATATGCCCCATCTCTTCTCAATTAAGTGGATATTATATTTTAATAGCTATGGTATCCTTCAGCAAATTATCACATTTTTGTAGTGCCCGACAAAGCCACATTTTTAACGGTGTCCACCAGCAAAGATTATATTTTTAGATGTTTTGTAGTAAATTTTTTCTTTTACTTTACATTAGGTTAAGTAGAAATTTCATAGGTGTTCATTTTGAAAGTTGATAAAACCCCATATCGTCACCGCCAAACTCTTTCTTTTAAATGCAATGATTTCATCGGAGTTAGTTCTATTGGATAGGAGTTGGGGGAAATTCCAAAATTCTTAAGGAGAACACATGCGCTATTTCACCCACATGAATTACATATGTGATAATTACATAAACTAAAAAATTCAAGATTCATATGATAGAAAACATTTTCTATGTTCCAAATGAGACTTGAATATGTTGGTACTTTTGTTCAGACATATGTTCACGCCATGACAATAGGTTAAAGCTCGAGGACTGTTTCTCTTTGAAATTTTAAATTGGGCACTAACAAAAATCGCAAAGTTTAAGTCAAATTCACACGTTTTGCATTTGAGATCCCGTAGTAGTATAATGTATTATTCATGTGCTTTTCCTTTCCAACGCTAGCTAGCTCCAGCCTCTAAATAGGCTCTAATTTGAAAATGCCCTAATTCTTGATGTTTATTGAGTATATAATATGGAGTTAATTAAATTGCTATATTAATCTGCGCAAACAATGGTTACATATATTGGGCATGGTCACACTAGTGATATATGCCATCTTGGTCGGTATACGCATTTACACACACCCATGTGTGTGCTCCCTTTTAACACATGATTGGCAGATATAGCACGGGGTAAAATTCCAATGAGTATAAGGTGAAGTGCATTGGAAAACAAAACAAAAGAATACACATGTAACGAGAAATTCTACGGTCATTGAGAAAATACCTGTAATACCTGAAGGTAATAAGTTTTATACTAGAAAATGATGAAGGTAAAATTACCCCTCGCAAAATAGAGTAGAAGAGAGAAAAAAAATTAAACTAACTGGTGCAGTAGGCGTCCCCATGCATTAATGTACTCCCTTGATAGTTGATAAAGAAGTACTCCAAGCACTCAAATGTAGCCTGTTGCGATGTTGAGGAAGTGAGAATATATAGAGAGGTAGTAGTACGTGAGAAAGCACACGGCCGGCCCATGTCCGTTTCAATTGCTATGTTTTGATTTGTTCTTGGATTCTCTTTATTTTGTGTACCACTCCCATGCATGTCCTCTATAAGAAGCAATCCCTACCATATCTTCTCATCAGTGTCATTTATTAAACTGTACTTATCAAGTACAACGTTAGATAATTATGAATAACCCTGCATGGTCCTAAATTAATTCCATTTCATATGCATGTGATATGTTCAGAGCTTTAGATAACCGATAATGTCACTAGCTAGAGCGTGTTACACCGGTCCACTGATCCACTCATGCTGATATATAAGTTTAATCACCCAACTGTGTGTTACACAGTGGACAAGACAAGTGACCACCGGGAGTGAGGATATATTCAGGCTCACATATGGCGAAAGTGTAAAGTGGGAGGCAATGTCGGCACCACATAAAGCCAGTCATATATGACTATATGTATATATGAACTCGTGACAGAAAGTAGGACAAGATCGATGGAAAGGGAGGCGAGACCAGGTTGGGTATATAGCAAAGCGGAACAAGGCCATATCTATGCACACAACGCATGTGACACGCCCTAGGTACAGGCTGTGTTGTTACAGTCTACGCAGAGTCTAGTACCACGTTACATGCAGGAAATGGAAGAAAAAAAAGGCGGGTCGTAGTAGAGCTGTAGCCCTGTAGCTAGCTGGCCCCATGGCTGGCCCGGCCGTGGCGGTATTCGGCGGCACGATCGCCATGTAGGGAGCGGCATGTCGGGCCTCTCGTGGCCCGGCTAGAAAGCGCGGCGCGGTCGGGCCTCGTCGCGTCGCGGGGGGGGCGGTGGCGATCCGTCCGTCCAGGCCGCGGCGCGGGTCACGCCTCCGCTGTTTACGCGGCTTTCTCTACGCGAGCAGCGCGTGCGCGCCGTGTGCCGCAGGCGGACGGGTGGGGGGGGGGGGGGGGGGGGGGCGTCCGTGCTCGTGCTTGCGTCGCGCTGCGCGGTCTGCGGGTTCCGTGGAGCCGTACCATGCGCACGGCCGCACGGCGCGTCGCGGGCTCGAAACGTGGCGCCGGTGGCAGGAGCGCGCATCGGAATCCGCGAGTTGGCCTCCCAGCTCCGTGCAGCTGCGGTGCTGGCGCTCGCCAAGTGGACACCGGCCACATCACGTCATCAGCCCTCCAGGATCTGAAGTGGCAGAGATATTGAGGAGTACTTCGGCCGGGGATGTAGGGGCGAACACACTTCAGCTAGCATGATTGAGTCATTCTTGCCACACTTTTTCTTAATCTCAATGGCATGGGGGTTAACATGGTAGAGGAAAATTCTTGCCACAAAATGTATCGATGAACTAACAAGCATCTTCTGCGTTCGTTCACTCTGATTAGTGGGAATTGTCAGCGCACCTAAAACGAGAAAGTTTAATAACACATGATTAATTAAATACTATTAATTATTATAAACTTAAAAAATAGATATATTTGACTTTTTTAACAACTTATGTATAATTTTTTTAAAAAAAACATACTCCCTCCATCCCAGATTATAAGCTCTATATTTTTTTACACGGTCTTCAATAATATATTTTAACCATAAATTTATTTTATGTTATGTTCTCAATGAATATGAAATTAGTATCATATTAAATTACTATAAAATATTAATCTAATGATATAACATGCATATTACTTAGTATAGATATGGTTAACACGATTATTAGTCAAAAGTTAGTGTTAATGCCAAAATTTGATAAGCCTCGAAATCATCATCGGCTTAGGAATCATATCGGCTTCAGAGTCCTATAATTAGCCGACGGACATATCAAGTCGCCAGCAGTTGGATTTTTGATGGATTCGGTTAAGAAAATTAATCAATTAAAGAAAGCTTATCCAGAAGAGACCGACTTCGAGAAGGATACAGCATGACAAATTATATATTAATTAGGCAGAGTCAGTTAGTTTTCTTTTATTTTTATCAAAGATTGTTTAGAATCCGAATAGGACTTGTATTTTTTACTTTATGTTTAGAAAAAATTGCGTCTTGTCTAATAAGGACTAGTATCTACTCAAGGGTATAAATATGTACACCCAGGATCTATGTAATCGATCTCTTGATCAATACAACTACTCTCGACGCATCGCCACCCTCTTTCTCGAGGTTTTTATTTATCAATCGGCAGAACTTTGCACCTGACGCGAGGCTGCATCGGCTTTTGATCTTCGGCGAAGGGGTAAGTCCTACGTTCCGTCGGCCCTGGCAATTGTATCGGCTACATTGGTGTTTGTTCAAGGCTGCATCGCTTCGACCTCTTGGATCGCTCTGGTTCAGTTGATATATTTGTCTACCTATTTATCATATATCTTGGTTAATCTAAGTCGATTATTCAATTTACTTGCATCAGTCAAATCTATTTTAGGGTTTTGCCGGTATCGGCTAAATTGTTTTGTCGATCTAGATTAGCTAAGGTATCTATCACCCTAAAAATCAGTGAAATGTTCGATTGTCTAAATATTATGTTTCTTTTCATACTTTGCGCTGTATCAGCCCTAGTCATGCTTAGAACCATAATCTCTAGCATACTTTTTGATTGCCAATAAAGGTTTCATCGGGGTTTCAGCCGATGAGTTATATAGATATTGCATCGGCTTATAAGGATTACATACAAGTTGAATTTAACCAATAACAACAAATGTTTCATTGATTATCTAATCGTTTAGATTGAATGACATTGGATCTCTAGCCGATGTTTGCTTTAACCTTCAGATCAACGCTTATTCTATCATATTACTATTAGTCGATTGGTTTCTATTGGATTATATTATTGTTTTATTACACTATCATCAGCCGATTGCCTTTATATCGTTATTTACATCAAGTGTCAGAATTTACTTAGGATATATAGTCGATTATTCAAAATCCTATTGACATAGGCTAGTATCGACATCGGCTGGAATTACTCTATCGACTTGTAAGCCGATCAGCTCTTTAATCTGCTATTTATATATCTTGTCAATTGCAGGATCAACCGACTGGCACGCTCACATCTCATCAATTTTAGGACCTGCACTGGAGCTAAGCAGATCTCCCAGGCCTTCATGTGTTCGTCGACTTGGTTCGTGCCAACACAGATCTAGCACCAGCGGTCGAGCGCGAATTTTTCGTCAATAGTTAACGAGTTTGATTTTTCTTAAAAAGAGAGTGCCCTATAATTTGAGACGAAGGGAGTACATTTAATAGTTTAAAAAACATGATAACAAAAAATAAGAAAATTGAAGGTTAGAGTTGAAGAAAAGAATAGGGCCCATCTAACTTAAGGTGTGGCATCGTTAAACACGTTGTGAGTACCAACCAAACAACCCCGTAGATTCCCCAAAACAACACCCTTAATTGGTCAGGTTCTCAACAAGAACCGTGCAGATCGATTCAACTCAATTTTAGTAGATTCAACGCTAATTTATGGGAACATTGAGATGTTAAATTCGTGGAGTTCAGGAAATTACAATGTAGTAAAAATGCTTTTTTCAAGAGCTCAAACGTTAGTAGTAGTAACATGCTAACAACATACTATTAAAAAGCTCGGCGAACCACCAGTTATAGTTTGCTAACCATGTCTGTTTTGAAGGGTGGCCAAGAAATATTAATTTGTAGTAGGAAATTACTGTCCACCTCACCAAGATCGAACCTTGCAACTTGAGTAAATCAAACGCTCAATGACATGTCTTGGCAAGGCAAGAATGTTGACGAATGAAGCAACAAGCCAGCCAAATTGCCAAACGATACATGGTTTCAGTGAACGAAAAATTCGAGCATTCATAACATTGTCCGTATAAATCTTCAGTCAATGTATAATCAGGGAACGTACACATACGCCGATACGCACGAGCATAGAAGAATTATTCAATCGACCTTTGTTCAAGATTATGGGAATCCGATTATATCAACCGAGCTAATCATGAACCATATGAGTATCACATACCATGTGCGGAGAAGAACTGAGAATTGATATGATCCCATCTCCACACTAGGCATGCCATCAAGTTTTAGCGACAGGTAAACTAATAGTAACCAGATAAATTCATGTTCCCCTAGTGCATCTAGATTATTGTGCGAGCAACAAGCAAACGTAAACAAAAGGAGGAGTATTGAAGAGACATTTAGGTAGTACCAAAACAAAGCCCATCTTATGTGATGGCTCCCATAACCTGATCTCAACAAGAAGTTTAGATGCTCCCGCACCACAAGATTTTCTTGCTATCTGTCTCTACATATTGTCCTCTTCCCTCATTTCTCGCCAACAGAACAATATACAACATCAGCAAGACAATAATGAGAATGAGTAGTGATACCGTAAGTAGAAAATCGATGACAACATAAGCAAGTATGAAATGCACAGTTCATTTTTCGCCAGGACAGCGGAAGGACGCCGTCCGAATTTCATTAGATGAAATGCACAGTTCAGATGAGGGTGTCAGGTAGGAAAACTTATTAAGTTTCAGAATGTATGAATTACGCAATTCAGACGAAGCTCTGAGCGAAAGCAACAAAACTGATTACTTGACTAACAGTCAAATCAGCTGCTGATCAATTCTCATTCAACTTCCTCTTGCCTTGGCCATGAACAACAGGAACAAGGTGCTGGCTCTGAAGGCATGCAATTTTTTACGAGAAGGGTAAACAAGTAAGACAAATTCATGTTCGTTCAGTGCATCAAGATTGTGCCATCAACAAGCCCAAACATATGGTAGCAATAAACAAGTAGCAAAGATACATTCAGGCAGTAGCAAAACAAACCCACGTTGTGAACATGACGCGATGGCACTCAAAACCTGATCTCCCAAATCAGCAGCCTGGCAAAAAAAGGATAGCTAGCTCCGGCACCACAAGAGACTACGTGTTTCTGCAAACTGTCATCCACTCCCTCCATTGCTGGCAAACAACAGAGCAATGCACAACTTAGATGGATGACAGTAAACCCTACACAACCTAGATGGATAGTAAACAGTACACAACTTAGATGGATTTACTTATGCAATTGTAAGCAAGATAATGAGTAAACAAGTATGTATTTCACATATGAAATGCACATTCAAATCAAGATGTCAAGTAGCTAATTAATTACCAAATTCAGCAATTATAAATTGCAAATTCAAATGGTATAGTCACAAATCAGATAATCTTACTACCCTGAGTATTCACTTGAGCAAATGAAATTTAACTAATTCCTGCCAGACAACTCATGTAAGGAGAAGTTACCATTACCTGAACGAATCATTCCTTCCCATTGCTGTCAACAGGAGCAAGGTGGTGATTTCTCAAGGTAGCTGAAGAACTCGGAGACCAACAAAGGAGCAGGAACGGCCATGGATTGGGGCCAGGAAAGACGACTGGACTTGAGCCTCTTGCTTCGCATGTCGAAGCGGCACATGTAGTGCACCGCAGGGGAATAGAGCCTCCTGCGGGGCTCTGAGAGCACGAAATAGAGGGCGTCGCCATCTTCCTCTCTGCTTATAAGGGGGTAGAAAGGCTCAGTCTCCGGTAATCCCTCCTTCTTGAAGTCATCCAGTTCCCACAGGGAACCCACCCGGAGCTCCTCGCCCTTGGTCCACTGCCAAATGGAGGTGGACGTGGACGTGTCCAGTGTCCACTCCGCCACCGTCCTGTTGGCCACCGGCACGGATTTGTCGAAGGAGATGGAGACGAACTTGACTGAGCCGCCGCCGGAGGTGCAGCCGCCCATGGTGCGGAACTTCTCCGGCGGGCCGCTGCGAGAGACGTGAAGGGTGTCGCACTTGCACCCAGGGGGGAGATCGATGAAGCTGAAGTCGACGGAGTAGCTATCAGAGAACACGTCGCTGCATCGGCAACACAGGACGCCATGCGCGAGGTCAGCCCAGAAGGTGTAGCCACTGGACGTGAAATTCAGGCGAGGGTAGAATTTCGCCGGCCACGTCTTATCCGGGAAGCACGGCTCCTTGAAATGCCACGGTTCAACGGCGGGGAGCGTGCCTCCCCACGGCGGTGGCAGCGGCGGCGGAGGCCGCGACGACGGTGGCGGCGGCCACAGGCAGAGCACGTCACGGTAGGTGCACTCTTTTTCTTCCTCCTGGTACTCCATGTTGCTCGCGATGAGGAGGAGGGTGTACGTACTTGTCGCCGTCGCGCACGGGGAGTGGGCTCGCGAAGTAGGGCCTGCAGCAAATGTCGGGTATGTGGGGCCGTGGGGGATCATGGACATTGACGCGTGGGTGGCATCTTAGACGAGGTAGTACGTGCCGGCAGAGTTGGAGAAGACGGAGACGGCCGCGGTGAGGACGATCAGGTTGTTGTCGGCGATATCGACGTATCCGTCCACCTTGTATAGCATCGGGCCTGCCGCCTGCGTCGAAGTCGAATTCGTCGCCGGGATCCGCCAACTCGGCGCCGTAGGATTTTGCCTCGGACGCTTGCCTCTCGAGCTGCTCCTGAAGCATGGAGCGGTGGAACCGTTCGTCGGCGTGGACAGACAGGATGGTGCAATCCGGGTGCTCGTTGGCGAGGCGCGCACAAAGCGTCAGACCCTCCGCCATCAAGCAGCCGTACTCCCCCGCATCCCTCGGACTTCTTTGTCTCGCACTCGACGGGCATCCACCCTTTTCTTCTGCCGTTGGTTCGCCGGCAAACCTGAGTTGAGGCACGATTCGTTCCAGCACGACCCAGGACGGCAGAGGTCGAGGCGCCGCCATCGCTGATCAGGACTCGGTTGAGGAAGGAGGCGCCGGGGGTTAGAAACTTAGCCCAAAAAAAGGGAATCAAAAACAGGAGAAAATCCATACCCCTAGAGATATTAATTGATGATTAGGATACTCTGCCTTTAGTAACAAAGTTAGAGGTGAACGGTGTTGTAACCCTGGGAGATATTTTACGTCTGATTTGCAACGAACGGATGAAGCAACGTGCTATACCGCTAGAGACGTACATGGAGGCAAACCGGATCCGATCGGAATTGTGCTACTGTATCGCAACTTCGCATCCCCACCAGGGTGCACCGGTGGCCATGGGAAGGAATTGGATATCCAGTTTACATCCATATATAGCTTCAGTGTTGTACTTAAATTAGTTTTCCGTAGCTTTGTTTATAGATTCAGTGTTGTACTTAAATTAGTTTTCTATAGCTTTGTTTAAAAAAAATCCTGTTATATATGCTATATTTTTGTTGGGGTTGGGACTATTTCTATATTGAAACTGTCTATTCGTAAGATTCCAGATCATAGCATTAAGCTTTCCCTCTCCTAAATTAAATTGATGTGCCTTTTCCACAAGGTCTTACTAATGTAAGGGCCCATTTGATTTGAAGAAAAAACATAGGAATTTTGAAGGATTTCAATTCTATAGAAAAAATTCCTATGAATATCTTTGAAACAAAGGATTGAATTCTATCCTATCCTTTGAAAATCCTATGGAATAGTTAATCCTATAGAGATTTTGAAAAAAATTTAGCAAGAGCTTTAGCCTCTTGAAAATTTCTCTTTGAGTCTATCTCTCATCCGATTCCTATGTTTTTGCTGCGGTCCAATCAAACGGTCATTCTGTGTTTTTTTTTGTGTTTTGCAATTCTTTGTTTTATATTTGCATTCCTATCAAATTTCTGTGTTTTTTCTATTCCTTTATTTTTTTTTTCATTCCTGCGATTCAAAGGGTCCTAAACGGTGTTTCCATCTATTTTAGCTCGTGCCAAGAAAATATTTGGTTAGCTGGGCTAAAAGAACAGACCCCTAAGTAACTGATTCTTTTGTCACAGTAACGACTTCAGAAGTGAGCCATCCCATGATTTATCCTCATGTCTTATCTAATAATAGTCTTTGAAATGTGGTATTTTTTGTATATTTCTGATCATTGCGATGCCTTATGTATGATCTGTGCCAAGTTGTAATGCAGTGTAGGTTGTTCGCTCATTAGACCTGGATATATCAGCCAATTGGCTTGTCATGGGCAACCAAAGTGGTGTTGCATCAATGATGACAATAATGGCTTGCCTGGCCTTCTTAAAAAAAAAAGAGAAGACAATAATGGCTTGGATGGAACTTAGTACCAAGATGAAGGTGATTGGCTGGTAGTGGTGTGATAAGGTAAGTGTTTGAGCACTATTACACTGAAATTTGTTTTAGGCATCCTCTTCAATTTTTTGGTGTGACAATATGCATGACATAATTGAGTAGGGCTCTAAGATGCTACAAGAGAGGTCAATTGTCAGTTTGCTCTGATCTCTCTTATTCTTGATGAGCATGTATGCGCATATATTACTATCAAGTGTTAGTGATTTGTTTGTTTAATCGTTGAATTTGGTCAATCCCGCATATTTGTGACATGATCCAAAATACTTTGTTTTGTTCACAATAAAAAAAAAGATAAGAACTGATCGTATATAAAGCTTGGAAACAACTCATGTGATTTTCAATTTGCATATTGTGGCAGTCTATGAGTTCACAACAAAACTACTGGCTTCACATTTCATTTGCCTATCCACCGGCCATGATGAGTTCTTTTTCCCTTTTAACTGCAGTTGTAAAAAAACCAATGGTCAGGTACCAATCCAAGCAGCAATTGTCTGCTGCAAATTAAGTGCATCGTTCTGGAGGCCTTCAGTATCAATGGATGCTAGAATTTTATATTTTTATTTACCTTAGGTGCTCGATGTTGATCCTTTGATACCCTTATCAAAAAGATGTTACTCCGTATATCCTTTAGTATATATGCTACTGCCATTTTCCCATCTGAAGTGTTCATTCATCCGTGAAGTGAAGTTACTGTATGATATCGAATTAAATAGATCAGGTTTGACTTATGTATGATATTTCTATGTTGGAGTGATCAATTAATATTTGCAGTACTCAGTATACATGATATATTAAAGAGATTATATTTACTGGTTGGTTTTTCACATTGCTAACTTTAATTCGATTTTTAATTTCCTCTTTGACGACAACCGTTATGCGCTGTGGTTTTCTTATTGCAGATGTTATTGGCTTAATAGTTGGTGTGTCAAAGGTGGTATACATTCAAATGGCATCTAACTCTGCAGATACACCCAAGAGAGTTGTTGCGTTGAAAGATCTGGCGTAAGTACTTTTTGTAGTGCATTGTCTACTACTTTTTATTATTCATTGTTTTTCGCATCTCATGTATTCATGTCAATTTTGTTATGGCTGCTTTTGCACCATTTGTCTGCAGAAATTGTGAGGTGAAGCTTGTTCTCTAGGGACAACACGCTCTAGATTTCGATGCTGATACTATTCATGAGATTGGCCAGAAACATGCTGTTGTTGGTTCTCTCATGAAAGCGTACAACAGTAAGTATCGTGTGTGTGCTCTTTCATATTTATAATCGCATCTTCGCTATTTGTAGATGCGGAACTAAAAAAATATTCTGTGCCCTGTATATGAAGAAACTCTTAGTGGAGGATTAGCCTGCAAATGGTACCTTAATAAGGAATATACCAGAAATTAATGTGTTCTTTCATGTGTGAGTTAAATTCAGTGTCATGTAAAAAAGTTCAATTATTTGTCACTGCAATGTCAAGTGTACAAAACAGTGATGTACTATTTATTGTGTTTGGATTTGTTTAAGTGACGACAACACTAAGGTTCAGTGGATCTCAGCGGGAGCTGAATCTTTTGGTCCGTCAAGATGCCCAGCCCACATAGAGCACAAGATGGTTGCTGAGCTGAAAAATGTTGATCCGTGGGAAAGTGAGATAATTTTACAGATATATTTCTTCAGCAAAACATGACTCCTACATTCAGCACTGATTTTTTTCCCCCAAATATTACTTACAGTATACATGCAATCAACTTTTTATGCACGGTCACTGTTGCTAGGCTGAGTCCATCCCAGCCTTGGTTTTTATTGTGGTCCATGTCATAGAACAGCAATTCAAAAGAAGGATTTCACACTTATTTTCTTATTTCGTTATTTTTTGGTTCTTTTGTGCAATAGTTTGTACAATCCTTTGTTGATTCTGTTTATATATTAGGTATCAACTCCGTGTCATAGGCACCGATGGTACTGATTCAACTGAGTTTGTGATGTTCGATTGTGTTGCTTAGCAAGTAATTGGCCGTACTGTCATGACTCTTGTGAAGTTTGACACCAGATCGGACAATATTCCTTGAGAGATTGTCGTTGCTGTGTTACAAAAAATTATGTTTGCCGTGTCTGTTACTGAAAAGAGCTCAATGCAAAGAAATATTTTTTCAAGTTAATGCTATTGAGACTTTTTTCGGCAAGCAGGCTGGAATTCCAGAAATAAAATCTCGCAAGACTTCCATGGTCACTGCAATCAATCCTGTTGACGATTCAGATATCTCTGAACATATTCACAATGAGCTTGATCCTTCTATTACGCTTGTCAACCTTCTATTATCATGGTTGTGTTTCCTATTCAGGTTGCCTGTATATAGGTGTCAAGATCCTTTTACATGTACACTGTTTATTGTATATAAAGATCCGACTGTGACTGTTTGGCAGCTTCCACTATGTCAGTTTTCCGATGTTTCATAGCGTGCAAGCAGTGTTGACCACCGTTTATTAAGATCTTCTAATCAAGAATAAATCTATGAATTATATTATGTTCATACTATTACAAACCACTTAAAACTAGTACTTAATTTCACAACTGTTTATAAGAGGCACGTCATTAGCGTGCCCCAGTCTCTAAGTACTAGTAACGACAGACAAATGCAGTGTTAAAAGGACATTCAGCCATTCATGCAGTAGCAAAACAAATCCAGCTTGTGAGCATGAAGTGATGGTAAGTTGGCAACCTGATCTCTCTAACTCGCACAAGACTGACTTGTTCTGAATTGATCTCACAAGTCTTCATCTGATCTCTGTTTTTGAATGCTATCCTCCACTCCCTCCATTGCTGGCCAGCAAAAGAAAAGTACACAATCTTGATGGCCTCAGATTAAAATTGTTGGGCAATACTGAAAATAATAAGTATTTTGCTAGACTAAAATTGCAAAATACCCAGGGCTAAAATTCAGCTTACAATCTGTCTTACATGAACCCTTTTCGTGTTCCTAGTTCCTGCAATAGTGAATGGTGAATATTTTAATCTGAAGTAAGTCTTCTTTTGCAATGTGTAGAGTGGGGTAAAAGAGAGGTACAGAAGTATAGGAGAGGAGAGAAGAAAATTTGGGGACATTAAGTAATTTGTTTTGATTCAGCCCGTGTCACTTATCAAGATATTGGTCTATAAATTCAAGTTGTGATGATAGCAGAAACATTCAATGGTTTGCTAGAAAGATTTGGGAGGATGTTAAGAGCATAAGACCAACTGTAGGAGGGGAGGCTTAGAGCAGAACATATGTGGTTAAGTTTCGATTCAGGGCTTAAACCTGTTTTAATTCGATACATTCAATTGTAGCAAAAACACATTTTTAACATTTAAGTGCACGGTGGTAAATTTCTGAACACTTGATGGGTTAAAAGATTCAGTAGGCAGTGCCCTGGCAAAAGATTCATTAGAAGAAAGACTGTGCCGAAGGACTTTTGATACTCCTAGTTTTTCTCACCTGAAATTTGATTGACTGATATGTAATGTGGAAATCTTTGAAGGCCACATTTCTTAATGAGATAGACCGTGACAACAAAGCAACAGTCTTCGGTGAACCACCTATTAATCAAAAGGAAAAGGATAAAGTCTGTATGGAGTTTTCCCTTAACTAAAAAAACCTGCTGCATAACAAAGAAAAGGTAATGAATCATCCAGTTTATATAGACATGCCTATAACTGTAATCATGCTTGTTGTAAATAGGTAATTCTTTATCGGGGAGAAGTGTTATCTTCTAATCATCTCAAGGATGAAATATGAGCGCAAGAACTTTTACAAGATTTTCAGTTTAGTGCAACAGATTTTGCACGGTTTTACACAACTATCGTTTCATTGCCCAACGGCAGTCACTGTAAATTGTAATATCCCAGTCTTTACTCCTACTATATTCCAATATAGTTAGCTAGCTACCACGTAGATTTCGATGTGTTCAGCAATGTTCAGCAAACAGAGCATTTCAACTTCCTATAACTTGAAAACTACAGAATTTTTCCCCACAAATATCTTTGTGAGAAAGCCTGACGTCTGATACTGTCCAATCCATCATCATACATGCTCCCACAGAAGTGCTATCTAATGGATCAAGATGATTGGGAATTCAATTGCATCAAATTGACCAAAATTATGACGCAGATACGAGTATCACACCATCCACAGAGCAGCACTAGGAATTGATATATGTATCAGCAAGCAATCAAGTACATCAAACTGAAAGCACTATAGAATGAGCATGAGCCATCTCCAAGAAGGCATGCGAGTTTTTGCGAAAGCAGTTAACACAAATAGCCAGATAAATTCATGTTGCTTCAGTGCATACATAAGATTGTGAGATCGACAAGCAAAAACATACTGGTACCGATAAACAGAAGTATTAAAGAACCCAGCTTGTGAACATCGAATGATGGAATTCAGAGTCTGATCTCCCTAACCAGCATTTGATCTCCCTAACTTGCTTGGCAAAACAAATCTACCTGGCTCCCGCACCACACCATTTGCTTCTGTAATATCTCTCTCTGCATGCTTTCATCAACTTCCTCCTCCACTTCCTCCAATGCTGGGCAACAAGAAAACAGTACACAAAACACAAGTCAGATGGATGACAATGCTAATGCCATAACATGTTTGCTACAATTGCAAACAAGACAATGAGTAATAATTGTAGTAAGTCACAACATCAGCATGTATAAAATGCACAATCAAATTAAGATGTCAAGTAGTATTCAGCATGTATGAACTGGAAATTCAAAAGAAGCTGTGTATAATCAGGAAACTGATTACCTGACTCCAGCTCGACCCAGGATTGCACTTTGCCTGCATCCATCTTCCTATTGTCAGGAACAAGGCGCTGACTATCAAGGTGTCTGAAGAATTCACAGCCCAACAAACCAGAAGGAACAATCTTAGCTGGGCGCCAGGAAAGAGGGCTGGACAAGAGCCTCTTGCTTGTCATGTCGAATCGGCAGACGTGCACCGCAGGGTCCCCCCATCGCATGATTGGCCTGGACAGTATGAAGTGGCTCCACCGTCGTCTTCCTCCGTGCTCAGCAGGGGGTACACCGGCTCGGTCTCCGGTAATCCATCCTTCTTGAAGTCATCCAGTTCCCACAGAGTTCCAAAGCGCAGCTCCTCGCCCTTGGTCCACTGCCAGGTATCCATGTCCAGTGTCCACTCCGTCACCGTCTTGTCGGCCTCCGACACAGAATCATCGTAGGAGATGGAGACAAACTTGATCGAGTCCCCAGTGCTGCAGCCCATGGTTCGGAACATCTCTGCAGGCCCAGTATCAGACTTATCAAGGGCGTCAGACTTGCACCCAGGGGGCAACTCAATGAAGTCAAAATCGACGAAGAAGCTGTTGAAGAGGTCCCTGATGCGGCAGCACAGAACGCCCTTGGTAAGATCAGCCCAGAAAGCATGGCTACTGGACGTGAACTTGACGTGGTGGCAGAAGGACGCTGGCGTCTCCTCCGGGAAGCGTGGTTTCCTGGTGTGCCACGGTTCACCGGAGGGATGATTCAGGTACATCTTCCCTCGCGGTGGCGGTGGCGGCGGCGGCGACGTTGGAGGCGACCACAGGCAGAGCAAGTCAGTGCAGGTGGATCGTCCTCCTCTTCTCTTGTAGGGATAGTTCCTGGCAAAGAGGACTAGGGAGTACTCATCGCCGTAGCGCACAGGGAGAGGGTTCGACGGCAAGTAGATATCGCAGCACCAACTCGGGATGGGGATCATGGACATAGAGGCGAGAGTGGCATCATAGAGGAGGTAGTGCTTTCTAGTTGTGAAGACGAAGGACAGAGAGAGACCATGAGGTTCTTGTCTGCGATCTCGACACGGGCAGTGGCACCTGCGATCTCGTCGATCTTGTCGAACTCGACGCCGCGAACCGGCAGATCCGCCACCTTGAGGCCCGGGGGGCAAGATTTGGCCTTCTTGAGTTCTTCCACCACGATGTAGCGGATGATATTCTTGTCGGCGTAGACGGCCAACCGAGAGAGAGCCGGGTGCTCCTCGGCGAGGCGCGCATAGAGCTTCACGCTCTCCGCCAACAAAGGGCCGTACCTCCCGCGCCCTTGGTACTTCTTCTTCTTCAAGTCGATAGACGCCCACCCTTGTTCCGTTGGACCGATGGAGAACACGTACTCGGGCACACCTGGATCCAGCATGACGCACCGAGACGCCGGCGACGCCATCGCTAGGGTTTCGGTGGAAGGAGAGGAGAGGACGGTAGATTTTGATGGGAGAAGAAGACTAAGGTGATGTTTGAATCTTCTGAACATAAAGATAAAAAGATTAAGTGTATCACATAAAACGGTGTGACATTAACGTATGATTAATTGAGTTTTAATTATTATAAACTTAAAAAATGAATTTATTTGATATTTTAGAACAACTTTCATATAGAAAATTTTCGCACGAAACACACCGTTTAACAATTTAAAAAACGTGCCACGAGTATTCGAAACTTTATCTCTCTTTTTCATGAGAAGGCCGCGTTCGATACTGCTAGAAAGACAAGATAAAATTTCAGATATTCGTGATGCGCTTTTCAAACTACTAAACGGTATGTTTCGTGCGAAAATTTTTTATATGAAAGTTGTTCTAAAATATCAGATAAATCCATTTTTCAAGTTTGTAATAATATCGAACACAGCCTAAGGCCGCGTTCGATACTGCTAGAAAGACAAGATAAAATTTCAGATATTCGTGATGCGCTTTTCAAACTACTAAACGGTATGTTTCGTGCGAAAATTTTTTATATGAAAGTTGTTCTAAAATATCAGATAAATCCATTTTTCAAGTTTGTAATAATTAAAACTTAATTAATCACACGTTAAGGTTACCTCGTTTTACGTGAAATACTTAATCTTTATCTTTATCTTCAGGAGATTCAAACACCACCTAGGCTGAGTTCCCAGCAGCGCGCACAGTACTTTTTTTCACGCGCACGTTTTTCAAATTACTAAACAGTGTATTTTTTTGCAAAAAGTTTCTATACAAAAGTTGCTTAAAAAATCAAATTAATTCATTTTTTTTAAAAAAATTAGCTAATACTTAATTAATCACGCGCTAATGGATTGTTCCGTTTTCCGTGCGCGCGCTGGGAAACAGCCAAAGAACACAGCCTAAGTCGGAAGAGGTGGAGGCAAATCTGATCCGACTAGTACAAAGCAAACCCGATCCGGGTTGTACAGAGGAACGAGCGTTGAATCGTTAGATTTGAGATGTCGCGGATCGTGAGATTGGTGGACGGTTGGATGTACTCCATCTTCTCCGGGGCAGTTGATTGGAATTTGGAATTAGTTGCGTTGGGTTGGACATTTGGGCGTACATATGGTCTGGTAATTTGGTAGATGGGCCAGCAAATGGGTTTGCTGGGCTTCTGTTTCGTTGCGGATTTCGTCGCGTCGGTCGTTGGGTCGTCACATTTCGGCTGGTTCTGTGCAACGTAGGATCGGCGGAGGCGGCCACGCGCCGCCAGCAACGTACGTGACGATTGCTACGTCGTCGTCGACGGCGGCGGTGTGCGTGCGTGCTTCCTTGCGGGACGTCGCAGTGCGTGTTGACCGTGGCGCCACATTGCGGGGTTCCGTGGCGCGCCGTACGACCGAAAACCGTGCACGGCTGCACGATCCCTCCCGGGCTGTAAACGTACGTGGTACGTGCTGGAGCTGGCGCAGCGGCGCTCGACAAAGTGGTCCGAAGTGGCGTGGGTATTTAGTGAACTAGTGATCCGACAGCAGAGCTGCTTTTTTCTTTTTCTTTTTCATTTTTTTGCGAGGAAGGATTGATGTTTGATCAGGCGCAGGTTAACAGATTTAGCTAGTTCTCCCAATCGCGCATGTTTAGGTTTTTTTTCTGTTTCTTTTTTTGGATGCTAGTATACCGAGGTTAAAATGCAATTAGTTTCATATATATGTTTGGATGGCCGATGCGAGTATATACTTAGTTCACAATGCCATGCCTAATTAAGCTAGAGCTGGGTCAGGCTAATTACGTGTTATAGAGACCATGAGACTTAACCACTAGTCCACTACTCGAGGATCAACTTGGAAATCCTGAACCTTGATGGCAAACTGGAGGGGCACAACACTACGCTTGTTTAGCACAATCCGATGAAAGATGATCAACACGTAGGTGAAGAAGGTAAGATGATCTGGGCCTCTGGGGCCCTCCATGGCACCAAATCGAATCGATGTCCTCGTCTCCATAGGATGTAAATGTTAGAGTTCTAGGATTCGCCTAGGTGCGGATCTGGCGGTGTACTTTATATAGTGGGTTCTTCGGAAGAAAAACAGGAAGAGAGAGAGAGATGGATGGAGCCCGATACCTTCGCTCTGCTTGGAGCTTGACGCGGCTATGGCGACGGTGTCGAGGGTGGCGGCGGTGAGCGAATCCCCTCACTTCAGCGCCTTCCCGGATCGGAGGGATTTCTAGGGTTTGTGGGGAGCCCGAGTGCACGACGATGAACGTTGGTTCGTGTGCGCCGGCGGCTCCTCTCTTTTTATTGTGCGCTGCGTGAGAGGGGGCCCACAGCCATCGATCGATTGGCGCCCCCGATCAGGGCGCGTAAGCGGAGGGGAACGGATTCCCGATTCCCCCGGGGATCGCAACTAACATTCTCCCCTTCGATCTCCGCCTTTCTTACTTCTTATACTTAACGTTTACTTCTAAATAAATTGATGCATAGAGCACGCTTCATCATGACAGTTATTACTGAACCATCAGACGCAACGACTACAATGCACCTCTCCATCTCGAAATAAACACTAGGCCCTTTTTGTAATCCAAGGATCATAGGCTTTCCTGTAAACCCATGTCGGCTAAGTGTTCTCTGAACACACTGGGCGGTAAGCCTTTTGTAAACGGATCCGCTAACATCTTCTTTGTACTTATATGCTCAAGACTAATAGTCTGATTGTAACGCCCGTTTTGTCGCGGCGTTAGCGGGAAAACTAATCTGCTAAAAACCCTTTTTGCGAAAGTTTGCTCTTCGGTTGAGTCTTGTCGTGTGCCAAGGTCTCGTGTCTCCCCTCTCAGTTCAATCCCGGAGAAAACCGCAAAATCGGATTTCAAATCCGAGCCCTAATCCTTCCAGTTCGATCTCTCAGGAAAAGTCTAATTTTCCTCCCTTGCCCTCGGGCCGGATTCTTTCTCGGCCTGCCCTCTCCTTTCCCTGGGCCGTCTCCCGGCCCAGCTCTCTCTCTCCCTCGGCTTGCCTCGGCTCGCGCCCCCTCTTGCTGGGCCGCGTGCCGCGTGCCGCCTCAGCCCGGTCCGCTCTGGCCCGCGCCCCCTCCCCCCGTCCGCGTGCGCCGCACGTGCCAGGGAGAGCCGCCTCGCCCCCCCAGCCGCGCCGTTTTTCCCTCTCTCTCCTCCCGCCGCCGGTGCCCGCCGCCCGCCCACTCCGACTCGCCGCCCCGCCGGAGCACGCACCCGTCGCCGGCCGTCCGATGAGGCCTCCCCCACTCTGTCCGACGTGGAGTCCACGTGGACGCCACGTCCGCCGTTCCGGGTCCCACGGGAGACCGGTCAAAACGGCCTCCCTCTCGCGCCTCGGCCGGGCCGCGTCGCCAGGCCGGCCATCTGGGCCTCCTTGGCCGACCGGCCCAGTCGGCCTCGGCCCCTCTCTCCCCCTCGGCCACTCGGCCTTTTTCGCTCGGGCCGCTCGGCCCACTCGGCCGCTAGGCCTATCGGCCTATCCCCCCCTCGCGCGCCGATCGGCCATGGGCCGATCCCTTCGGGCCGCTGGCCCATTAATTCGGCCGCGCCCATTCTATTCTACTGGGCTGTTCTTAGCCGCCCGAATTAAAGTCCAATTTCAGTCCCTCCTTCTTTTCTTTTCCAGGGAATTAAAAATTCCTTTTCTTATTCCAGAAAATCCTTTAATCTTCGGAAATTCATATCTTTTCAACCGTTCGTCCGATTAACTCCGTTCCACTTCCAAAATTTCTCAAAAATCGAGATCTATCCAATGGCATGATTAGTGGTCTTTAATAGGGCTTCTTTTTATCGCTTTGTTGAGTCGTCTCGTTTCACGTGTAGTCTCGGAGCCCGAAGACCCGCAGTGCGCGGATTTCGAGGAAGAAGCTCAAGATCTCGAGCAAGGCAAGTCACCTTTGATCAATTGAACCTATAGTTTAAATTAAGTATTTTGATTCCGCAAACTATGCATTAATTAGGTTACACTTGGCACTTGGCCTCGGTTTGCAATACAACCGGCAGGCCCTACCCATTTGCTGCATTCACCTTCCTTGATATTTGAATACCCTAACACCCTTGTCACCCCTCAGGTGGAGCCTCGGTATCCGTACCTCGCGTACGAATGTCGAGACTCTCCTCAAACTTTAAAATTGATCACATGGGTAAAACTGGAGTTTACAAAATGCTTGGAAAACCCGACACTTGGGTCGGTGCCTTGAAAATAAAGTGAATTTCTAAAACTCGTGGTACGGGAGACGTACTGGAGGTACGGTCTGCCCGTTCTCGCTCTAAGGACCGATTCCTTGGGAATTACATCCAAGCATATGTCAAGTACGACCACATGGGTGATATGGGACGCCCCTGGCTAAGTAATTAGCTAGGCTAGGGAAATCTTGATGCCAAGGGACAAGTGGATTCGCCGGGGTGGTGTCGGGGAGGACCCCTGGGCTTCCTGGCACAGTATGGTCTGGGACCTAACCTGGTGTTGGTCCGTGGGACCCCTCCCGTTGGCATAAGATGACCCTGAGCCGGCTTTCGAAATGCCTTGTCGTGAAAGCCTCAAGGTCGTCAGACGTGACCGAGAGTCGCGGGCTGGGTGATTCGGGGTTAGTAACATCGTGTGGGTAAAGTGTACCCCCTCTGCAGAGGCTAATAACTGTTCGAACAGCCGTGCCCACGGTCATGGGCGGATGTGAGGTGATTCCTTAGCGTTGTTTTGACAACTCTTTGTGAACTGCTGTTGGTGTGAGGTTCTCTGTTCTGTGCTTGGTTTAAGGCTGTTGAAGCAGCCGGAGTCGGTGACGATTGGCAGGGAGCCTCTCGTACCGGCGTGTGTGAGTGGTGGCTGTTGAAGCAGCCGGAGTCGGTGACGATTGGCAGGGAGCCTCTCGTACCGGCGTGTGTGAGTTGTGGCTGTTGAAGCAGCCGGAGTCGGTGACGATTGGCAGGGAGCCTCTCGTACCGGCGTGTGTGAATTGTGGCTGTTGGTGCAGCCGGTGTTGGTGAGCGATTGGCAGGGAGCCTCTCGCGTGTGGCTGTTGGAGCAGCCGGGTCGATAAACGATTGGCAGGGAGCCTCTCGTGCCGACAAGAATCAATCGATACATTTTCACTGCTCCGGCCGGATGAGACGCACTTTCTCGTCCGCGCCGTTGAGAAGCACTCACTTAGATGTTTCTGAAAGTCTTAAACTAAAATCAATTGTGAAAAACAACTGGCTTTCCCTTGAAGCTTGCATTAAACACTTAATTCCCTTGACTTGCTGAGTACTCCCGTACTCACCCTTGCTCTATATAATTAAACCCCCCCCAGTTCTCGAAGACGAAGAGGTGGACCCTGCTGATGAAGAGTTCTTCCAGGACCAAGCAGACTTCGAGCAGTAGTAGGGTTTTGGCCTTTCCCCAAGGCTTTGCTTGTGGCTTAGGGCTAGTCTCCGCTTTTCGCTTCCGCCTTTTTGTATTGCTGTTGTGAACTCGGGTTCTGTCCGCAGTTCCAACCTTGGTTGTAATCTTTCTCTTAATAAAGAGACCGCTGTTGTTGTGATAATCTATCTTCCTGTTGTACCAGCGCTATTTCCTGGGACTGGTACAGGCATACAGGTTAATCTGGATCGCCTTATACTGGCCTCCGCTTGGGGCTGGTTTGGGGCGTGACACTGATCCTGGATTTTCTCTTTCACAACATAAAACTTAATGTTAATGTGTTTGGCAGCACCACTTGACTTATTGTTGTGAGCATTAAACACTGCTGGCTCATTGTCGCAGTACATCTTGAATGGCCTTTTAATGCTGTCGACCACTTTCAACCCGGGTACAAACTTTTTTAACCATTTTGCCTGCCCCGTGGCCTCATAACTAGCTACAAACTCGGCATACATCGTTGATGATGCTATGACGGTTTGCTTGGAGCTTTTCCACGAAATGGCTCCTTTTGCGAGTGTGAATATGTAGCCTGATGTGGACTTTCTATCATCTACATCTCCCGCAAAGTCTGAGTCTGAATACCCTTCTATCTCAAGGGAATCAGTTCTTCTGTACGTTAGCATGAGGCCTTTTGTGCCTTGCACATAACGCAAAGCATTCTTTACCATTCTCCAGTGATCTATTCCTGGATTTTCCTGATATCTGCGAAGTATCCCGGTAACAAAAGCTAAGTCTGGGCGCGTACATACTTGAGCATACTGTAAGCTTCCGACAGCTGAAGCATATGGAACCGCTTTCATTTGATCGATCTCATACTGGTTCCTGGGACATTGAAATTTCCCAAATCTGTCGCCCTTGACTATGGGAGCAAGTGTAGGCTTACTCGCATGCATACTGTATTTCTTTAGAATCTTTTCCAGATATGCCTTTTGCGATAATCCTAAAACCCCTCTTCTTCTATCTCGGTGAATCTCTATTCCTAGAACAAATGAGGCTTCACCAAGATCTTTCATATCGAAATTCGAGGACAAAAACTTTTTCGTCTCCAATAGTAGATCAACATCACTACTAGCGAGCAGGATGTCATCTACATATAGGATAAGGAAGATAAATCTCCCATTTCTGAACTTTGCGTAAACGCAATTGTCCTCTTCATTCTCATTAAACCCAAACCTTCTTATTACTTCATTAAACTTTAAGTACTATTGTCTGGAGGCTTGTTTTAATCCATAAATGGATTTTTTCAGATGGCATCCCATTTGTTCTTTTTCTTCCACAACAAAACCCTTGGGTTGTGCCATATAGACGTTCTCATATAAATCCCCGTTAAGGAATGCTGTCTTTAAATCCATTTGATGTAGCTCTAGATCATAATGTGCCACAAGTGTCATTACGATCCTGAAAGAATCTTTACATGACACCGGAGAAAAGGTCTCATTATAATCAATTCCTTCTCTTTGAGTAAACCCTTTTGCCACAAGTCATGCTTTATACCTTTCTACATTCCCTTTAGAGTCACGTTTTGTTTTGTAGACCCATTTGCAGCCTACTGACTTGGCTCCTTTAGGAATTTCTTCTAAGTCCCAAACTCTGTTGGTACTCATTGATCTCATTTCATCTTCCATGGCTTCAAGCCACTTCGATGAATGAACACTTCTCATGGCTTCTTCAAACGATGTGGGATCTTCCTCTGTTTGAACTTCTTCACTAGCATAGACTTGGTAGTCACTAGGAATAGCTCTCCTTTTCTCTCTTTGAGATCTTTTGAGTTGTGGTACGTTTTCTACTTGGGGCTGATGTTGCTCTTCCTCTTGTGTGACAACTTGTTCTGTAGGATCCTGAATCTCAGGTTCCTCCTGCTCAGTCGTTGTTGTCACAGGAGAACTAACATCAGGTGTTATCACCGCAGCGTTCTGTGCTGACGGTGTAACAGCAACAAGTATCGAGAAAAAAAGGTTCCTGAATCACGGAGTAGGTACATGTACCCGCTTCTCTTCAAGAGTAATTTCTCGGGGTGCCATGCTCCCCCTGACTATCTGTCACGCCTCAAACTAGTCCCGAACTGAGGCCAGAATAAGGCAATCCAAATTAACCTGTATGCCTGTACCAGTCCTAGGAAATAGCGCTGGTACAACAGGAAAATAGAATATCACAACAACAGCGGTCTCTTTATTAAGAGTAGAATTACAACCAGGGTTGGAACTACGGACAGAACCCGAGTTCGCAACAACATTACAAAAAGGCGAAAGCGGAAAAAGGCGAAGACTGGCCCTAAGCCACAAGCAAAGCCTTGGGGAAAGGCCGAAACCCTATTACTGCTCGTAGACTGCTTGCTCCTGGAAGAACTCTTCTTCAGCAGGGTCCATCTCTTCGTCTTCGAGAACTGGGGGGGTTTATTTATATAGAGCAAGGGTGAGTACGGGAGTACTTAGCAAGTCAAGGGAATTAAGTGTTTAATGCAAGCTTCAAGGAAGAGCCAGTTATTTTTCACATTCGATTTTAGTTTAAGACTTTCGGAAACAACTAAGTGAGTGCTTCTGAACGGCACGGACGAGAAAGTGCGTCTCATCCGGCCGGAGCAGTGAAATTGTATCGATTGATTCTTGTCGGCACGAGAGGCTCCCTGCCAATCGTTTACCGACACCGACTGTACCGACAGCCACAACTCAAGCATATCGGCACGAGAGGCTCCCTGCCAATCGTTTACCGACACCGGCTGCACCACAGCTACACTTCACACATGTCGGCACGAGAGGCTCCCTGCCAAACGTTCACCGACACCGGCTGCACCGACAGCCACAACTCAAGCACGAAAGGGTTTCTCACACCAACAACAGTTCACAAAGTAGCCATTAAAACTACGCTAAGGAATCACCTCACATCCGCCCATGACCGTGGGCACGGCTGTTCGAACAGTTGTTAACCTCTGCAGAGGGGGTACACTTTACCCACACGACGTTACTAACCCCGAGTCACCCAGCCCATGACTCTCAGCCACATCTGGCGACCTTGAGGCTTTCACGACAAGGCATTTCGAAAGCCGACTCAGGGTCATCTTATGCCAACGGGAGGGGTCCCACGAACCAACACCAGGTTAGGTCCCAGACCATACTATGCTAGGAAGCCCAGGGTCCACCCCGACATCACCCCGGTGAATCCACTTGTCCCTTGGCATCAAGATTTCCCTGGCTTAGCTAGTTACTCAGCCAGGGGTGTCCCATATCACCCATGTGTTCGTACTTGACATATGCTCGGATGTAATTCCCAAGGAATCGGTCCTTAGAGTGAGAACGGGCAGATCGTATCTCCAGTACGTCTCCCGCACCGCGAGTTTTGAAAACTCAATTTATTTTCAAGGCACCGACCCAAGTGTCGGGTTTTCCAAGCATTTTGTAAACTCAAGTTTTACCCAGTGATCATTTTAAATTTTGAGGGGAGTCTCGATATTCGTACGCGAGGTGCGAATACCGTGACCTCACCTGAGGGGTGACAAGGGTGTCAGGGTATTCAACATTCAAGGAGGGTGAATGCAGCAAATGGGTAGGGCCTGACGGTTATATTGCAAACCGGGGCCAAGTGTCAAGTGTATCCTAAGAATGCATAGTTTGCAAAAATCAAAATACTTAATTTTAAATTATAGGTTCAATTGGTCAAAGGTGACTTGCCTTACTCGAGATCTTGAGCTTCCTCCGCGAAATCCGAGCACTTCGAGTCTTCTGGCTCTGAAGCTACACGCGAAACGAGGCGACTCAACACAACGATAAGAAGGAAGCCCTATTAATGACCACTAAGCGTGCCATTGGATAGATTTCGATTTTTGAGGAATTTTGGAAGTTCAACGGAGTCAATCCGACGAATGGCTGAAAAGATATGAATTTTCAAAGATTAACTGATTTTCTGTCTAAAGGAAAAGGAATTATTAATTCCCTGGAAAAAGAAAAAGAGGACTGGAATTAGACTTTGGTTTTGGGCGGCTAGGTGCGGCCCAATGAATTGGCGCGGGCGCGGCCGAACTAATGGGCCGGCTCGCGAAGGAATCGGCCCACGGCCGATTGGCGCGCGCGAGGGAGGCCGATGGGCCTAAGGCCGAGTGGCGTGGCCTGGTCCGGCCTCCCGAGTGACTCGGGGCTGACCGGGCCGGACCGAGGAGGGAAGGAGGCCGAATGGGCCGAGAAGGAGAGGAGGCCGGGTGGACCGGGGCGAGCCGCGGCCCACGCGGATGGCCGGACCGGTGGACCGAGGTCCACCGCGCGGCGCTAGGGCGGGGCCCGCCCGTCAGTGGCGCGGTTCACACGGACCGAGCGCACGGAGGAGAAGAGGTCGGCGGCGCTCGCGTGGCGCCTACGTGGCAGCCATGGAGGCCAGCGGGAGCAGGGCGACGGGAAGTGGCCGAGATCGAGGGCGGCGACGGCGGAGAGGGAAACGGGGCGGCGCGGCGCGAGCCCGGCGGAGGGGGAATCACCGGTGCGGAGAGGGGAGAGAGCGGAAGAGAGCCATCGGCTCGGATTCGAGGGAGGAGCGCCAACGGCGGCCGGCGACGGCGCTAGGCGGCGGCAACGGCAGCGCGGGGAGAGAGCGGAGGAGAGGGCGGCGGCCACGGCGGCTCCCGAAGGGGTCCTACGGGGAGCTAGCTAGCGGCCTAGGTCGCGGAAGGAAGAGGGAGGCAGAGGGGAGAGAGAGAGGTTACTGCGGGGAGGCGGCTTGCCGGGGAGGGCACCGACGGCGCGAGGCGGCGGGGCGGCACGGTTTCGGCCGCGGGAGAGGGGAAAGAAGGGCGCCGGGGTCCTCCTCAGCGTCCTCGGGTGCGGCGGCGGACGGTGAGGGCGTCGACACGACAGTGGGGGAGAGGGGAGGAGCTCGGTGGGGGAGGCGCAATGGCGCCGACGGAGGGGATTTAAGGGGGAGGAGTGAGGTCGGTTCGGGGGGGGGCGAAGAGGTGGTTCGCGAAGGCGGTGGAGCGCGGTGAGGGCACCGCGCTGGCGCTCTCCGCGCTAGCGGCAGAGCAGCGCTGCCGGTGACGACGGCCAGTCGGCGGCAGGGGAAAAAGCAAAAGAGGGGAAGAAAAAGGGGAGGCGGTCCCTTGCCGAAACGGGCAAGGAAAGGCGGAGAGAGAGAGCGAGGGAGAGGACCGCGGCTCTCCTCCTTGGCAGCACGCGCGCGCAGGGTGGCGGGGCCAGGAAGATGGCGTCGACGGTGACGTGGGAGGGCGGTGCGGCGCGGAGCGGCGACCGAGCGGCATCGGCGCCAGGGGGGACGGCGACGGCGTGGACCGGGCGGTCGGCCACGGCGCGCGGGCGCGGGGCCACCGGCGAAAACGGGAAACGGAGGGCGCCAGCGGGAGAGAGAGAAGCACCGAGCGGGAGAGGGGGAAAACGAGAGAGAGCGAGAAGGAAACAGGAGAAGGAGAGAGAACGGGGGGGCACTCTCTCGCTTGCACGCGCGGCGTACGTGCGCGGCGCGCCCACCGCTCGGGCTAGCGGACTAGGCCGGGCGGGCGCGGTCCAGCGGGGGGGAGGGGAGGACGAGCGAGCGGCTGGGCCGAGCGGCGGCCCGAGAAGGGAGGGAAGGAGGAGGGGGCAAGCCGAGGGGGCAAGGGGAGACTGGGCCGGGGGCGGCCCGAGGAAGAGGGGAGGAAAAAGGGAACAGGCCGAGAGGAAATCGGCCTGAGGAAGGGATGGAGGTAAAGTAGACTTTTCCCGAGAGAAAGAGAGAAGGAGTTTTAGGGTTCGGATTCGAAATCCGATTTCGCGGTTTTCTCCGGGATTGAGATGAGAGGGGAAACACGAGACCTTGGCACACCACAAGACTCGACCGAAGAGCAAAAATTTTTGCAAATAGGGTTTTTAGCAAATAGGTTTTCCCGTTAACGCCGCGACAAAATGGGCGTTACACTATCTCATCCTCGAGAAACACTGCGTGTCTCGTTTCTACGAACTTAGTGTGTCTGTCAGGACAGTAGAAACGAAAATCTTTTGATTTCTCAGGGTAGCCAATGAAATGGCAACTGACTGTCTTGGGATCTTGCTTCCCAATATTTTGGTTAAATAACTTTGCCTCAGCTGGACAGCCCTACACCCGCACATAATTTAGCGTGGGTTTCCTTCCTGTCCATAGCTCATACGGTGTTTTGGGCACCGACTTACTTGGTACTCGATTAAGGATATGGACAGCGGTTTTTAATGCTTCCATCCATAGACTTATCGGTAAAGTGGAGTGGCTTAGCATACTTTGCACCATGTCCATTAAAGTGCGGTTGCGTCTTTCAGCTACTCCGTTCTGCTGAGGCTCGCCTAGTGTTGAGTACTGGGCTACTATGCCATTTTCCTGTAGAAACCTTGCAAAAGGTCCAGGTATTTGGCCATAAGGGGTAGTATTCTCCTCCACGATCGGACCTTACTACTTTGATCTTTAGATCAAGTTGATTTTCTACCTCAGCTTTAAATATCTTGAATTTATCCAATGCTTCCGATCGTTCTTTAATTGGATAAATGTAGCCATAGCGGGAATAGTCATCTGTGAATGCTATAAAAGAATCATAACCATCCACTGTCGTAATTGGAAAAGGACCACAGATGTCTGTGTGTATGATTTTCAATCTTCCTAAACTTCGTATGGCTCCTTTCTTTATTTGTTTAACATACTTTCCTTTAATGCAATCGATGCAATATTCTGTATCCGCAAAGTCTAACGGATGCAAAATTTCTTCTTTAATTAATCGTTCAATTCTCCCCTTCGAAATGTGGCCTAAATGACAGTGCCACAATTTCGCTGAGGTTTCCTCATTATATCGTTTGCGCTTACTTCTTACACTTGTAGACGAGGAAGACATACTATTGCACGTAACATTCTCTTCATTGCATGCAACATTCACATTCTCATGTTTAGACAACATGTAAAGTTGGCCTTGTCGGATGGCAAGACCTACACACTTATTCTTGAATATAATTGAACATAAATCTGGTTCAAAATAACAATTATATCCATCATCCGCCAAACATGAAACGAAAACTAAATTTCTACTTAAGGAGGGTATATAGAGCACGTTCTGCAAATAAAGTGTGAAACCATTATCCAACTTTAATGGATGATCTCCAATAGCTTCGACTTCTGCTTCAACTCCATTTGCAACTCTAATGCATCTTTCTCCTCTTGCTAGCATCCTCCTCGTATGGAATCCCTGTAATGAATTTGCAACATGAATAGTCGCACCTGAATCAACCCACCAAGTGGATCTTGAATAGCTTACATACAGGGATTCATCTACGAATGTAATAATGTCCTCACCTTTCTTTATTAGATGCTTCAGGAACTCAGGGCAATCCTTATGAAAATGTCCCTTCTTCTTGCACCACTTGCAAGTGTCCCTGTCCACTTCTACACTTGGCCGTGGATGAGGATCACTTTGTGGCGCCTTTCCTTGTGTCTTGGAATAGGCGACATTCTGACTGTGGTTGATCCTCCTCTTGTTCTTCACATAGTTTACGGAATCACCACGAGTCTTGGATCTGTCTTCTTCTTGCACACACATGGCAATCAACTTCTCTATGTTCCAGCTTTCGGGTAATGAGTTGTAGTTCACAACAAATGCGTCGAAGTCTGAAGGTAGGGAGGCAAAAATGAGGTGAACTAGGAACTTGTCAGGGAGAACCAAGTCCATCTTCTTGAGCTTTGAAGCGATGCCACTCATCTTCAAAATGTGCTCTCTAACCCCTCCGCCATTGTACTTCATAGTAACTAAGCTCTTGATCAGGGAGCTCGCATAGGCTTTTGAAGAACCAGTGAACTGATTCTCCACCCTCTGAAGATACTCTACGGCGGTGGTGCATACTGGGATTGCTCCCCTTATTGCCTCCACTATGGAGCTCTTGATTACCATCAAGCACTTGCGATTGGAAGATTCCCACTTCGCATGATCAGTGTCGTACTTATGCACTATTGGAGCATGGTCCAACATTCTCTGCTTGAAAGCATCTTCGCTCTCACCTTCCCCTCTCATTGGCGCAACAGGCTCAGTGGGACAGGGCTCGGTGAGAGCTAAATCTATGTCTGATAGCGCAAGTGCTATCTCGATCTTCTCTCGCCATGAGCCATAATTATTTCCATTAAGGGGCTCAACGGCCGAGATATACACTAGTGGGTTAGTTGTTCCTAAAAGCAAATTAAAGAAATTGAGAAACATTTAAATTCTTGCATGTTTTAATTTAACGTTGGTCAAAATTAAAACATACAAACTACCGCATTAATTCTACATCACCGTTGGGCAGAAATAGAACTAATGCATAAACATCATCATAGCAGCGGAAAAAATAAATTACATACTTATTCAGAAGCAATTATCTATTTTCTAAACAATTTTCACGTTGGTTAAAATTGCTTAGAAATTAAAACAATCAATTAAACTTAAAATAATAAAAGCTTCTGAAAAGCAATTATTATATTTTATCTACTCTCTAAACAATTTTCACGTTGGTTAAAATTGCTTAGAAATTAAAACAATCAATTAAACTTAAAATAATAAAAGCTTCTTGAAAAAAGGATATAAAATAGACTTCTTTCTCTTTTCTTTCGGCCACTAGGGACCTGAAATAGACTTCTTCCCGGCCCTTTGCCGGTCGGCCCACGGCCTTTTGCGCACGCGCGGGCGTTCCCACGCTCCACAGGCCGCAACCTGGGCCTGGGCCGGGAAAGCGGCCCCGCGCGCGCTCCCTCTTGGGCCGATTTTGGCCCGGCCATCGCCGGCCGTCCAATCGCTAGGGTTTCGATCGGATGGCCGCGCGCCGAGATCGGGGAAACAAAAGCCCCCCCGCGCGGCCGGCCGTAACCCTAGCTCCTCTCCTCCCCTCGCCGAAGCTTTTCTCGCCGGGGCTGTTAGGGTTCGGCGAATCGCGGCGGCGCCGTGGCACCCCCCTCGCCGGTGCGCGCACCCACCCGAGGGTGAGTGCGCCGCCGTCGAGTGGATGTGCTGCGGCGCCCTCTTCTTCCCGCAACATCGGCGATGGCCGGTGGTGGTGGTTGGCTACCCGCACGCGTCGGCGAAGGCCGGCGGCGGCGGTTTCTTCCTGGCGGCGTCATCGACGGCCGGCGGTGGGAGGTTAGGGTTTTAGCCCCCTTTTTTTTGGTTTGATTCTTTGGTTTTTCTTCGGGGATCCGAGCTCCCCTTCCTCTTCCTTCTTCCTAGCCCGCCTAGATCTACTCCTAGGATAGCTCTGATACCATTGTTAGAGTTCTAGGATTCGCCTAGGTGTGGATCTGGCGGTGTACTTTTATACAGTGGGTTCTTCGGGAGAAAAACCGGGAGAGATGGATGGAGCCCGATACCTTCGCTCTGCTTGGAGCTTGACGCGGCCATGGCGACGGTGTCGAGGGCGGCGGCGGTGAGCGAATCCCCTCACTTCAGCGCCTTCCCGGATCGGAGGGATTTCTAGGGTTTGTGGGGAGCCCGAGTGCACGACGACGAACGTTGGTTCGTGTGCGCCGGCGGCTCCCCTCTTTTTATTGTGCGCTGCGTGAGAGGGGGCCCACAGCCATCGATCGGCTGGCGCCCCCGATCAGGGCGCGTAAGCGGAGGGGAACGGATTCCCGATTCCCCCGGGGATCGCAACTAACAGTAAAAACTATACTTCTCAAGTATTCTTACAGTAAAAGAGGGAGCATTAATTCAAGACTCAATTACAAGGCAAGACAATCAAAGCTAAGCATGAAACTTGAACAGTTCGACTAACGACAAAAATGCAATTCATCAAACTATTGCTGCCTCTTCAACCAATTAGCAGCAGCTTCCTACACAACCAAACTATAGCCCATATAGATGTAGTCCATGAATTGCTGTCTTGCAGATTATTTACTAGAGAGTACTGACAGCTGAATGAATCCATTGGCGAATGAATAACTAGATTAACCATTCATATTTTAAACAAAGGTAAGCCTGTCATTTTCAAGTGGAAATATCTTACTAATTTTATGGTAACAAATATCTAAAAAAGTCTCCGACAAACAATCCAATCAAATATAATCATGTAGTGCGCTAGAAAATACATGTTGCATTGCCTAGCATTATCAACACCACCATCACTGGTGCAATACCTTATCATAAATAAACCCCTTCTTCCAACAAACTTACCAAGCAAGTAACCAACGGCTGAAGAAACCATATTTCTCACAAATCTTTCAACTTGTCTGAAGAAAATCTTCAAACCAAACCTTTGTCACTTGGTAGAACATTTCCACAGTATCAGCATCCACAAGTTGTTTCTGTGAGGCTCCAAAAACAAGAGGTAGATCTGACGGAGCTAAACTAAAGAGTAATATATCTGTGGCTTAGCTAAGATTATATAGCCTTGATCTAAACAATAAGACAAATATCAATACACAAGGATTGCTTGTTAGTTTAAAAATTGGGTAGTTTGGCGGCAAGGATAGGAATTTCACCTGAATTTTACCAACAAAATAAACAGTGCGACTCTCCTAAAGGAATACCACAAAATCCACGTGGTCCAAGTGGGGCCTAAACTCTCCTTTTACAACAGTGTCCGCTGGCAAGAAAGCTTCCTTACCAATTCACTTAAATATATCATAGGATACAATATATTGCATTGAAATCTTAAGATGTAAGAGCCACACAGATACTGATAAACCTGAGCTATATAAAGTTCATTGACTATCTGCACCTAGCTGTGTGATTTTGCAGGTCCTAGGAGAGTAAAAGAGATGCCTCAAACTATCGTGTTTTCTCACACATATTTTATACTTATTTCATGTAAGTCAACTAGCAGCACTCCTGCCTCTAAACATAATTAAGCGGCTTCAACAGCTATTCTGCAGGTATTGGTGTGGGAAAACTCCAGCGTTCAAAACATGTCCAAACAAAGAAAAAGGTATTAATTAAGCTTTAGACAATCACCTCCTTCTCGGATGCAGGCAGCTGCTTCGCTTGCTGGTTGGTGAAGCAGCTACCTGCAGCACAGCAGCCGAGCACCAATATGAATGCACCCACAGCGCACAGAAGCAATGTCCAATGGATCCACGTTCAAGAATCAAGATGATACATGAATCCATAGAAGCACTACCCAGTGGATCTACGTCAAGAATCAAATTGATTGATAGAATTATACAGATATACCAAAATCATGAGGCAGATACGAATATCACAACATCCACAGAGCTTCACTAGGAATTGATATATGCATGAATGCATCAACAAGCAGTCAAGCCCATCAAACTGAAAACACTATAGATTGAGCATGAGCCATCTCCGAAGGCATGCAAGTTTTAGCGATAGCGTTCAAACCAAACTAACCAGATAAAATTCATGTCCCTTCAGTGCAACAAGATTGAGCGATCAACAAGAAAGCATATACTGGTCATGATAAACAAAACTAGTATTCAAGAGGCATGGAGGCCTTAGCAAAACAAACCCAGCTTGTGAACATGAAACGATGGCATTCAGAATCTGATCTCCCTAATCCGCAGCCTGGCAAAGAAAAACAAATCTAGCTGGCTCCCACACCACACAATTTACTTCTCTGATCTCTGCTTCTGCATGATCTCCTCTACCTCCATTGCTGCACAACAACCAAAAAGTACACAACTCAGATGGATGACAGCTCTAATGCCATAACATGTTTGCTACAGTTGTAAACAGGACAATAGGTAATAGTAGTAATTCACAACATCAGCATGTATAAAATGTGCATTCAAATGAAGATGTCAGGTAGCAACATTAATCACCAATATCAGCATGTATGAATTGCACACATTCTAACGAATTAATGTTTGCGTATGATCACAAAACTGACTACCTGATCACAGAAGCCTGGGAATTCACTTGGGCAAATCAGCTCCTCAGGCCTCATTCAACTTCATCTTGCCTTTGCCATGAGCAGGATCAAGGCACTCACTCTGAAGGTATCTGAAGAACTCGGAGCCCACCAACTGGTATGAACTAATCAAACTTTGCGACAAGGAAAGACGGGTAGACCTGAGCCTCTTGCTTCTCATGTCCAAGCGGCACATGTAATGCTCCTGCTCCGCATAGTCCTCCCATAAATTGGACAGCATGAAGTAGAGGGCACCATCGTCTTCTTCCCCCTTTCTCAGGAGCGGGTACAGGGGCTCGGTCTTGGGTAATCCATACTTCTTGAAGTCCTCCAGTTCCCAGAGAGTCCCAGGCTGAGCTCCTCAACCTTAGTCCATTGCAAGGTGGCCATGTCCAGCATCCACTCTGTCACCGTCTTTTCAGTGTCCGGCACGGAATCATCAAAGAAGATCGAGACGAACTTGATTGAGTCTCCAGTCGTGCAGCCCATGGTCCGGAACATCTCTGCTGGACCGATATCAGAGTCAAGGGTGTCACACTCACACCCAGGAGGCAGTTCAATGAAGCTGAAGTCGACGTAGTAGTTGTCGTCGAAGATGTCGCTGCAGCAGCAGCATAGGACGCCCAGCGTGAGGTCAGCCCAGAAAGCATAGCTACTGGATGTGAACTTGACGTGGTGGCGGAACTGCGCCAGTGTCATCTCCATCTCCTTGGGGAAGGACGGCTCCATGAAGTACCACGGTTCAATGGAGGGACAAGTGTATGCGTTCGGTAACGGTGGAGGCGGTAGCTTCGAGGATGGTGGCGGCGGCCACAGGCAGAGCATGTCATGGAAGATGTATGTTCCTTCCTCGTCATCGTACTCCATGTTCCTTGCGAAGTGGACTAGGGTGTACATGTCGCGGCAGCGCACAAGGAGAGGGTTCGACGGGTAGTAGCCATGGCAGTAGGGACCTGAAGATATGTGGGGGATCATGGACATGGACTGGAGGATGGCATCGTAGACGAGGTAGTACTTGTCCTCGGTGAAGGGGAAAGACACGGTGAGGATGATGATGTTCTCGTCGGCCATCTGGACATAGCCGGTGACATATGAGAGGTGCCCTTCCATCATGTCGAGATCTAACTCCCTCAAGCCAGGGAAAGAGGATTTGTCCTCGGGCGCTTGCTCCGTGAGCTCTCCCTCTATGATGTAGCTGACGATCTCGTCGTTAGCGCTGATGGCCAACAAGGACTGATCCAGGGGGTCGGCGGCGTGGCGCACATGGAGCTCCAGACACCCTGCCATCATATGGCCGTACTTACCGGCTCCGCAGTACTCTTTTCTGCTGCACTCGACGACCTGCCACCCCTTTTCCGTTGGATCAATGCCAAAGCCATAGTTGTTCACGCTTGGATTCAGCAGGACCCAGGAAAGCGAAGGCGAAGGCGGAGACGCCGCCATCGCTGAGGATGCGGTAGAGGGAGGAGAGAAAGGGAAGGAGGCGGCGATTAGATGCGATTTTCGGGGGATTTGCACGGGTGGGAGATTGGGAGAGGAAATACTCCTTCCTACAGAGCATCTACAAGAGACACCCAAACAAGTTCCTAAAAATCTAAATTTGTGATTTCAGTCTAAAATAACTCTCCAACAAATGCCTAAACCTGGTCCCAAAAAATAGTCATGCCCAATCCAGACCCAAAATTGAGCTAGATTTTGGGCAGCTCTGGGCATTCCCAATCGGTACGATCGCAGGAGAAATTTCACCACCCGCGACAATTTGTTCCTCGCCAGCGCCGAATTTTTCCTCCTGTCGCCATTTCGTCCGTCGTCGCGCCCTTGGCTCCTCTCGCTCGCATCAGACACCGCCACCTGGCTGGCGTCATGGTTCTACCGTCCCGTCCGTTCAACGCGGAGCCTTCGTCCACAACATCGAGTCCATCCAGGGCGCCGCCGCCTCCATTCATGGCGCCGAGTTCGTCTGTCCACGGCGCTGCCTCCATCCAGTGTGCTGACTTCGTCCAGGCGCGGCGTCCGTCCACAGCGTCGCTTTCGTCCAGGTGCTCTGCCTCTCAGTCCATGGTCTCAAGCTCGCATTCAGGCTGGTGATAATTTGTTCAGATATTAATTCCAGTATTTGTTGTACATACTGGATTTCTTCAAGAAAAAAATCATGTTTGTTCTAAATGCTGCCCAGTATGCTATGTCCGAACTTCGAAGACGGCACAGAGCTCATGTTAAATAATGTTTGGTTTGGTCCTGCTGAATGTTATTGTACTGAACATGACCCAAATATTGTTAAATTTCTTTGCTTTATTCCTGCTAATGTTCTACAATTTATTGAAGGTATTATTGATAATCTGATGAATGGGGGCAATCCTTGATTGGTACTGACTCAGTAGCCAGCCTGACGAGCAATATTCACCCATTCTCTTCATGTTTCATGTGTATAGTTTCTGATGTAATTTTATTTATACAGATGGAAGCTCTAACTGCCACCATCATGTGCCTTCCCATTACTCATGGAGCAAAGCTTGGCAATAACCCAAGATGGGAAAAGTGTTGTTGGCTCTGAATTTGACATCATGCAGACAATAGGAAGTTTGCCTAGATATATTCAGTGGATTTGTCAGGAATTTACCTAGATATATTCAGGGGATTTTATTTGTTGCAATTTATATCAAATATATATTCAGGTTTTTTTGGATGATGGGTACTACTGTGATGTTTAAAGGGATATCGATACATATTGGCAGATTTTAAGCTGATCCATTTTATCTGAAATATATATGCTTTGGTTTTCTTCCTATTGTTGCTGAAACTTGTTGTCACGTCCTGATAAATCTATCCCAAGTTAAAAATCACTTTTTAAAAGGAATAATACAAATAATTAAAAATCTAAAAGAAATCTCGAACCCTAAAATATGGGTAAAAAAAATTTGAAGTGACTTGGAGTATTTTTTCTAAATTCTCCATGCTCTAAATTGGTATCTTAATTTTTACTTAAATTTTCAGAGCACAAGAAATAATTTTAATGCAACAATAACAAATTTCAGAGTTAATTAAAATGAAAAACCTAAAAATAAGTCTCTCTTTTCTTTTGGGCTATTTTCGGCCCAAAGTCCTCCCCCTTTCCCTCAGCCCGTGGGCGAAGTCTCCTTTTCTCCTCGAATAAGTGCATTTGAGATCCCTTAACTTAACACCGAATCCGAATTTCATCCTTGAACCAAAAAACCAGATACAATCCGTCCCCTAACTTACAAAACCGGTGCAAAGGAGGTCCTTCGGTGGTTTGGATGACGGTTTTGGTTGATGTGACGTCTATGTGGCTGGTTTGACTTGGTCTTCGTCCTACGTGGTGGTGACATGGCGCTTACGTGGCAGTTTGATTAAAAAATCAATGGAGCAACATTAAAAATTAAAAAATAATATGTGGGGTCCATAGGTCAGTCATACAAGAAGTAAAAATAGTGGGCCCCACGTGTTAGTGGGTCCCACCTCATCCTCTCTACCTCTTATCTCCTCTCTCCACTTCTTCACTGGTGAGAGCGTGCAGAAGGACGAGGCGGGGAGGCCGACGAGGCGGGCGGGAAGCGAGGAGGCAGGGAGCCTGGCGATGGCGGTGCGCCGTGGGTGGGGGCTCGACGGCGATAGGCGGAGGGAGAGGTGCGCCACAGGCAGCGCCCAGCGGGGAAAACAAAGAAGGGTGGTGACCGGCAAGGGTGGCGGCCGGCGAGAGAAGCTCGCGGTGGCTGGCGGGTGGAGGCTCACGGTGGCCCCTTCCTCTTCCCCTCGCTGTTGCAGCCGTGTGCCGTCGTCGGGCCATCTCGATCTGCACGCAAATCCGAAGTTGAGGAGGACGACAACACCGCCGTAGCGTCCCGTTCCCATCCCGATCCTCGGCATCTTCGACGCGGAGTGGGTCGAAGGCGGAGGCGGAGCGGCGGGGCTGCTGTGGCTCGGAGGAGGCGGGGTCTGGTGCTCCTCTCCCCATCCTCGGCATCTTCCTCCGCATAGCCGCCGTCGTCCGTTGCCGCGTCCTCGTCCACCGCCGCCGGAAGAGGAGGAAGCGTGGAGTGGCGAGGCAGCTCGTGCTCCGTGGACGAGAAGGTGGTCGCGGTGGGGGATCTCCACATGGCTCGTCGGCTTCACGGGGAGACGGACGCGGCGGGGAGGAGGGAGAGCAGGGATGGAGGCGGCATGTCGGGTGGGATGAAGAGAGGGGTGGGATGAAAAGAGGGGAGCTAGGGAGAGAGGAGGAAGAAGAGGAGGAAGAAAAGGAGAGGGTGTGAATGACATATGGGACCCGCGTGGGCCCCACCTTTTTAATTTTTTTTGGTGTAGCTGACATGTGGGCCCACGGTTTTTATTATTTTTTCGGGATAGAATTGCCACGTAAGCGCCACGTCAATGCCACGTGGGACGAAGACCTAGTCAAACCAGCCACGTCGGTGCCACATCAGCCAAAACCGCCTTCCAAACTGCTAAGGGATCTCGTTTGCACCGGTTTTGACAATTCAAGGACTGGTTGTATCTGGTTTTTTGGTTGAAGGACGAAAATCGAATTCGTTGACAAATTAAAGGACCTCAGATGAACTTATTCCTTTTCTCCTCCCCTTCCTCATCTCCCTCTCTCGGCCCGGCTCGGCCCGATTGCCCCCTCCCTCCCGCCTAGGCCTCCTCTCTCTCCCTCCCTCTTGGGCTGCAGCAGCCTCGGCCCATCTCCTCCACTCCTCGCTCGGGCACGGCCCAACCGACCAGGGAGGCAAGACGTAGTCGTCTTTCTCTAGCCGACCTCCTCTCCCTAGCCGACCGAGCAGAAGAGCCGCCGCTCCTCTTGATCTCCCTCCCCATATGATTTTCCTCCTATTTGAGTGCAAAAATCGATTTCTCTCCTCCTCCTCATCAATTTCCCCTCTCAATTCGGATTTATTTCACCGGATTTAATCCTCCTTGAATGGCCGCCATGGGTGGCCGGCCGGCGAGCTCCCCGGCCGTTCTCCTCCTCCCGGCCTATAAAACGGAGCCTCCTCCCTTTTTTCGTTCGGTTTCTCCCCTTTCCCGAGCCTGCCCGTGCCCGCACCATCCCTCCTCGCCGCTCTCTCTTCCTCCTGTCGCCAGCCGCCTCCAGCCACCTGTGCCGCCTCGCCCGAGCGCTAGCCGGCCGTGCCGTCGCCTCCCCCGACATCGCAGCCGCCCCATCTCTCCCGGCCTTGCCTCCGTTTCGCCCGAGGCAAACCAGAGCACCGTGAACGCCAGCGTCCAGTGGCGCCGCCACCGTCCTCCTCCTCCGGCAACCCCTGCTGTGGCGCCCGTGCACCGCCTGGCCTCGCCGCCTTCGCCGTCGGCCTCACTTCGTACGGCCGCCACCGTCTACCATCGTCGTCGCCAAGCCAAAGCCGTTCCCGGTTGTCGCCGTCGTCGTCGTCCTCTCATCGTTCCCAGTCGCGCTAGTCGTCAGCCCTCCCTTCGTCAAGCCGAAGCCGTCCTCATCGTCAAGGTCGTCCGCGTTGTCGTCGTCTTCCTCCGGCCGTCGTTCCTGTCAAGCCAAAGTGCCGCCCGTTCATCTCCGTCGTCCTCCTTTGTTCGTTGTCACCGCGCCAAGCTCATTGTCGTCGCAGCTGCCCTCGTCGTCATCTTCGTCCTAGGCTCAACGTTGTCAAGCTCGTCCTCGTCTTTATGCAAGGGTCGCCGCCGAAGCCGTCCTCCTCGTCGTCGCCCCGTTCGTCGCCGCTCATCTCCTCCGTTCATCGTCGTTGGTCGCTGCCATTCCCTCGCCTCATAGTGTTGTGGTAAGGATCCCTCCCTCATTGCCCCTTCCTCGTTCTCTCGGTGTCGCCACCGTGCCCATCGTGCCGTTGTTGGCCCTGGTCTCGACTTCTCGGGTGCCGGCGTCGGCAGTCGTTCGTGCAGTCTTCGCGTGCACGTGTGGTGGTCGTGTTCGTGTGCCCGTTTGGCCGCCTCGTGCTCGCCCACGTGTGCAGCCCGTGTGGCATTCGTGTGAGTCCCTGCTTGTCGGCCACTTGTTTCGGTTAACACGCATAGTTTCACTCCGTTCTTCCCGTGGATCGTTTCTATGAACCTGATCCACGGTGAACTAGCCGTCTGACCCGTGGTCCCGACTATCAGTCGCTCGATCCTTTCCCCTCCTCGAGCGATATTGCATTACACATAATTTAATGGTTTAATAATAATTAAACAACTCGGAAATATCCACTTTAATTGCACTTAAAATTCGGATGGTCGTTTCTCGGCCATACGAACTCCAAATTGACTCGTTCAAATTGTTTAGTTTTTGTTATAACTTGAAGAACCTGTTTCTGTTGTTTTTATGTACTGTTGTCGTTTCTTTCTTAGCGTTGTAGCTTCGTTTTGTTTGTTCGTGTAGTTGCTCTCGTTTCGGAGGTTCTCGTGGTGCAGTTCGAGGTCGTCGCTGAAGCTTCAGAAGCCTCCTTTTTCTCTAAGCAAGGCAAGTCACGATCTCCTTGAGCATACGAATCCCAGTTTGAGAAAAGTATTTTAATTTAAATTATTGCATTCGTTTTTTACTAAATTTACCATGTTATAACTGTTTTATTTAGCCTTTTCAACAATCCTTGTTATAGCCTTATTATTTGTTATTGTGTAATTACCCTTGACAACCTTAGGTAACAAAAACCAGCTAATAAGAACTCTATATGTAGTGCTTACTAGAAACTTTAGGATTATGCTTAGCAATGCTTTATTAGAAACAAATAGATATTTACAATACCTAGCCTTTGGGAATGACACTATAATCTGGTTTAACGATGGATGAAAGGCTTGTTTGCCTGGACATGTTGGGCTTCCCTTTCAAAATTCCCAAATTTGTTTTCGGCTGGGCTCAAGGTGCATGGTTTTGTTAGTCGCACCTCAGCCGACATAAGGACCGGTCTTCGGGTCACGATTGCAAAGCATATTATGTACTACCACATGTTTAATGGGGAAGGCTTAATGTATCGGTTAGTGCGGTCATGAACAAGGAAGACACGGATAGGGATGGATGAAGCCCTTGGTGGGGTCGATGTCTCTGGCAGTACGCCCGGGGGCATAGACTATACACCTGTCCTAGGGTCTATTGGCCGTGGAAGTCTATGTCGGTCTTCTTTGTTTAGGGCAGTACTAAACGGTGGGTTATGTCGCGATCTTGACTCCTTGGGTATCTTTTCGGTATCGCGATGCACGGCTGATGTGTAGTCAAGAATGCGTCTTGCGGGTAAAGATGTACACCTCTGGCCAGAGTATAAACTATTCGAATAGCCACGATTTCGGTTATGGGCAAGCCTAGCAATGACCCAAAGTTAGAGGTTTTCTTCTAATGAACTGGTGTAACTGGATTTATTACCTGTGTGCCTGGTTTAAGGCAAGATCGCGTGGGTACGCAGCTTGATAATAATTTGACTAGAAATAGGCCGTGGTTTGATTAAAATGCCTTTAAATGATTAAATGTTTTGAAATGTTTGTTTACCGCAAAATAACCCTTATAAACGAATCCTTGTACTCCCTTGTATTAAGTGTATTTTTCCAGTGTGGCTTGCTGAGTACGGTGGTTGTACTCATCCTTCCTTAATCTTTTCCCTTCCAGTCAGTGAAGCTCTTGAAGAAGAAGTCTTAGGTGGAGTCCTCGCTTATACCCCAGTTGAGCGCTTGTGAAGTTGGAGCCGTAGGCCCGCTAGTCCCCTGCTATTTTTCTTTTGTTGTTAGGCCTTATGTGCCTTTTTAATAATGTAAATATTATCGTAATAATTAATAAAAATGTGTCTTTTGTATCAAGTTTGTGTGGTGTACCCCAGCTTTTCCTAGGACGAGGATTAATACACTAGCGTTCGGGAAAAGTATTTTTCGGGCGTGACAAGCTGGTATCAGAGCCATCTCGACTGTAGGTTAAGCTCAATGGCAAAACCCTAAGGACTTATTTTTATAAGAAAATTATTTACAAAATTCCCCTTTTCCTTCTTCCCCTATGCTATTTACAAACTGTTTATTTCTCCCTTCCTTGCTTGGATTCAACACATAATAGTTGAACGAGATGGCAAGAAAGCGAAGGAAGCAGTGAAGTCAAGCTTGAAGAAGGAACCTACCTCCGAAGTTTGCCCTCCAAGAGCCAAGAAGGAGTGAAGATCTTGAAGAACCCTCTAATCGAACCTAAGCTACCAAGAGTTCTGTTGTTTGCTTTTAGGCGAGTGTTTTGTTGCTTGTGTTTGTAGTGCGTGGTTTACATCGGTGGGTTGTGATGTAACCATGCTAGGTTGCTTGCCTAATCAACTTGCAGAATAAGTGTAACCAACATCATATCAATAAAAGATTAGATCCTTTAAGGTCTTATCCTTAGTTTCTAATCTACCTCTCTCCTTCGTTTTTCCCTCTTTCCCTCTCCAAACCTGGCATTAGATGACCAACAATGAGAAAGGCAAGAAGGTCAGAAGTCAGGACATTGGTGCCTCAGGCTCCTGAGTGAATGAAACATCTGACGCAAGTTGTGTGGTAGTGGTCCAGCACCTGATCCACCAGAACAAACTGCTTATAAAGCTACTTCAGCAACACCAGCTGCAAACTCAAAACCCGAGTCAGATGCAACCTCAAATGCAGTTTGAGCCAATCCAAGCACTCGCATCACCAGTTAGCGAACCGCCACCATCTTGAAAGGCCCACGACGTCATGCTGCCTATGGACTCGAAAGAAGCAAGTATCATCTGCTTTATCTGTGATGAACAAGGGTATCATGCAAGGAACTATCCTCAGCAGAACCATGATTTCCAGCAATCCAGGAAGAGAAAAGCACCCACGCGGACCGAAGATGAAGTTCGTAAGATGACCATTACCGGCACAAAATGGCCTCCACTAGGAATGACAAAACGTCAGAGAGAATTTCTTCCGTGGTGCACAACAGTTGACCCAACATCTCTTAACCCCTGGCTCCAAAATATTCGACAGTGAGGAATCAGACCAAGTCTCCTCAGATGATGAAGAGGAGAAGTCTCCCCAAGGTTTTAGCAAGAATGAAATGGAACTTAAGGCATGCTCTCGCTGTGGAGAAATTGGACACATTGCTAGCACGCGTGCCACTCCCTGCCCTTATTGTGATAAGGACCACCCACCTGGTGAGTGTCCTACAAGCAGGATCACTTCCTTCTTGTGCAAAGGAACTAATCATGTACCAAAGGACTATCTACTCAGTTTTCTGTTGACAAAGAAGATGGCCAACCAACACGTCAGCTTCAATGGAGAGAAGTATGAAGGCAATACAATCCCCTGCCAAGACCACAGTTCCGCCCAATTCTGGTGGCAAGTCAGAAAAGTCAGGATGGGAAAAGCAAATCCCGAGTTCAGAAAGATATCAGTTGTTTCAATTGTCATGAACTAGGTCATTTCGCCGACAAATGCCCCAAACCGAGAAACACCGTTGACAGCAAGCCGACCCGTGCAATACACCGGAATCAAAAGTTTGTTCCCCAACGAATTGTCATCCATGCAACCCGAAGTAGTCCTGTAGCCTGAGTTGCAACCGCTCCAACTCCTATGAGTGCACTATGACAAGGCGTCAATGCTCTGTTTCAACCCCAACCACCTGCTAACAAGACCGAGGTTAGTAACAGCGTTATACCTTTGGTTGTTCTAGTCTTGCAGCAGAGCAATCAAGTACAGCATGAAGAACTCGAGGGTAAGAAAGTTAACATTTGCTACAACTACAGTGAAGGACATTTCTCCAGGGACTTTCGGCAACCGAAGCATAATCGACCTCCACACTACCAACAGTTTACACGAAGAAGACAAAACAACAATATCATGGTCACCGGAGCAAATGCAGTACCTGTTAAACCTAGTGCTAGTTAGAAGTAACCATAATACCATCGCACCGTTATTCAAGTACATTTATTTTATGGTTGTTCTCTGTCAACCATGTAATAAGAAAGAAACATGAAATAATGAATGAGTTTGGCAAGTTTATGTGGGATTCATATTGAGATTGCAAATGTGGTGTGATGCGTACATTTGGTTAATGATCAAGGAGACCTAGAGTCTTATCTCTGAGAGATCATATTCTAATATGAATCAAATAACCTTGTTGTTGAGGGAAAAGAAAATCAAGTAATCTGTGTTAGATTAAAAAGCCAAAGAGACATTTGTGGGGACTAAGAGTTTTTAATGTGTCTTTTTTGGATCAAAGGCAATGACAGTCAGTATTGCTTTTGACGAACCACTTCAAGGCTTCTCTGAAAGGCAGCAGACCAAAGGACCTCATTGTCATCAGAAGCACCCACAACCCACAGTGAAGAGTACCTGGTAGAGATAGGTTGAAAGGTGATTGATAAAAGAGATCGGAAACGATGTTTACTACCAGGGAAAGTAGTCAGAAAGGTGATTGATAAAGGATAACCAAGACCCAGACCAGCATCATTCAGGGAGGACTCCTGATAGCAATCAACCCTACAAACCGTCACCTTGTTATTATGGCAGAAGAATTTGCAAGCAAGCAAGATGACCATAGGTACAAGTGTTTCTATGAAGGCAAGAACTGAAACTTTTGGGACACGACCAAGAGGTCAAGGAGTTAACCTGAATAGTTGTAATCTAAAGTTCGGTCCGACCTTTGGCTCTGTATCAGATGCGGCATAGAATAAAAGCACTTGCACTAGTTACCGTTCAATGCATTTTCCTGGCAAGAGATCCAATGGGAAGGAACACCTCAAGGTTGAAGGTGTAAAGGAATGTGCCGGAAGTCCGATGATGACATGAAGAAAATAGTGGGAAGTAAACCGATTGAAAAGAAAGTGTATCTGAGTTGTTTTTTCTTGGGAGCTCTTCCCAGTTACGAGCCAAGTGATATGTTCGAGGATAATCTACAGAGGTCAGACCAAAATCACATCAATATTCAGAACCAACAAGTAAGATTCATATTTGGCAGGTTAACGATCAAACAAAAACAAGTCCAGCAGTAAAGTCGTATTTGAAGTCGTCAAAGCTTGACAAGTGGTATAAGTTGGTTATCTGGGGAAACCGAATTCAAAGCTAGAGTTGTCGACCCCCGCATCGATCAGCAGAAGTATCCAACACCACCAAACCAGGAAAGTTAGTATGAGGCAGTTGGGAGCAAGTTGACAAGCATTGTATCAAAGTTTGAAGAAGTTGGTGGCAAGTTAGAAGTAAACGACAAGCATGGTATCCTCGTTATGACAAGCATGGTATATTAGCGATGACAAGCTGGTATCGATGCATGACAAGAAGTTGGTGACAAGCACAATGTCAAGAGGTTGGCACCAAGTATATGGATTATGAGAAGTTTTAGAACTGAAGCCTCATCTTCGAGTACCGCAACCCAGCCTAAGTCAGCTAAAGGTGCAACCAGGGATGAGTCAGATGAAGAGAAGATTCCATCTACAACGAGAGACCAAGCCAAGCAATTTAGAGTCGGAAAGTTTGCTCGACAAGTCTGCTAAAGTAGATGTAACAGAACAAGTCGGACAAAGAAGTGAAGACCGCCCTACCTACCTTCGTGCTAGCCCTTCTGAATCTCGGGGGCGAGATTCCTGTAAGGGGGTGGATTTGTCACTTCCTCATAAATCCATCCCAAGTTAAAAATCACTTTTTAAAAGGAATAATAGAAATAATTAAAAATCTAAAAGAAATCTCGAACATTAAAATACGAGCAAGAAAAATTTGAAAGTGGCTTGGAGTATTTTTTTTCCAAAGTTATCCATACTCTAAATTGGTCCCTCAATTTTTACTTGAATTTTCAGAGCATAAGAAATAATTTTAATGCAACAATAACAAATTTCAGATTTAATTAAAATGGAAAACCTAAAAATAAGTCTCTCTTTCCCTTTGGGCTATTTTCGGCCCAAAGTCCTCCCCCTCTCCCTCAGCCCGTGGGCGAAGTCTTCTTTTCCTCCTCCCCTTCCTCCTCTCCCTCTCTCGACGTAGCCCGGCCGCCCCCTTTCCGTGATTAACGCCGACCAGGAGAGGTGGTGAGGTGACGAACTAGGCTGATTCGGGTTGGGTTTGAATCCAGTTTGGTCTAAGGTGGAAAGAATCTGGAATAAGTTCATTCTAGGTCTCTCAATTTGTCGTCCAGTCTGATTTTTGTCCTCAGTCCGGAAAACCGGATACAACATATCCTTCAACTTACAAAACCGTGCAAACAAGGTCCCTCGGCAGTATTGACCTCGGTTTTGGCTGATGTGGTGCCTACATGGATCTTTTGACTAGGTCTTTGTCCCACGTGGTAGTTTGAACCCAAAAAAATAATAAAAAAAGCAAAATTGAAAAGTAAAAAATTAAAATAAAATATGTGGGGCCCATATGTCAGTCAACTAAAAAATAGTGGGACCCACATGTCAGTGGGTCCCACTTCCTCCACCTCACCCTCTCTACCTTATCTCCTCTCTCCACCGGCACTCTCTCCTCTCTTTCCACCGACGAGCTTGCGAAGAGAGGGACGAGACGGGAAGGCGCAACAACACGACCACCGCCGCAAACCAGCTCGCCTTCCTCCCCTTCCTGATCGTCGAGCGGCACGACAGCACGAAGGTCGTGGTCGCCGTCGTTGTCGTCGTCCCAGTCCTCGTCCACCTCCAGAACGGCCATGTCCTCCTCATCGTCCATGTGCTGCTCGTCCTCCGCACGGACCGGAAGTTGCTGAGGACGACGACATAAGAGGGTGACAGCCAGGAGTAGAGCCGGTGCTATGGCGGGTCAACAGCGATGGCAACGGCACCGCTGGATCCCCTCCCATCGCGTCCCCTCCAGTCGCCGCCCTATCCCCTCCCACCGTCGTCGAGTTCCCCTTTTCGGAGGCTGACATCACCATCCCCTCCCTCCGCCAAGCTGCTAACCCCTGCTTTTCCCGTGGACGGTGGTCTCCACAGCAACGGAAAAGAAGCAAGCCGGTGGCAACCTCGTCTCCATTCGAGCGGCGGCGGTGGCGCTATCACTGAGCTTGAGTGGCTACCCCATCTCCTCTCCCTCCTCTCTCCCGAGCAGCGTGGTCGGCGGTGGCATGGCACTCAACGAGGGACAACCCGTCCTGGTCCCCGGGACCAACACGGAGCTAGATCTCATGCGAGGTGGGCTGGCCGCCGGTTGCTCCACCTGGCCCTCACCTCTCCGCCACTGGTTCTACACACAGGTTCTCCCACCGATTACGCCGCAGCCGTCTCGGCCTCCACCTTCGAATCCTCTTTGGCCGGGCACTCCACTTTGTCCGGGTCGACGAACCTCGACTCGGCGTTTGCCACCTTGCCCCTCACCTGTGCCGCGGCCGGCCACATGCTGGAGCTACGCGTGGAGCGCCGTCGCGGTGGAGCTCCTCGCCCGCTTTGCTCTGGCCGCCCGCTGCCCGTCCTGCTCCGTCGACCGCTCCGCCCCATCCTACGCCCGCTTCGGCCTTCTTCTTGCAGGGGAGAGAGAGAGGATAGAGAGAAGAAGGGAGCAGTGAGGATGACATGTGAGGCCACATGGGCCCCATCATTTTTTTATTATTTTGTGTGTGTAGCTGACATGTGGGCCCCACGGGTTTTATTATTTTTCCAGATCAAATTGCCATGCAAGCGCCACGTCAATGCCACGTGGGACGAAGACCTAGTCAAAAGATCCACGTTGGCGCCACGTCATCCAAAACCGGAGTCAATACTGCTGAGGGACCTCGTTTCCATGGTTTTGTAAGTTGGAGGATGTGTTGTATCCGGTTTTTCGAACTGAGGACGAAAATCAGACTGGGCGATTGAGAGACCTAGAATGAACTTATTCCAAAGAATCTGGGTTGGGCCAAGATTTTGGACCGGTTTGGTTGGGCTAGGCATTTTGTCGAACATATGAAAGGCGTGAACAACGAGTCTTCAGATTTTTCAAGGATTTTCAGGGATTTAAATTACATAAAAATGAGGGATGATTATGCAACCTCTCAGGGCAAGAGTAGGCTATGGTGTGGTAGGAATTTTGAGGAATTTTTGTGAACAAATTCGAAATTCAAATGAAATTTGAATTTACAAGGAATTTGAATTTGGAGAGAGAATTTAGAACTTAAGTATAATTTAAAGGATTGACTTGAAACTGGACATTGAAGGGCATAGAATAAGTGTATAGGGTACTTTGTGGATGAAAAGGAATTATATTGGGTTAAGCTCTAAAGAACTTTAAAATTCAAACCTAGGATTTGAATTTCGGCCAATTTGATTTAAGTGGGAAAAAGAAAAAGAAAAAAGCAGTGTATAGGGTCTTTGAGGTAATTTAGCTATTAATGAGATGTGAACTGCAAAATTTACATCAAGAGTCTTGAACAGAAAGGCAAAGGTCAAAGAAAGTTTAGGTTTAATGAAAGGGAATTTTGAATTTGAGCTTAACCTAAAGGAATAAATCGTAATTTTTGACAACGGAGTGTGAAGAGAATATTTGGTGTGATGGATAAAGAATTTTAAGTAAAAGACCAAGTTTAGAAATTGGAACCAATATAAGTGGAAGGTTTGAAATTTAGAAGTGGAGGTCTGATATATAAATCTTGGACCATATTTGAAAGGTATATCAGCCATGTTGTCACCTTTCAACTAATCATAAAACTAGAATGATAACCAAGCATAATACATCCTAGTAGTAACTTGATGATCCCTGAACTGCCGTTATCATAGTACAGCAAATCAAAATGTTTAAAACATGGCTACAACCACTGCGACAGTACATTGCTATACTATCCTAGGATCATAACTACTTAAAGTTCAGGTTATTTCAAAAGGAGACTCAATATAAACATGTCACATATCTGAAAGCAAATTCATTTATTTGCTACAGCTAGTATAGCTTCATGAAAAAACAGGTTTCCAAGAAATAACTAAAGAAAGGATACATATGCATAGTATTGTTTGTCAAATAGAAGAAAGTATACTGAAACAAGGATCATCTTGAAAGATTGGTAAAACAAGACATCTACTAATCTTCCCTACTTGATCGACCAGCTATGATTCCTGTCCAAAAGTTAAAATGCTATGACCAGTTGCTTCCTCCAATCTGCAATGCAGTGAACTGATTGACTGCAACTGACACCAGCTAGTGAAAGTTCCAAGGGGGCGGTCACTCGATCTCCGGTAATAGCCACAAAATGCACTCAGGCGAGGTTTTATAATCGAGGAAAATGGTGATCCAAAACTACACTCTAACGCCAGGTTCCAAACAAACCGTGCATTGTAATCTTGTTTACCACAGGGAACCCATTGATTTCAGTGATTGTGTTTGTGGCAGGTAACCCACCGGCTGCAGAACTGGATAATGCTGCTCCAGTTGAAGATACCTGCCTGCTTTGCTTGACGACGGAGAACTTGACGCCGCTTCAGAACTTGATGTCGCCGCTGGGTTGTATGAAATCAATAAGCTGTGCACATGAGTCAGCTGCTTTGGCCACAACACAAAAAGCGCAGCATCAATTTGTTTTTCTGATATCTGCCAATAAAATAATTATGTCAAGATTCTGCCAATAAAACTGTTATTAAGAAGTAGTAAGGATTAGCACGAACTGAAAACTAAATTTAAGATGGATTAGGAACGTATGTTGAGAGACGTCGCATGAATGATTAAACATCTAGAGTAGTTCAGCCTTGACGACATAGTATTATGGTATGTCTTCGGTATCAGGCATTTCTTCTTTTTATCATAGGTCTGAAAACCATAGCAGTCTCTTAATGCTTCTCCAGAATCTGTGTTATGAGACACCTGAAATGTCCAGGTATCTTCACGTTTAGTTGGCAAAGGTAATATGTTAAGAAGACTCCTAAAGGTATTCTCATTTGTTTTCTGATGAATAAGAGGTTATGATTGCTATTCTCTGGGACGCATCCATTAATGAGATGTGATTGAAGATGAGTGATCTTGAATCAATACTATGGATGAGTTTAGTTAGGTTGTTTTTGGAAGTTTGGTTGTAAAATTGGAATGATGTGATTGAAAGGTTGTGTGTGTATGATAGGTTGATGTGATGGAAAAGTTAGAAGTTTGAAAAAAAACTTTGGAACTAAACAAGGCCTATAATAGGTAGCATTGCCGTAGGGCGCACTAGAGATAAGTTTTTTCAAATCTGACCCATACGCCGGATAAGCCAAGGATGACGTAGTTTTGTATCTGAAGTGGGCATTGATGACTTTATAGGATGACCTTCAGATCGGCAGCATAGGAAGACTGAACAATGTTTGGCCTCTCACGGGCCACTATCTCCACAACATCTAGGTCGTAATTGTAGAACATATCATCAAGTTTGAAATTTCCCTCAAAGGTTTTCCTCCTTGCATGTGTTCTCTCCAGACATGCGAAGATCAGCCGGAGTAGACGCCTTGCGTCTTCTGCCCAGTATAATAAAAATCTGATTGGTTTTTTGGCAGTCCTTAAATCGGATGGTATCTCCACCCATTCGAACCATTTACCACTAGTCCTCAAGCTAGTGATATACGCGCTAAGTGGAGTATGCCCCGCTGGCTGAGGCACAGATGCAGGAGCACGGTTTGAAGGAATTGAGCCCTACATTTATTTAAAAATATTATTATAAGCTAACTGGATATGTTATCTGCTACAAATATCTAATTATAATGATAGACTCAAATCCTGAACCTAGCACGGTAACGCATAACACATCCACCGGCAGGTAAACTGCTATCAACCAGATTATTCTTCCGAACTTCATGTTTTTAAATAATATTTAAGGGAGTACCTATATATATGACGTCATATTTTTCATGAAAAAATAGTCAAAATGTATTTACATTGTAAGTCCCAAAATTACATATGTAACTCCCAAAAATTACAATGTAAGTTTGATATATTTATACTGTAAGTCCTAAAATTTACATTGTAAATTTAAATCTTACATTGGAAAAGTTAAAAAACAAAAACATACAGTCCTTTAATTTCCAGGAGAAGATTAGGAGAATAAATCGAACGGTTCGAACAGACACAGCCAAAGATATGTAGTCTCACGAGGAGCAATCAAACGGACAGTAAAGCTGACTGAAATCAGCTCAAAAAACTGTCGACATCTTTTTAGCAAGTTCGATATTTAATTGATTTTGAATAAGAATGAAGGGGCAAAATGGGTAATTCCCAGGCAATTCCTAAGAGGTACAACTATAAAAAGGGGCAAAGGGGCAACTAGCTCACAGGTCGTGTCAAATCCTGGAACGCCAATACAAACAATGAAATATAAACAATTATCCCTAGTAAAGGGTTTTTTGGATGAGGAAAATATAACAAAATATATGTTTATATATTATTAGGAGTAATCGATTTCAGGGTATATTATATAAAAGGGAACTAAAGTAGACAAGATTTACTTACGGGATCTTAAACAAGATTTTAGGGGATTAAAGTACACAAGATCTTAGATACACAATTCTTAGATAAGAAATTAAGGATCTTAAACAATTATGTTGTACCCTAATTAAAAAAATGAACATAAATGAGAATAAGCAAATACTTACTGGGCTCTTCCACTGCCACCTCTAAGGCGGTGGTTTACATGAATAGTTGATCCTTCTTCGACACCAGCAGCTCTAATTGACAGGTGGCCTTTCAAAATTCAGCTTCAGGAACTGATGTATGAATCTCTAACTACACAATTCAACTCTTGCATCGCACGATGTACGGTACTCTAAACAGTATCTATAAATCGAATGAAACGTGTGACAATCCGGCCACATACATTCACTTGAACCTGCACATTAAAGAAGTGATATATTATTTTTAAATCATAAAAAAAAATACACCAAAAGAACAAGAACATCTTGAAGTATACTTACCAGAACATTCTGTCGCCGGTTTCGTCCATCATAGGCAGGGAGTTTGCTACCAAGAGAGGTTTTCCCATGCAACTTGATGAGCTCATTGAGTACTTCGCTATATCTTGCTCTTGATTCTGACTCGGGATTTATTGAAACCTATAACATGATCCAAAGAAAGATAAACAGCCTTTCTATTGGAAAATAAGAGAAATATCTTTTTTATAAAATGGAAGAATTTAGAGCAACTTAACAATAATTCTACAGCTCGAATTACAAATCACAAAACTAATAAGGGAATAAAAGTAATTTCAGATCTGAGCAGTTAACCAATAGAATCTAGATTTAAAACACCAAACTGCTCATAATTTAGTGCATTTCGTCTAGATTTAAATGAGTAATTCAATATAAGATATGAGTACACGGACATTATCCAAACCGAAATAATTGGTGAAACCAGTACAAGAGACAAGAGAGAGAGAGAGAGAGAGAAAGAGAGCCCAGAGCTAACAAAACCTATATCTATTAGAGACTAACAGAGATCTAGCAATAAAGAGGGTGATAAAGATTGATCTTCTCCATTCAAGTGAAGCTAGAAGAACTACCTGAATTGCATCTGCTGCAAAATGGTTCTCATCATAACGAAAATGGTAATGTGTTGGTCGGCTACTGCCTGAGAAAAGGATCGTTCACAGCACTCATTAACTGAGAAAATTGTGCAATCTTCAAACAGCTTCCAGCAAGTGGTTACATGTGTGCCAGCATGACTACACAGGTTGAAATCGAACTGTGAAGGATGGCAAATCTGACGGTCCCTAACAATTCCTACAGGATCAAAAAGAAACAGAAAACAACAATACACCCAATCATCAAATGCTTCAAGAAGTAGCAGATGTATGTTCTCAGTAACAACCAACAGGAACACTGACCAGGAAGGATGTTTCCACTCTTGTCAGTCATGTCTACCCAACCATGAACCTTCGGGCAAAGCCTTGTGTGATGCCTTTTCTATACTACTACAAATGTGAGAGGTGGCTGATATCCCTCCTCCAAAAAGGCACAAGCCTTGCAATGCAAAAGGATTAAACTCAGAAAAAGAAAACAAACAAAATGGTTTGTCTAGAATTGAGATGGATGTATAATGACGCAAAGCTCACCTTTCTGATGGCATCCATTTCATAAAGAAGCACATGTCTGAACTGACCTTCACTTATAGCATCTCTGCAGAGGAGAATGACCACTCAACAAATTTCATTTAACTGGACATAACGACTGAACAGAACAGAATTTGCAGGATATACCTATAGAAGATTATCCTCTTAGGCCTTCTGCCAATCTTCTTGCGGAATGCGATAAGTAACTCCCTGTAAACAAGAGCATGGTCAGTTCCCAGATGAACCTATGATAATAGACAATTGCAATACCAGATTAACCACAAATTTACCTTATCATCCCACCATTTGCAACCTTCACTGGATCTTTACCAACACTAAAGAGATATTCTGTTATCTCCTGTCTATGTGGTTGAGCAGAAAGCAGACCTCGGTATTTGGTGATTTCAGGCCAATCAATTGATGCCACAACCTACATGAACACAAAGAAAATAATACCAGTAAAGTTTGTATCTGCAAAGCAATAAACTTTAGCTACAAAAAAAAGATAGTTCGTCTATTGCATCAAGTTATGCACAGGATAGCCCACGACCTTATATTGTAGGACATCAAACAGACCAAGTAATGAATTGAAGAATCATTAGCTAGGAAGGTACTAACCGCAGCAATAGATGATGCAGAGTCCTCTCTAGGTGGAGGGTATGTGACATCAGCGCCAAAGATGATTTTTGGGACTTCTGACACAAATGGTATGCCATTGTGGATAAAGGCTCGCTCAAGAACTGTATTGCGCCCTCCGACCTGGTTATGGCATAGAATTGTCATATTTCTGGGAGAAAATACTAAAAGCACAAAAGATAAAGTCCACAGAATTGGTATACTTCTAGGGGAAAAAACTACAAGCCCGGAAGATTTACAGACCTTGACATTGATTTTGAGTGCAACATTTTCCAAATATTGCTTGTTCGGCCTGGTGGCATGCCTTGGCAAACAACATTGAGATACAATGCCAAGGTCAGTCTCACAGACCCTTTTAATTTTCCCTGCAAAAGTCATGCATATACGACATTTAATTAAAAAATCAGGAAATGAAAAAGTTTAGATTACCCAACCAACAATATACATACCATAAGAACCACTAACTTCAGGCAGAATTACAATTAAAAGCTGCAGACTCCCCCTTCCCTCTTTGACTATCAGTTCTGTAGTTCTCCTGTGAACATCCTTAGAGCATTCTCTATATTGTTAGGATTTGATGACCAGATATCCACAACTGGTCTTGGACAAAAAGACTACAGGGTTGAAATCAAAGTCAATTGCAGCATATATAATTATTTAACTGTTTTAATAGCATTGTAACTATGCAGGACTTACCATTCCAGTGGCATTGCACATCTGAATCAGGTCACCATAGAACCTTTGTACCTCCTCTGGATGCATTCGTGAAAAACTCAGACATGTCCAGTTATCTTCTAAATGAGGATGGGGTTTGGCAGAATCTTTTGAGAAGGAAATACTTGACAAAAAAAACTTTCACTCAGGTGGAGAAGCAACCTGGGGACTCCCATTTTTGGTCAAGGCTCATGGCATCTAAGAACGCTTTTGTGTCTTGTGGATCTTTAAAGGTTCATAATGGGACTCAAGTGAGATTTTGGGAGGATCGTTGGTGTGGAAACAACTCCTTGGCAAATGATTATCCTAGGTTGTACAACCTGGTGAGAAATAAAAATGCATTTGTGGCAACAGTCCTTGGGAAAAAACCACTTAATGTCTCTTTTAGAAGGGCTATTTTGGGGGATAACTTAAAAGCTTGGTTGGAGGTAGTACCAAGAGTAATACGGTTAATTTGACAGAACAAAATGATTCCTTTGTCTGGGAAGTACATAGAAAAGGTTTTTTCTTTGTTAGCTCGATGTACAAGGCCATTATATATCGTGACGCTGTGCCAAGGAAAGAGGTGTTTTGGAAGCTAAGAGTACTGTTGAAGATCAAAAAATTTTTATGGTACCTAAGAAAAGGGGTCATTCTAACCAAGGATAATTTGGCTAAAAGAGAATGGGTTGGCAGCACTATGTGTTGCTTTTGTAATTCTAGTGAAACAATACAACATCTTTTCCTTGATTGTCCCCTAGCTAGATTTGTGTGGAATGCTTTGTTTATAACTTTTGGAATCCAACTGCCTACTAATGTTGCTAGTCTGTTGGGTAATTGGCCTTATGGTGTTCATCCTAGGCTTAGAGCTCACTTTCTTGTTGGTGTTGCGGCTTTATGTTGGGTAATTGTTAACGACGAAATTTGGTAAATCATGCATTGGATTCAGAGTTAAAGCCGAAGCCAATTGGAGGAGATAAGCGATTACAGAAAACGGAGTATGAATCGGCTGCAAGCCAAATCGGCTACGGTGTGCATCGGCTGAAACAGAATCGGACAAGGATAGCCGATGTAGCCGATTCCGATAAGGAGATGGCAGGATCATTGTCGGGTTCGGTTGGTGTGCTTCATGAGGATTGCCACGTGCGGATTGAGTCCGAAGAAGGCAATTGTATCTATTAATTAGAATATTTGTTAGTTTTCTTTTATCTTTGGGAAAGTGTGTTTAGTGTCCCTTAAGGACTTTATGTTTTTCTTTTATCTTTAGGAAAGTTTCTTTCTTGTCCTACAAGGACTAGTATCTCCCCATGGGTATAAATATGTACACCCGGGGCTATTGTAATGCATCAACTCTCGATCAATACAATTCGGCGCATCACCACCTTTTACTCTGTTACGGTTTGTTTATCAACCGGCGGAATTTGGCACCTGACGCGGGGCTGCATCGGCTGTCGATCTCCGGCGAAGGGGTAAGTCCAATGTTCCGCCGGTTCAGGCAATTGTATCATCTACGTCGGCGTCGTTCAAGGCTGCATCAGTACATTCGACCTCTTGGATCGCTCTGGTTTGGATAATATATTTGTCTGCCTATTTATCATATGTCTTCTGTTAATCTAGTATTAGCATCTCGATTTAGTTTTATCGGCTGCTTCTCGTTTTAGGGTTTCTGCCGGTATCGGCTAAATCGTTTTGCTAGATTAGATTAGCCTAGGCATCGACCACCCTGAAAATCAGTCAAGAGCTTGATCATCTAGATACCGTGTTTCTTTACATACTTAGTGCTGCATCAGTTGAGTTTGACCTACTAAGTCGTGTTTAGAACCATGAATCTCTAGCCTGCTTTTTGATTGCCGATAAGGGTTTCATCGGGGTTTCAGCCGATGAGTTATCTGGACGTTGCATCGGCTTATAAGGATTGCATATAAGTTGAATTTAGCCGATGACAACAAAGGTTTCACTGTTTAATCTAATCTTGTGGATTTTATGGCATTGGATCTATGTTAGATTCACTTTATCGGCTATGCTATGAATACATATAATCTCTCTCTTGAGGTGTTTTTAGACATAAGTGATTTATACTGTCTCGGCGCCCTGTCCGATCTATCCCAATCACTTGGTTTAAATATATTTTGAGATTTATATTATGTATCATTGATATCTACAGCCGATCGAGTATGTCTAACTTTCGTTTCACTTTATCAAGTCATTGCCAATCTAATGCATATTATCATCAGCCGATTGTCTCTTTGTCAAGTGTCAGAACCTACATTGAACACATAGCCGATAGCTCAAAACCCTATCGCTATCGGCTGTTATCAGGATCGGCTGGAATTATTTCATCGGCTATGTTGGCCGATCGGTTCTTTGATCTGTCGTTTGTATATCTTGTCAGTTGCAGGATCAAACTGACTGGCACGCCCGCATCTCACCGAGATTTGGACTTGCACTGGAGCTAAGCAGATCTCCCAGGCCAGTGTGTGTTTTTTGCATCAACAGTAATGTGGCTTTATAGAAATGATATGATCTTCAATGGATCCAAAGCTAACTCTTTTGTGCAGGTCATTTTCAGGGGGACTTTCTGAGCACGGGAATGGTCTTTGCTTCTTAAAGAGGAAGAGGGCCAACATGTGAAAGATGGATGCAAGAAGTTGGAAACGACAATTTTGGACTTCTTTGCAAAGTTTGGTTGGAACCAAAGGAAAAGATTGGAAGCTTGAGGCTTTGCTTTGACCTATATCATTCTCTTTGTTTTTATTTGTGCTGTGTGCAAGTCAAGTATGTGTCGTTTGGTAGTTTGGAGTCTAAGTACTCTTTTGTGTGAATCGTTGGTTTTGTCTCTTCGTGTGTAAGGAGATGATTGTTGAGTCTAAGAACTCTTGTAAGTTTGGTTGGCTGTGTACATCCGTTTGGATGTGGAGGCTGGTTTAATCCATTATCTAAAAAAAATGTCCAGTTATCCACAGTTCCTCCGTTGATCATTTTCTGAAAAAATTAACAAGTATTAGTGCCTTCCTTTAGACACATTAGCAAGTAAATTATGTTGGCTCGATAGTTTGTATCTTTACAGGTTCTGCATACACTATCAAATAACACTATGAGGGAGATACAATCAACCTCATAAATTATGTTTCAGTACTGGGTTGTCATTTTCATGTACTCTCCAACAAAAAATAAAAGGCTCAGTGACTATACAGTTTACAAAGAAGCTCAAAAGTTTGTCATCTTCGGATACCACCAGATAAAAAACAGTTAAGCAAGTGTACCATGAATTCACTTTCAAACAAAGGCAATGCAAAGTTAACTTGAGAGAGAATTTGAGTTGTAATAATAAAGCAAGGCATCTTGTTAATCATGCTCCACTCTCTGACACTGGGTGCACAAGTTTTCTCCCTTCCAGAATCATGATACTTCAACTGAAAAGCACAAAGATTTTGGTTTATTGGAAATTCCCAGAAGTTTAAACGATGTGAACAGAAGAAATGGAATAAAGCATAGTACCATGGGTGGAGGCAGCACACGGGGTGGAACAGAGACTAGGTCATTGCAGACCTTGATGCCGAACTCTTGAAAAAATCTATCCTCTGTATACTTGTTGTGGAGAACCATCTGATAGAAGATGAAATGGAACTCAATACAAATATGATTCATAACTTAATTACCTCATCAAGAAAAAAATAGCCTTACGTTCTATGGACATGCTATTCTAAGAAAATGTACAAAAATAAAAGATCATATCCAAATGTGAGCTAAAATCCAAAAGCATAAAAAGTTTGGCTCTGCATGTAAGTTGTATTGTACCTCATGAATGCTCAGTTCCCTCTGCTGGGGGTGTTGACAAGTTGCTCTAAGGATGTTGGTCACTTGTTTGTCATTAAGCTTCTTGGAGTACCTCTGCCCTTCTATAATCTTGCACACCTGCAACCACATTTGTATGAACAAACTGAACACAGGATGCACAAGTCAGGTAGAGGTACAGGGATGATGAATTGATACCTCCATAGGCAAGTATACAGGACGAGAATCACTGCCAAACTGTAGGCAGGGCCAAGAAGCATACTTCAGTTTGTACCTATCCCAGAAGTACTGAACAACAGTCATCCTTGTCCCATTCTCATCAACAAGAAATCTAACAATATCAGATACCAGGCATCAGTTTGGAGAAAAACAAGTAATGTTCATGCTATAAAATAGTGAACAAGCATGATAGCAAGATGCAGGTCCTAAAATAAGACTAGAGCCTGGGGCGCGCCCATGGCGCGTCACCTGTGTACAATTTGATTGAAGTTATAGTTACATGAATAATTTAGAAAGTGATTAAACATGTGTGATATGATGATTAATTGATGTGCTGTACTATTGAAGCCGATTTCGTTGCCTGAGCATTGTAATATGGTCAGCTGTACGATATAAGTGGTGAAGTAATGATAAAATGGTTAGAGATTGTGTAGACAGGAGTGCTAGTATTTGGTGAATTGAGAAATGAAGGTCAAATGATAAACAACCCAAACATGTATAACAAATTAGTGTCCTTCATAGTACAGGAAGAGGAAAGGTACATGCCCCATGTTAAAAAACCATTAGGAGTAGGCTACTTTTGAACTGTGTTTGTGTGTTGAGCATAAATGAAATAGCTAGGTGTATTAACGTAGGCATATTTAGATGAATGGTTTTTCTTACGACAATCTAACCACGCTTAGCCAAAAATTGCGAGGCCACAAATACGTAAAAATAATACGTTCTGTTTACAGCTCGGTCTAAATTAAAACTGCTTAAACCAGTTATTTCTACAGTGTGCGCATTGTAGAAATCTTTTTGGATAGAGGAAGAGTGCATTGCACAAATCTGAGCACATATAATATTAGAGTGGGCTAGGTATATTTGTTATATATCTAAAATGATGTAAATAATTAGGGAAAAAAGGTAATCGACAGTTTTAACCATAGTTCCGTCCTTTTATATAATGATGTTCACTGCATGACATCTGCATTAGCCTAAGCATATGTACAATTGCCAACACAGGCATCAAAAGTAGGGTGAAGAGACGAGCTACGCTTCGTAGTGATGACCATGAGCTGTCTTTCTGTGCATGGGCACCAAAAGAGCTGAAACTAACACTATTTAGATAGGCAGAGATTGCAAAGCATAAGTATCTAAGGCAACAGCCAACAGCATCCAGAGAGCCATACATGTACATTAGCATTCCTGATCATAAGACGAACTGGGTAAACAAAAGGCAGTTCCATAAACAGCATCGAGGTAGATTCCATTCTTAATATGAACACAAAAGCATGAGCTGCATACTGGGTCTTGCTTTTCCTACAAATGTATACAACTTTATTAGTACATATGCAAAAAGAAGCCTATACGTGAAAATATGAACGGAGTTGTATAACTCTTACATGATCCCAGCATTTTAGTCTGCTAGCTCACTTTCCTTTCTTTGGTCCAGCCTTAGGCTTGTGAGCGCTTCCTGAAGCGGAAGCCGAACTGCACAAAAATTAAGAACACAATAAGTATAATTGGGGAAGCTAATTCATTTAGAAATAGCATGCTAGCAGCTAATCTGTAATAGAAAAGACAAAGCATAGCAGACCTCTTTTTTTTCTCGTCGGTATAAGCAGGATCACCATCCTACACAGAATAATTACAAATAGTAACAATTAATATATCTTATTGATATAATATAAACGAGAAAGCAAAATAAACTAACAGACATAAAAAAATACATAGAACTTTCGATTTTCATCAATACAAAGGTAATGGCTAGGCAACATGAATATTTACCTTAGCAACTACAGCAGGGAGTTCAGACACGTTGAGTTCATCAGACACTATGGATTGATTTGGGATAGCAGGTGAACCAGCGTCATAGCCAGCACTAATTAAAAAAATAACAATACTTAGTAAGCTGAAGAAGAAATAGAGATTGACATAACTGTAATGGACAGTATAAAAGATAAAAGTAATCTGGTTGAAAGGAGAAGCATAAGCACTGGATTTTGATCTCTCATATTATGAATAAAAGAGATGAATTATTTCTTACGTAGAAGGCGCCTTAGTAGGAACCGCATGTTCTTGTTTAGAAGGACTATCATCAAAGGCCAGCTTTTTGGCTGCTCCTAAAGGCTGAAAGAGCAATGGAAATTATGAGAAACTAATACTGGAATAACAATCATATATAACATGATGGATGTCTAAACAGCGACAACGTACATGGCGTATAATAGCACGGCGTTTTTTGCTGCCACTCGGCACCTCATCTGTAAGAGCAACAAGTCCAGCAGAGGAACCTGGTGGCGTGCATTCAACATCGGGACAGGTGCGATCCTTTGTCACATCTGAAGCACCAACAGAAGAACTACCTGACGGTTCTATCAGCAACCTTTGGTCTCTTATTTGTGGAATAGTACCCTGTCTTCCAAAGGAAGTTTCAATTCCATTGACCTGAAACGAAACATTCCTTTGCATAACATTTCTATCAGTGATAGAAACAGAGAACGTGAACTTTTGCGAGACGACTGCAGCAATCTCTCTAGGAAGGTTTTCCGATCTGCCTCCAAACCTAAGAAGGCTTATAACAGTTCGACCGACAACTTGCTGAGCAATACGACCAAACAACACAAATTCTGCTGAGTCAGTTCCATCAGTCCCTATCAAGCAAAGGCGAAACCTGCCACATGAACAAATGAATTTAAGGGCGCGTAAATGAATTGACAGAAAGAATATAAACATAAAACATAAAATTAGATGAATTGACCGTTACTTTGGTGTAGCCGTAACAGTTGAGCAGCCTCCAGAGCATTTATAAGTTTCTCCGTATGGGAGAGCTGTCTTATGGCAACGAGAGCATGACATAAACCACCATGGCTGAGATGGGGTGAGGCTAGCTACAGTGACTGTGCATAAGAAATTGGATCCCTGTATAATAAGCAAAAAATTTTGATAAGCGTAAATTGACTGAACAATTTGAATAAACGACAATATAAAATAATTTTTTTGTAGTGAATTACTTCAGCTTCCCAGGGATCAACCCTCTTCAGCTCAGCGACTGTCTTTGCCTGTGATTGTGCTGGACGACGGGCTGAGCCATATGATTCAGTTCCTGCCGATATCCACTGTATCTTTGGAGCATCATCAGTTAGGCTGCAGAACATAGAAAACATCTTAGAATAGAATTAGGAAGGAATGAACAGGGGGAAAAATGGTGGCCAATTTTGTGAAGCAGTGAGAGTTGCCTGTCAAAAAATGCGTTGATCTCTGGTATATCTTCATTTAAATACCATTTGCAAGCTGATCCTCCACTAAGAGTTTCCTCATCTAAATAATAGATTGTGATAGGCTTTTAACATGAACAGACAAAAAGAAAATGTTATAAGTTACAAATGTGAAAGGGCTGCTAGAACTAACCGGTGTATGCCTTCATTAAAGTGCCAACAAAGATGCCAACAACAGCATTATCCTGACCAATATCATAAATAAAATCGGCATCAAAATCCAAAGCACGCCGACCCCATAGAACAAGTTTAACTTCGCAGTTCCTATTGAAAAAACAGAGGGAGATATTTAGTAATAGAAGACTCTTCAGGAGTGCATCCTGAGCCAAAGAGAAGATAAAAAAATAGAGGTAAAATGTGAAACACAACGAGTACTTACTTAAGGTCCTTAAGAGCAATAACCCTTTTTGGTGTATCTGATGAGTTAGAAGCCATGTGAACGTATGCAAGCTTCGATACTCCAACAATCATACCAATAACATCTGGAAATATAGTAACATTATTATATTATTTAAATAGGTAAAAAGGATATGATTAGCACCTGAAAATATAACTACATCATTGTACTGCTTAAACAATAAAGAAGAAACAGCTAGAAATGGCACAACAGCTCATAGATAAAAATACAGGCTTATTTTGTATGCCGGGAATCCTCTCCAAACACCACAAAGAGAAAATAGCGAATGCGTCAAAAAGTATGTTGTGGTTTAATAATTTTGTAACCACCATTGTAATAATCAAAACATTGCATATAACACCATTTTAAACATGGCAGGAAAATCATGTAGGACTTTCATTAAGCTATGAGACTGAAGCTGTATAATTTTGAATGCAGAAGTGGGCCTACAATGCAACGGAAAATGTAATAGAAGGCAGCAAATAGTAAATATATATACTAAGATATAATTCTTCAATTGAAGTGGAATCTACTAATATGAAAAGAGTTTTTTTATGCAAAAAAAGTAACTAAACTATTTAGTTCCTCTAAAATCCCTTAAACAAACACTGTAAGGAATAATATAGTTGTGCAGAAAGGCATCTTTTACAAATTCATGGTACATTAATTACCCATGATAAAATTATTTTGGTTGGAATGTAGTATACAATATAAAATAAAAGGAGGTAGCAAGATAAGGAACAAACCAGTAAAATACTCCTGCATCCCAACCCGTACGCTTAGATCTGAGAACGGAACCAAAGTGAACACGTGGTGTGGGAAATCAGCAGGAACATCAGTGACCTCACTGACATTAGTCCATGGCGTGAACTTGATCATGTACTTATTAGGAAAAGGCTTGTATGCAGGCTTGCTGGGGGACACAAAGAACTTGCTAAATGTGTACACCTTAGACTCTTGTAGAACTGCCTTGAACTTATCAGCCTCGCTACCTGGGATTTCTGCATACATTGGATTCCCCTACAACAGACACATTTTTTGTAAGTAAAGAGAAACGAAGGCAACAAGAAAGTAGACTACATCTGTTATATTTACAATGCTTACTTTTTCATCAACAAGCACCAGATCAACATGTATAGGAGGCTGTTGGTCATCTGTACCAGTATAGTCCCACATGCGTGCTATGCGCACACAAATCTTCCAATGCTTGCTAGCCGGAGATATGCTAGACAGGAGATCAAACGCCATCTACAAAATAGGGGGTAAAAATTAATATACAGTTAACACACAGGCAATATAGGCAGAGATAAATAGATGGTTCAGGTTTTTGCCGTACCAGCTATACTATAGAGGAAGGAAATAGGAAGTTAAACAGCAAAAGGTAAGCAAACAACGAAATATGTGTACAATATTAGCAGAGAACCGAAGGCATGGGCAAAAGGAAATACACAGCACATGAGCAGCGGGAAATAACATAGAATAATAGGAAAACACTATACAGCACAACGAAGATAATCACAAAACAGAGCAGCTATGAACAGGAAATGTAATATTTACAGCATATAACTATTACACAGTAATCAATAATAATATAAGTTATTGCACCGCAGAGAAAATCTCGTGATACACAATATTTCGAGTGCAAGAGCTGCAGTTGCCGTCCTCATCCTCGATCAGTATTTTAAGTCCTGCGCGAGAAGTAACTCGAGATACAGCCACATAAAGCTGACCATGCGAAAAAACAGGGTTTTTTAAGTATATACCAACAGAAGTCAAACTTTGCCCTTGACTTTTATTGATAGTCATAGCGTAGCAAACTCGAACAGGGAATTGCCGACGTTCCAACGTGAAGGGCCATTTTTTATTTGATGCATTAAGAGTTATTCTTGGAATATAAACTGTCTGTCCTATGTGAGAACCAGTTATAACAAGGGCCTCGATCATCCTGTCACCTAAGTTTGTAACAATCACTCTAGTTCCATTACAAAGGCCAGCACTTTGATCTAAATTCCTGAGAAGCATTATAGGAACACCTTGTTTTAGGCATAGACAATGATCAGGATAATTATTAACCTTAACTGTGTTTAAAAATTCGATTGGATAAAGCACATCTAAATCATCATCTCCTTCAGCTGTTTTCGCAAGAGAATCGAAACTGAGATACTCTCTCATCTCACCAGGAACAAGTTGTAAGACGCGGGAATTAATAGAGTCACACACATCATTAGTAGGCGAAACTATAGCACGTGCCTGTAGGTATAAAGGGTCTTTGTATTGCTCAATAAAATTAGTGTAAACTGCATCTACAATTGCTCCAATTTTATCATTATTATCCATCACCAAGAGATCGTCCGGGATTTTAATCCATGTAGGCTCACTTTCATTTTTATGGCTAGAGGCAGGTGATGTGCCATCACCAATAGACAGGATCCAATTACTGAACTGAGTAAGCTCATGCTGTGCAACAGATGACAATGAAGCAGAGTGTAAACGCATATTGATTGTTAAATTCAAAACAGAGACATATGACCAAAGAGGAGATTTTGATATCGCTGCATCAATTGTTTTCGATCGAACACCTCCCTCAACCACAGGTAAAATTTGTCGAAAGTCGCCACCTAGCACAACCACCATACCACCGAATGGTACTGATGCAGCAGTAGGATTATCCTCACTAAGAATATCACGCAGTGTCCTATCTAGAGCCTCAAAACAACGTCTATGTGTCATTAAAGCCTCATCCCATATAATAAGAGAAGTTGATTTCATAAGGTCAGCCAACATTGTTCCACGTTTTATATTACAAACAGCTGTTTCATCAATATCAATTGGTATTTTAAAGCGTGAATGCGCTGTCCTACCACCAGGCAAAAGCAAAGAAGCAACTCCAGAGGAAGCAACAGTGAGAACAATTTTTTTTATTGATCTAAGATAAGTGACAATACAGTTCCAAAGAAATGTTTTTCCGGTACCTCCATAACCCGAGACAAAGTAGAAAGCAGGTGACTTTGTGAGAACACTGTCTACAATTGATTTATATGCAGTTCGCTGATCAACATTAAGCTTACTATACAACAACGGAGCATCATGGCCTAATTCAGTTATATCATAAGACATCTCATCATCAATTAAACTATTAGCCGACCCAAAAGCACTATCACAATTCATGGCAGGCAAATTGAAATTTGACATGGAAACACCATTGCGAACAAACAGTATATGTAATTCTTGTAGGACCATATTCTTAAGCTCACTATCAGGAAGGACATAAGAAGGATTTTGTAAACTTTGTTGCAAACCATATAAAATATCATCAGACATAGCAGACCAGTGCCTATTGAAGAAAGCACTCTCATCAGCAATACCACAGTGCATAAGCATTAATACAAACAAAGATCTAAGCTGGCCCCCAGTTGCCCACCTAACAGCCTCATCAAATGCAAACGTCCATTCCTTATCATCACCAAGCAGCCCTCTAGCAGCACAAGCGTCCTTAAACGTCTCATACACAGTACCATCGTATGTTCTAATATCCTCATAGCTCGTTGCACCCTTCACATACATTAGAAGCATTCTCATGAAATAACCATCACCCGCAGAAGGATGAATATAATACATTCGTCCAATTTTATAACCATGACCTCTCTCCTTCCAGTACCTAGAGCCCTCATCCCATGTAAACATCGTAGGATACTCGCAATATGTAAGTGAACGACCTTGTGGAAACTTTTGATTAGCAACAAACCATTCAGTCAGTGTTGTTTTTTGCAAAAATGAATTAGAAACCAACGAAGTTAAATTTGTATCTGGTCTGAAAGAAACATTGTTCATGTTAGGCAAATGGCATGCCAAGCGCTCGACAGCAGGGTCTCTAAAGTGGATTTCGTATCCTAATAACCTCCAAATAGATTCTTTATCACATAGATACCGACAATCAACGAATTCAGCTATTTCATCTCTTGGGGCATGTTCATTAAACCCATCACCTCGCTTTTTTTTCCGTGAATTAACTGCAACACCCTCAGACGTACTAACACAGGCAAGCTTCCTTTTGCGCAGCCTTGTAACCTTAACATTATTATGGCCAGGACCCTTTGTCACATACTTGAACAAATACTTTATCATTTTCGATTTATTGCACCATTCAACATTTATATGAGCCTCAAATGTACGCAGCAATTCAATATTGTATGGCACAACTGAACGATTATCAAGTTTCACACCATTTTTATAAACATGTCTACCATCATCGCGCCGTCTATAAACAACAAAACCCTTATCATCAACAGTTGTTTCTACAGCGAAATCCTTAGGGAATCTTTTTGAGCAAGCACCGTTTTTCATACATGAACACTTTGTATTATCCTCACCACATGGACCGTGCATCATAAATTCCTCAACTAATATATAGTCAAGTTCATTTTCAATAGGATCAGGAAGCTCAGCACTAATATATGAATCTACAACAGATGGGGTGGGCTCATTGGTGGGTGCATCACGCCAAATCAATATATGAACGTGTGGAAGACCCCTCTTCTGAAACTCGACGCTATAAAGAACTATGCAGAAACAACAAGCAAAACAGAATCAAAATAAGAAACAAAAGGGGAAAAACGTGGAAAAAGAAAAATGACAAACATACTAACCAGCATGAACGCGACCAAAAGGGACCCCAGACATAATGGTCGATACCATTTCATCAAGCTTCATTTTAAAAGCTCTACAAATAATGTCAGCTCGATCAGTTGCACGTTGACCTGGTTCAAACTCAAGGGCCTCTACAATTTCCTTCCATTTTGGATTGCAAGTAAACGTAGTAAACAAATCAGGTGCACCATATACACGACAAATAGCTACCGCATCCTGGAAGTTTTGGTACATATACCTTTTCCCACCAGTGAAACTTGCAGGGAGAAAGCGCTGCTTACCTACACTGTGACCATCTATACAACCTTTCCCGACTGCATCAGTAATTCCTTGCAAGTGCTCACATCTTAGTTCATCTTGGTGGTCAGCTATATAGCTTAGTCTACTTTCCTCAACGCAAGCATAGCAGTCAACATCCACTTGAGACGACAAGCGGCCGCAACACAAAAAAGGGTTGAATTGACCTCGACGATAATGGCAGCAATAACAGTAATGCTCTCGTTCCGACACCTTTGTTCGTATATCAGTACGGGTCAAATCAACCCCTTTTAAGTTAATACCAAGTTGATAACCGCGCTCACCATAGGGGAATAAAAGGGGGTACTGTAATGGCATGTAAGCAGGATGTAGGCTAGACACACGGTGAAGTGGACCAGGGATGCTCTGAACAATAACATCACATTTCGGGTTTTCTAGCGAAAAATCACCAACAATTAAACCAGCAAGTTCATCAGCCGTTGGCAGTTCGTACTGGACAGGACCATTTTCATCAGAACCAACAATTCTAATCGCAAACTGCTCATCGCCATCGTCAGCCAATCGATCCCTAGCTATCCTGAATTGTTTGACCAAAGGATTACATCCATCTAGCATACATAACAGATCAGCAACTATGTCAGGATCTAAGTCAGCACTACCATCATCTTCACCAAGAACTGCGCGTATTCTATTTTGCACCTCATTTCGAGTATCATAAATATACAGCTGTGCAAACTTAGGAGGGTTATTTTCGCTAGGCAAAAGCGAACCTATGCGATGATGAACCAAACCATTTATCTTAAAAACATAAGGTCCACCACCTTGATTGAGACTATTGTCAATATTCGCACCCATCGAAGTAAAAGCAAACAGCGAATTGTACTGTCGTATGTGCTGCAAGAAATGTTTACTGCGAGAGTCCCCATCAAACTTAAGCAATGATTTTAAAGGTTCTGGTGGATCTCTGAAAGGAGGAACAGAAACCTTGCCGCCTCTGCAACAAAGGTTGTAGGCCATACGACGCTAAGTCATAGCAGACTCCCTCTTACAGCGCTCCTGGTACCAAAATTGCGCACCACAAAGGCGACACTGGTACTCAGGAGCTCCATAGTACGACCTATCCTTCGAAGTTTCTACGTACAAACGAAGAAGCAATTTTAATTTAGCAAACGAACGGACGCTAAAAAAAACAGCGTTGAAAAAAAAAGAACAACCTTTTAAGAACTCGGCATACTCACTGTCAAACCTATTCCAAGTTGCAGATGGTATACGTGGCGGTTTTTTCCCTACAATAATAGACAGTACACATGTAAGGCGATCAAACCACCCAAAAAAACGGCTCGACCAACAAAAACAAACAACAACCTGCTGCTGCCAAGCGCTTCATCCCTAGTTTTTTTTCCGTCTTTGGCGGCGTTTGGAACAATACCAAGCAGGATAGACAGGGAAAAACCCATCGCCTATGAAATCAACCGAGCACAAAAGTAAATAGCACGTCAACAAAATCAACCGACACATTACCAACAGAAAAGCCAAAATTGCACGTACTCTCTCGCCGTGGAGCAGGTGTTTCCCATCTATATTCACCATTAGGTGAGACAGAAGAATGCACTAAACAGAAGGCAGGAAGGAATTTTTAAAAATTTATAAAATGAAAGCATAGAACTGTCAACAACTAAACAAAGCACAACAAATCATACATCTAAGGGAAGCACTACTACGTTCAAGCACACGACGAGATCGTCGAGTGGCTGGTCTAACCACACATCCTCCCTCCATGTAAAAGCTAAGCACACATCCTGTCATATAATGCATTACACACAAAGAAAGCAAGGCAACAATATGAACACAAGCAGAGCGGCACACTGAAAATATGACCAATAACTAATAATGAAGAAATAAATTTCCCAGCAGGGAGCAAGTATTTTACCTTTGCTAACACAGAATACACCGCACAATTCCCAGACAGGAACCTACAATGAGCACACATATGAACTGTGAGGAAGATATAGCAAATATCCATCAAGATGCCAATAATAACATGATAGGATAAAAAATAGTTACCTGAGCTAAACAAATCACGTGGATAAACACAAACAACAAAAAAGAAATCTTCGTCCAACAACCTTAAAAATCTGCAAGAGAAAAAGATACCTGTGAACAACAAGGAAAAAAACACATAAGCAAAGCAAAAAAAAAACGAAAAACTAACCACCCAAAAAGAAACAAACACAAGCAGCAACAGAAGAGAAGGCATGAAAGCCCAAAATAAGTCAACTAACTCAAAAGGAACAAATAAGGAATATTCTCTCTCCATAGAGGGCAGGCCTAAGACTAAAACAAGAACACAGGTACTAAAAAAAGGAACAAACAAAAATTCAATCCTGAGAACAAACAGACGTTCTATCAACAGAAGCAAACCATCGGTGCTGAACCAACCAAGACGCCTGAAGATAAAACCTCAACCCAAGCAAAATCAAAGATGAGCACCCAACACAACCACATGGACAATGAAAGAACACCGGAGAAGAGATCTGATAAACACAAGAAAAATTCATAACCCCAAAGCATGGCAACTAAAGAACTTTTTTTAGATAATGATGGCAACTAAAGAACTAAAGCGTAGCACCTAAAGAATTAAAAATAGACAGAGAAGCAGTGGACGAAAGAGCATGAAGAAATCAACACCTACCTCCACGGACAAAGGACGGGACAGCAGACGCACGGCTGCGGGTACCCGCACCAAGGCGACCAACGAAACTGTGAAAACCCAGAAACATTGTTAGATGAACAACAAATCGACCGTAATGAAAAGGAAGAGGGCGAAAAATTATACACCCGTGCAAACCAGTAGGTGAAGTGTGTTCACCCCCCTGGATCCATCGCGGCAAAAACTCGAACCACCAGAAAACTGACAGATCGAAAGAAAGAGCAACCAAGCAGAAGAAAGCGATGCAACCGAGAAGATGACAGGCGGAGCGGACAAGATGAGGCAGGGCTGATGCAGCCGAGAGAAGGAACAAATAAAAAGGAATCCTCATCCACCGTCCAAAAAACTAAACACACAGTATAACACTCCAGGCCTCCCACTGTCACTGGGCCAATGCATCACCAGGGCCACCAACCAGACACACCAAAGAAACCCAGGCAGGCAGGCAAACAGGCGTGCAGCAGCAAACGAGCAACCACAAGGAGCGGGCCCGCCAATACCAACAAACCAATGGCATCACTCCAACCAGGAAACGTGTCCTCATCCTCGCAGGCGCACTGCCGCACGCAGCGACCCACAAAGCTGGCGGAAAGCAGCCGAGCGGGGAAAAGTTTTTTACTGTAGCTATCCTACGTGGCAGCTCTCAGCGTCCGGCCCTTGTGCACCGCTTCCTGTTTTCTAATTGCTGAGGTTGATTCTTTTCATGTTTCCTTTCTGTCTTGCAGGTGGATCCCACAAAAAAATGTTCACTCGATTCATCGTCTTGGTGAGGACGACACGAACACCAGGCCATGGACTGGTCGATGAGGACTGGGTGTTGGAGTCTAAATTGGCTCTCCAATGTTTACAAGATCTTAAAGATTTAGCCTATACATGATTCTTAACGAATAAGTGAGATTTATCCCTTCCTTAACTAATCAGTATTTAGCCAATAAAATCAACAAACACTGGGTAGGTGTAACACTGAAAAATTCAAATTTAAAATATGGAAACAAAATTTGGATTAATCAAAAATATTTTTCTAAATGCCCTCATGCTGATATTCATTGGATTTTTTTTTCCTTTTTCATGTTGTGCTAGTGCCAAAATAATAAAAAATGGGACTTAAATTCAACTTCTAAACTCAATTACGGATTGAAAATAAGATTATTAACAAACCATGGTTATGAAATAATATCAATTAAGAAACATTTGCAAATAAAAGCAAATACTAATTATTTTTCTAAACACCCTTTTTTATGAATCAATATCCCTTTGATGGTTTATTTTCAAATAAAACAAATATTAAATATTTTGTGAATGTCCTTTTTAAAGACTAATTCCTTAAGAAATTACTTTACATATAACCTCTCTGTTAATAATTAATTATCAAAACCCTATTTGTAAACTAAATCTTTAAGATTTTTAACTTAAAAGGTTTTACAACAAAAGTGTAAATAAGGTCCCTGCTGAAGTTTCCCCTTCTCTTATTCCCTTCCCCCATTCAGCCCAGCCAACCAGGCCGGCCCAACCCAAGAGACCACGTGGCCGAGACGGCCTGGCAAGCCGCTGAGCCGCCGAGCTGAGCCGGCGCCGCCAGGCTCGATCCCCTTTCCTCGCTCCAACCGAACCCGGCCGCCGTCGCTGTTGCGCGGCGTCCAAGCCGCCGGAGCCCGCGCTGCCGCCCTTCGCCGGCGAGCTTACAGCCGCCTCTCACACCCGTCGTCGTGGACCAACGCCGTCACGCTTGGCCGAGCCGTGGAGAAAGCCCTAGCCGCCGGGCCGTGTCGACGAGCCAAGAATGCGTCTCCCGCTCAACCGCTTTTTCCACCACCCATGGGCCCACGACGACGACCTGGGCGTCCGTGCCGTACCGCCGCACAGGACGGCGCTGTTGCTCAACAGCGACGAGGACTCGCCGACGCCGCCCAATCCGCCGCTATCACGCGCCTCGGGGCAGGTAGTCACGGACCCTCTCGCCCCCGCTCTTGCACGCGTGACGACGTGCATCGTCCTTCGCCACAGGAAAGCCGAGAGCAAGGACGAAGACCGCCCGCGCCCTCGGTTTCACGTCCAAGCAAGTGAGGACGAGCGCCGTCGCCTATAAAGAGCACCGGCCTCGACGTTCCCTCCCCTCCTTTACCGCGCCGAACACTCCACCATCATACCCCTACTCCTCGCCTCGTAACCGCCATGCGCACGCTCTTGTCGTTGTCACTTCTTTCGTGCCGCCGCCACTCGCATTGGGCTGCGCCGAGGGCGGGAGCAAGCCGAGGACCGTGCCGCTCCACGTCGCGTTCATGCCGTCGCCAAGGACCCGCGGACGAACGCCTTGCGCCGGTGTCCGAGCCCGACGAACTCGACGCCCCGAACGAACACCTGGCGTTGCCTGGACGAACCGCGAACTCAAGTGCGAACCGCGGGCGAACCCATCGTCGTTCGGCCACCAGGAGCATGGACAGCTTCGTCGGCCGGGACCACGCCGCCCGTCGTTTTGCCGCCATCGCCACTTCGGTGTGCCGCTTCCCGGCTGCCACACGGTGAGAAACAAAGCCTCCATCCTTCCCTTCTCCCTCGCCCGCCGCTTTCCTTTGTTGAGCAGCCCGCACGACCGACGATGCAGCCGAATTTGGCATGCCGCCGCGCTCATCCAAGCCCCGTGTGCACGAGAGTGCATGCGCAAGCCGCGCCTCTGCCCAGCTCCGATCCGCGCCGAGCCACGCGAGACATTCCGCCGCTCATGACCAATTTCGGGCGCCGTTCTCTCGCCGGTAGGTTCCCCTTTCACCCTCGTAGTAGTCGCCGCGCTTGTGCCACCATGACCGGTGTCGAGCCCGCCGGTGACCGCGCCCCTAGACACCACCCCAAGTCGCGCTAAGTAGGGGGAAACCTTCCCTTGGTCGCTAGGAAGCCACCCAATCGTTCGCCGGTCCCAACGAATTTCACCGGAGACCGAGCTCCGGCCGCCGCTCCCATGGCCGCCTTGAACCCAACAAGTACCGCCGCGCTTAGCAACCTTGGACCCGCATTCATCGTCCCGTCGTTGCTTCGTCGGCACGCCTCGGGCCCGATGGATGCTGCCGCTACACCCTAGCCTACCCGCCGCCTCGGCCATCCCGAGCCCTCACGCCACCGCCCGGGGGTGGCTAGGACCCCCTGGGAGCCGCACCGCCCACCGCGCAGGCGCCGGCGTTGGCTCGCACGCTCATGCGAGAGAGAGCGCATAGAGGAAAAAGAACGCAAGAAGAGGAGAGAGGAGAGGCTGACAGCGGCCCCCACCTGAATTTGTTAAGTTAAAAGCTGTGTTCGTTTGCTGGTGTTCTAGGGTTTAGGGTTTAGGGTTTAGTTCTCAGCGCGCACAGTACGTACGGGTTTAGGGTTTAGGGTTTAGTTCTCAGCGCGCACAGTACGTACGGAAAATAAAACGATCCATTAGCACGTGATTAATTAAGTATTAGCTAATTTTTTTTCGAAAATGGATTAATTTGATTTTTTAAGCAACTTTTGTATAGAAACTTTTTGCAAAAAAATACACTGTTTAGTAGTTTGAAAAGCATGCACGTGGGAAAAAACACCGAGCGTGCTGGGAACTTAGCAAACGAACTCAGCCTTAGTTGGTTAATATGTTAGGCCACCTCACCTGTCATCGACTAAGAGGTTTTCCTTTTGAAAAATAATGTTTTATAAAAAGTAAAGGGAGGGGTCCCATCTGTCAGTGATAAAAGGTATTTTACTATACACAAATAATTCTAAAAATAGGGAAAAGGCTGAATAGAAGGTTTTGCAATTAATTTGATTTAATTCAAATTTGAAACTTTGAGGGGCCATAGCTCTCTCATTTTAAATCGAATTTCGATGAAACTTTCACCAAAATTGTAGCAAAAATATTGAGTACTTTTATACCAGCACTGTACACTACTACAAAAATGATTTTTCTGTACGAGGGCCCCAATAGATTGCAGACGGATCGTAACTAGTCGCGTATGCGAAAATCGACCTCCATTTTTGCATGCGGTTCCTTAAGAGATCCGCATGCAAAAATATATTTTTGCAGACGGGTCTCTTAAGGAGCCGCATACAAAAATAGACTGATTTTTGCATGCGGTCCTCTTAAGGGGCCGCATGCAAAAATAGATTTTCGCATGCGGAACTCTTAAGTGGTCCGCATGCGAAAATACCCTCCTCTTCTCCGTAGATATTTTCTTCCCTTCTCTTTCTTTTCCCTCTCAACACTTCAAAATTTTCCACTTTACCTCTCCCCTCTCTCTCGTTCTCTCCTCTCCCTCTCTTTCTCTTCCTCTCCTTTCTCTCTCACCGGGTAGGAGTGGGCGCCGGGCGCCAGGCGGCGCCGCCGACGAGGAGGCGCCGGGAACGAGCGGCGCCACCACCGCCGCCGGCCAGGAGTGCGCCGCCCCCACGTGGCTCGGTGAGCGCGGACTCCGGCGGCGGTGGCGGACGAGGGCCATGGCGGGGGCGGGCGTGGGCGGCGGCAGCGGCCCTCCACCGCCCGGATCCGCCAGCGGCCGTCCTTCCCCTCCCTGATCTGGTGGCGGTGGCCCTACCCTGCCCCAATCTACCGGCCGCCGTCCTCCCCGCCCGGATCCGTTGGTCATCGTCCTCCCCCGCCCCGATCCACCGGCGGCCGCCCTCCCCTGCCTTGATCCACCGGCCGCTGTCCTCTCCCGCCCCGATCCGCCGGCAACGAAGGGAGGAGGATGACGACGAGGGCGGCGGCGACGGGAGGAGGACAACGTCAATGGCAGTGGCGACAGGAGGATGAGGACGATGGCAGCAGCGGCTGGAGGATGAGGACGACGGTGGCGGTGACTGAAGGACGAGGCCGGCGGCGGTGGCGGTGTATTTTTTGATTTTTGGAATTTTTATTTTTTTTTGCGATTTTTCTTTTTCGCATGCGGTCGGCTTAAGCGCCCGAATGCAAAAATTGAATTTTTGCATGCGGTTGCGCTGGCCGCATGCAAAAATCACTATTTTCGCAGACCTTTTCTCGCATGCGGGCCGTCCAACCGCATGCGAAAATCGATTTTAACCGTTTGGAAAAATCATATTTGTAGTAGTGGTAGCTAACGATCTGGCCCATTCATCAACAAAATGGTTGGCGCTATTGCGTGCAGTAGCTTAACTTGTAGTCCCTATTGAAACTGCACGTGATCCCTCAGAGCCTCAGAGCCTCGTATGAGAGAGAACCAAATATACCCTCAGAGCCTCAGAGCGATAACGTTGGTAGGAGTCTCAAAGAGTACATCTCTTACCTATTTTCTTTTTTTTCCTTACCTCTCAAGGTCTCTTGGAGACCTCCCACCATTGTTTTTAATTTGTTGAGATAAAAGTCCATTGGTCCTTAAGCTAGAATAGTATTGCATGATGTGGAAACTAATAAACCAATGTGAAAATACTATATACAGAAGTTTGATAAAAGAAAATGAAATGCAAAATGATTATTGACCTCGGCATGTAAAAGGGGAGAGTATAATACCTAGCTGAGTTGTGCTCTGGTTCTGGTTTATACCCGTTGTTAGCCTTGCTAGCTTAAAAAAATACTGATTTTTTTCACCCCACAAATTTTTGTTCATCGCCTACTGTGGAAAGGGGACCATGTTGTTTGCCTATCCTCTATCCCATGCGACACTCATCGGGCTCACACATCAGTTGTCCTGCTCTCGTGCCAGTAGCTTGTTTATGTTAATTAACATGGGGCCATTCAACATATACAGCGAACTAATTGTCCAAGCGCAAACATGCATTTGTGATCATTGTGCATATATACCACCAACGTTTATGATCATGCTCGAGTCCTTGAATAAATCTTTGAGGTTAATCTTCATCCCCTAAAATATCCGGTGCAATGCACGGACATTTTACTAGTCTCTAAAAGAATCCAAATCAGTATGTGTACTTACGTACCCCATACCAGTACGTACCTATTCCCCCACCTTATTTCTTCTTCCCTTTTTCATTCTCATTTAGATTAGATAAAAACCAAAAATAAATAAGTCCAAGTCAGTATTAACTATGCTTTAAATTGTAAAAATATATGTTATTTCAAGTTGTATTCTAGCCAGGCGTATCTCATCGAAACATCCATAAAAAATATATATAAATAAATTAAAAAATATAGATTATATAATTGTATATCACTTAAGAACATGCATAGTTAAATTAGACTTGCATTTTTAAAAATAAAAAGAACTCATTGTGAGTAGCATTCTCAAAATTTACTAACTCCCTACTGTAAGTAAAAAATACTGATGTGTCAAAATGACATTACTAAATTTATCATAAATGTATTTTCATATATTATGGTTTCTATATTTATATATTATTAAAAAATTAACGATCATATATATTCTTTTGACACATATTGATATCCTTTATCTCCTACTTAGGCTTCATTTGATCTAGATCATTGGATGAGCTTATCTAGGGTGCGCGAAACAACGTACACACATCATCAGCACAACATTAATCAAGTATTAAATATTACAAACTTGAAAATGGATTTATTTGTTTTTTTAAACTTTTGTATAGAAATTATTTGTAAAACATGCACTGTTTAGTAGTTCGGGGAACATGCTCATCACAAATAAGGGAGTAGCCAATCCGATAAGCACTTTATAACTCAACCTTAAATTTATTACTTATGTGCTAGCTACTAGAACGCTTAATATGTAATATATAATATACTTTGTCAATCATGAATATCGAAATATATCAATCGTATGTTATACTGTTTACGAGGTATCCATGCATAATGCATCTAATAATTAACTGACATCTAATGAGCACGTGTGTTGTCAATTGTCGAAGATAAATGACAATACTAAGTGGGCAACCATCAATAAATGATTGATAAGTAGAGATACCATCAAGCCACAGCAAACAATAGCAAGTAGATTCTGACTACGTGTAGTAGCGTTGCTACACACCTACATACACTCCTAAGATGCCACGCGCTCTAATATATTAAGAAAAATCTAAGAAAAGTTTTAAGAAAAAAGCAAAATATCTAGCCATTAATTTACACTTAAAACGGTGGATACATTATTTTTAACCATTAGATTAGATATATTCAAATAATCCATTGCGACTATGACTAATAGCATTCTAGCCCTTCTAAGATGCCACATGACGCTCTAATAAACTAGAGAAAATCTAAGAAAAATTTCAAGAAAAAGCAAAACATCTAGCTATTGACTTACACTTAAGCCTGTGTTTCCATTATTTTCAACCATTAGATTATATCTATTCAAATAATCCCCCGCTCTTAATCCCTTTCTATGTACATACATACACAAGAGATGTCATAAACAAAAAAAAAGAAGAGTGTATATACGATCAACCCTATCGAGTAGTTCTCTCTCTCTTTCTTTGCAGCTCTAAGGTTTTCTTTCAATTGTGCATATATGTAATGACCACTCCTGGGGAGGTTGTCAAAGAAGCAACGCCACTGCAGCACCGCTTCATGCCATCTCGCCATTTGTTTTTAAAGTATTATTTTACAAATGATGTAAAAGGAAATCATGAGAGCATATATGAACTCTCACATCATATAAATACACATAAAGTGCACCTATCCCAGGAGAAAAATATTGACATATTTATCCAAAAAAGGAAAAAAATGTACGTAACTATTCATCGGAAAAAAACATACGTAAGTATAATAAAAAAGTCACATGGAACCACATTATATCTCTTTTAGTTATGTCATTCTCATCTAAATAGTGTTAACAATTAGCATAAATAATTTTGACAATATAGATTATTCTATTATATATTACCCATGAACATGCATAGCATAGGTGAATCAGATATATAACAAAAGAGAAAAAACTCAAAACAAAAAATATATTAACTCATATGTTTACAAAGGATGGTGATATGCGAGTTTACATATAACCGGAACAATATATCAAAATCTATGTTTTTTTTTCATGATATAAATATTTCTCTCTTTTACGATTGTAAGGTAATTTATTGTTCTTATAGTGAATATGCTGAGATATGCCTTCTCTAATATATTTTTTTTATAAACAATAAATAAATTACCCCCGCATCTGCGTGGGCGTTCCAAGATAGAAAGGAGAAAGGGTTCTATTCATTGTAATAAAGTTGCACCAGCAGCAGATCTTGCATACGAAAGGAAGGAAAATAGAGGACAACGGGAACCCTCGAACCCCAGAACAAAAGCTAGACATTACAGATAGCACAAAGACGACTGAAAAGAGAGGAGAGACACAATACATTAGACATTAGGAAGGGGGACATAACATTAAGCAACTGATAAACAAAAGAGACATGGACCAAGGGGGCGGGCTTCGAGCTGTTGTCCTCAACATTGATCTGCCAAGATGTTGAAACTATCATTCCAGCAGGGCGAGCACCCTGCGCAGAGCAGCGACATGGTGATCATTCAGACTGCAAGCGATAGCCAGATCAGTGAGAGCCTGAGTGGTCGTTGTTTTGTTGAGGTCGAGGAGCTTATGTTTGGTCACCACCTCATTGAGCTTAGACGAGCACTTTGCGAGCTGTTCTTTAAGTTTCTTGGCTTGCACCGTCTTGGATTCCATTGTTAGGAAGTTTTGGGCCTCCTTCTGAGCGAGGCGCTCACAGCCCTTTTCCTCTGCCTGAGTTATTTCCTAGCTGAAAAAGCTCATGATCCGGATCCGGGACGAGGCAGGATGGTGGCAGATCTCTTGGCTGCCCATCCGAAAGGCTGTCAGCACTGTTAGCTGCAAATTCCCCAAGCTCAGGTGTGAAATCACTGTCGCTAAGGATTTCCTCGATTACCACTCTCGGCGGAGAAGCTTCTTCAAGAGCGCCGACAGGCTCAGCAAGCTCGGGGGGAGGGCAGAAGCAGACATGGCACGCCATTTGCAGATAAGATGGTTCTGATTTTGAGCAGCTCCGTGATGATGCTGACCCAGATGACCCATGTCGCCGTTGTGCTGCTGCTGAGGCAGCTGGTCATCATGGTGCCCGGGCGCTTGCATCTGGTGGGGGAGGCGGAATTGTTGAAAGTGTCTGATATAGCGCCCTTCATCAATATTCATGGCAAGGTCCAAGGTCCTTACCATATGAACGTGGACAATACATACTACCCCATGACGGTAGTGGGGATAGAGCTTGGGTTTGAAGCGCTTTCCTGGGTAATGCTGTAATACCAAGCGCAGAGAGGATTGTTCATCTCCAAACAATCATTCTTCATCAACTTCAAGGACATCACCCAGGGGCTTGAAAGCAGAACGGGTCTTCTTCATGCCAGGGAAGAGTAGCTCAGGTGGGAAGTCAACCACATCTAGCTCAGTGCCTCAGTGAGCTTGGTCAGGTGCTGCACAATGTCTTCCGGCCGCTCTAGAACCACAATGCATGTGTCCATCAGCCTCCAGGTTGTCCTGATTCTCCAGCACAGCCTCCTGGATCGGGCGGAGAGCAAAGCGAAAAGTCATCGTGCCGCTGGAAGAAGAAATGAGAGTGTACTGTGCTGACGGGTGCGATGCTAGCTAGCAAGGCCTTTCTGAATTGGTATTCTCATTTATTTGTTTTCATCATTTCATGGAGTTTGCTTATTGCCACACGTTTTAAGTACATAAAGAACACTAGCAAATAGCATACATTTTGGACGTCTACCCATAACACAACAAAAAAAACAAAGCCTTAATTAAGATTAAGGCGAACGTATTAAACCAAGGAGAAATACCGTACGTACGCAAGTATAGGTATTAAGTAGACGGCATATACATACCGTGCCTCTACTGTACTAGTATACGTATGCTCCTATTTAGTTCTCGTCATTGGTGGCCCTGCACCTCTTCCTCATCTCGAACCGGGTCCCCTCCGCGGGGAGCTCGCTGAGCTTGGCCATGGCGGCGGCGAACTCCATCTCCCACATGGCGGCGTTCTCCCTGAACACCGACAGGCTGCGCCTCGACTCCGTACCGTTCACCAGCTCCCAGTCCGACCGGAGCAGCACCATGTTCTGCAGGTTGGCGTGGTAGAAGCTGTTGTCGAGCACGCCCGTCGCCGTCATGTCCACGCCGGTGGCGTCGAAGCCAGACGCGTTCCGGAAGCCGGCGTCCATGTCGCGGATGTTGAACGGCTCCGTCGGGTCCGTCGTGTTCCGCCGCGACTTGAGGGCTTCGACGTCGTTGGCGAGCGCCATCTGGTACCTTGGGTTGATCGGAGTTTCGGTGGTGGCGTTGATGCGGTCGTGGAAGGAGGAGAGGTGGCTGACGCCGACGGCGTGCGCGCCGGAGAGGGCGACGAGCTCCTCGACGGTGAAGTTCTTCATGGCGAAGTTGTCCTTGAGCTGGTTGATGTCGAAGGTGGACTCCGGCAGGGTGGCGTCGGCGGCGGCGGCGGACGACACGACGCCGTCCTTGCGGCCCGTCTCGACGGCGTAGAAGATCCTGCCGCGGCTCAGGATGGTGGCGGCGTCGCGCCCGGCGAGTACGACGATGTCGGCGCAGGAGGCGGCGTCGCCGAGCTTGGCCTTGATGGCGTCGATCACGTCGAAGCCCCGGAGGCCGATGTTGTTCGCCGCCGCCTTCTCGACGCCTGAGCTGCTGTTGAACGGCGTCGTGTCCAAAAGGACGGAGCCATCGCAACCCTGCATTTTTCATTACGACCACAGTTAACGAAATAACTATTGATGGGCCTGGAATTTAGGTCAGTTTCTCAGCCCATCCATGAAAATGGGCCGGTTTGTTCTGAACCATAACACATGCATATGCTATGTATCATTAATTGATGAAAAAGGCTACACAAAATTAATTATTAGACTATGAATTAAAGCACACTCCATCTCTACTACTCTTTGCATAGAATTAGCGCTACTACAGAAAACGTTTGTCCAGACGTCGTATATAAGACGTTTCCACAGATGTTTTTCGCTGTGCCTACAACCAAGGGCTTGCGGAAATCCGCTTTTTCTGCAGGCATAAAATTAGCCACCCGTATTCAACCAAAACAGAAGTGCTCACATTTTTATGATTTTTAATAAGACATGGCTATATGCATGTCATGGTGCAGAGGCAGAGATATTTATATATTCCATTAATTAAAAACAAAATCACCTGAAACAACAAAGTATATCCCTCTAGCTAGCTAGCTACTTCAAAAGAAGAAGAAAAAGCATGTAATTCAGTGAATCTTACGAATATGAAACAATTATAATCTACATAAGCATAGGTAGAAGTACATATATATAAATAACACTAAAAATAACAAATATTGCATGATTCCAAAGAATTAAAATGGATAGTAGACTACATACATTAACCCAGCAGTCGTGGAACACCAAGCGGATGAGGGCGGGGCCAACGCCTGGATCGGCTCTGATGGCCTTCATCACCTCCTTCCTCACCGTGCCCTCGACCTTGCCGCCGGCCGCCGCCACCGCCGGCTGCACTACGGCGACCAACACGCAGAGAGATATCACGGCGGCGCCGGCCACCGCGCGCCTAAGCTTCATTGCCGTCGACGGATCACTAGCTACCTCCTCCAAATTCTTTGGTAGATAGGTAGAATTAGCTATATATTGCCCTTAGGATATCGATGAACAAGCCGTTGTGTCGTCCAGGGGTATATATGATAGTGCTGGAGGTGATGATCTGATGATCACCAGCTTTGTATATATGCAGACAAACGTATAATTATATTATTGGTAAATTACTTATGTATATGTAGGAAATGAATGAATGCTTTTGCTAAACAACCAAGCATATGCGCGTGTAGTTGCTGGACTGGATAAACTTCGATATCATCGTTTGACCATGTGCTGACACACAAGGTTACAAACTGGACGTTAAATATGATCGCATATTAATTGTAGTTTCTTGTTTTTTTCCCTGATTACAAAGAACATTACTACACCAGCGCCAACGTAACAAATGCTAGCTCAAAGAGATGGAGGTTAAGTACTTCCTCTCCGAAATTTATATATAGGTCAGTCCTAATTTAAACATGTATTTCTTTGAGCATTGATTTTAAAAATTCCATGTAGTTTAACAATATGTAAATCATATATTATAAAATATTTCTTATGGTGGATCTAAAATTATATATTATATGATGTTAAACTATATGATTTAGAGAAACTAATGGTGAAATAATAAATTTCTGACCTAGACTAAACCTAAAACAACAAGTAATTTAAAACGGAGAGAGTAACTAAATATTTGGCATCCTATTCTTATACAAAATATTTGGCAACCACTACTACAGAATTGAATTTTCTGGACAAGACCTCTTTAAGTTGCAGGCGGACCGCTCCCGCCTACAAAAATCGATTTTCTGAGTGCGGCTTAAGGACCACATGCAAAAATTAATTTTCACAGGCAGACCTCTTAACATAACCGCATATCAAAATAGGTCTATTTTCGCATATGGACATCTTAACAGACGCGCATAGAAAAATACCCCACTCTTTTTTCTCCCTTCCCCTCTCTCTCACTAAGTCTCCTCACTCCACTTCTCTTTTTTTCTCTACCGTCTCTCCCTCCACTTGGACACCCCAAGCCTCCCATTCCCTCTCCTCTCGACGGGGCGACAACAGGCTTGGGCTCCGGCGGTGGTGGTGGGCTCGGGTGAGGGCGAGGGCATCGGCGGCTGGCAAGGACGAAAGTGACGGGTGACGGCGGATCCGGTGCCCTCTCCTCCTGTCGCATGTATCCGGCAGCCTCTCCGACCCCCACGCGTGCGGATCCACCGCTGGCAGCGACGGGTGGCCCGGATATGGCGCACCCTCCCCTTCCCACGCGGATCCAGATGCCTTTCCGCCTCCCACACATGCGAATCCGCCGGTGACGGCGACAGGAGGGGCTGATCCAGCACCCCTCCCCCTCCCGTGCGGATCCCACCTCCTCTCTGCTTCTCATGCGCATGGATCCGCTATCGGTGGTGACGGGAGGGGCGGATCCTGCGCCCCCTCTCCCACTCGCGCGGATCCGGTGCCTCTCCGCCCCCACGCATGTGGATCCGTCGACGGCGGCAACGGGAGGGGTGACGAAGATGACTACGGTGGCAGCGGCAGCGGCAACTTCTGAATTCTAGAGTTAGGGTTTTGATTTTAGGAAATTTTATTATTTTTTGTGATTTTTCATTTTTGCGTTAAGCGTCCGCATGCGAATATCGGATTTTCATGTGCCGTTGCTTTACCTGCATGTAAAAATCTGATTATCGCAGACACCTGGGTACATGCAGGCCACCCATCCGTATGCGAAAATCGATTTTGACCGTATGGAAAAATCGATTATGTTGTAGTGAGCTATACTCCTTTAAAAACCTCAATGATGATGGTGAGTGGTGAATCTGTCATCACTCACCATCACTGCCATGTGAGTCCTCCAATCAGTGGTAGATAGATTTTTATCCCTTTTTCACCCTCAAACCATCAAACAAAGAAAACTTCAAAAGAAGTGAGGTAAAAATAATGACAAATAATATGACCTTAAGATCTTAACATTTTAAAATGAGGATAGTTTTGTTTTAATTTTTGAGGCTTTAGAGTGCATGACGTGGTTCTCTTATTTTTTTTCCATTGTAACGTGCGGACATTTAACTAGTCCTTAAAATGAATGCTTATTGAAAACGTAACCACATATATATGCTCAATTTACCCATCCCAGTATAAACCGTACTCGGTAGTCATACATCTAGTATTTTATCACCACATCAGACTCTGACGCTTCTCCTCATGCGTTTATTCGATATGAATTCAGTTTATTTTCTCATTTATAGACTGGTATACAATACAATAATTAAATTGCAATTAACCAACAAAAAGTTTATCCGTCGCCGAATTATTTCTCATATGCTTCTTGGTTTCACCGAGCCGGCGAAGGCCGATGAAATTATTTAGACAGGAGAACAAAGTACATCAACAAAGTGCATGCTGGAAAACAAGAGGAAAACAACAAGAATTAGACACTGCCAGCTCCGCTGAACATCTCTGATGAAATTAACTACGACGTACTTACATATAGTATACAAGTCATAAGAGAGACTTCAGACTTCAAGGGCCCATTTCGATCAGACTGCAGGCTCGCCATATGGCCAGATCAAAATTAATCTTTGCTTGCCTGTGCATTTCTTGTTTCCGAGTCCCCCCAGCCGTTTCATTTGGAGTTATGTACGCGATGCTTATTGTGATCGGTTAATGAGCTTGACAACAACCATATTAATTACAATGCTTTGTGCATCTCATCTACTCACTCCGTTCTAATAAAAACTATTCTGACTATAAATCTGGATATAGCATATATAGCATATATGCACATGTTTAGCCAGAATTGAAATTGGGGGCGAGAGGGAATGTATAAATTTGTCTTCTTCCATTTTCACGAATTAAATTTATAATTTTGCATTTCTTAAAAGTGAGCTTATATATAATAAATATGGACGATTGTTGAGTACTTCAATTTCCTAGCTAGGTGCTTGCTACCGTGCGATCAAGCTTAATTAGCGTTTTAATTCTTCGTTCTATCTATAGCTAGAAAAAAATTCCAAGTACATAGAGGGCCCAAATTTTAATTACTTGCTGCATTTTTTCACACCAAGTGCTCTTAACAAAAAAACAATTAAGGCAACCAGATGGCACGAATTAAATGGTGAAAGAAAAAAAATCTTTGAAGGAAAAAAATCAATTTACAAACAACATATTAATACTAAACTTCCATGACTTGGCACCCAGTGATTCAAATTTCAGTTCAAAATTTTCGAAATTTTGGAAACTTCAGATCCCCGTCACAGAACGATTTTGTCCGAAAATTTCAATTTTTTGAATTGAGTGAAAAAATACAATTTTTTTAATTTTCTGAGATCTCGGAAATATCGATGCCCTCAATGTAAATGTACAAAACGAAGTTACAAACTCTGCTTCAACCCATGTTTGTCCATATGTGTCGACCAATGATATAAACAGGATCAATCGATCCAAACCGCATACACTACTAAAAAAATTATTTTTGTTGGTGACACCGCCGTGCCGTCACCAACTTAAGGCCAATGAAAATAATGTTTTCACTAGCGGCCAGTCGCCGTCAGCAAAAATAGATGGCATGTTAAGAAAGCTGCTAGCAAAAATACCATCTTTGCTAGCGGCAAGCTAAAGAGAACCGCCAGCGAAAATATTTTTTGGGATAAAAAAATTGAAAATCGATGCCGCCGGCCACCTTGGCCGCAATCACCGCCCACCGCCGAGCCCTGCCACCGCGGCTCCCTTGTCACCGCCGGTCCGCACCACCGCCGAGCCCAGCCAACACACGAGTCACTGCCGCCACCTTCCCCTTTGTCGCCGCCGGTTGCCGCTGGCACCACCCTACTCATGGCTGGATCTAGAGTGCGTCGTCGCCGCTGAGCTTGGCCCCCACCACCGGGTCCATCCCCTGCAGGAGTCCCCGCCATTTGATCCGTCACTTGCGGGAGTCCCCACCACCGGATCTGCCACCCGCGCGAGTCACCGCCACCGTCACCCCTCCCATTTGCCGCCGCTGCTTACGCGAGTTGTCACCGCTGCTGAACCTGCCACCGGTGGGGAGGGAGGAGAGGGGTGCGTCGATGGATGAGGGAGGTACGTCGGTGGGGAGTGATGAAGACACGACTAGTGTGCCAGTATGTTAGTCCCAATCTTTCACGGTAAGCAATAGGCCAGATAATATAGAGCACAATATATGTCTCGACTAGATAAATTGAGCAGCGATTAATTCTGAAATAAACTAGCAGAACCAAATAGCTGTAAAATATATTAACAAAATAGTTGTGCTTTATCTCAAATCTTGCAAATAAACTCCTCCCGTGAGACAAGGGAGTCACACGACACTACTACAGATAAGATTTTTCTGAACGGGAGGACCGATAGGTTGCAGGCGGGCCATAAGTGGTTGCGCCTGCAATAATCGGTCCACCAGGGGGCTGTTGAGTAGCCGCATCGCATGCGACTGCTTAAGCCAACCACATACGATGATGACCCATATATCACCACCAACCCCAAGCTGTGGTCATTTGAACCCAAAGCTTCTCTCCTAAAATAAGGAACTAATAGGGGAAAGGTTTTTAACTCAAAATCTTTGATTCAACTTGATATAAAAGGTAAAATACTTGCTCTCCTCCTTCATTTGCCTCCGTTTATTTCAAATTTTGTCGGTTAAATGCAGAGAAATTTGCATTTTTTAGAGAGGATATTTTTTATTTTTTTTAAATTTAGCTCAAAATAGAAAGTTTTGATTAGAAAATGTTATTTTAATCACTAGTACATACTTCTTGAATGTAATGTTGCATTAATTTTGAAGAGATTCATGTATTTTACTGTTTTGTGGGACACATAACTTGTGCTATAAATTTTGTTGCACTGTGATTTTTTTTATAGATGGATCGAGCATGGATGTACGACGTTCACAGAACTCATCCGACGTTCATTAAGGAAGCAACCAAATCTGTTGACCAGGCACAGACACATGCTTTGAGGGAGAATATGAGGATAATTTTTTGTCCATGCTCTGATTGCTAGAACCAGAAATTATTGAGAGATCCCAAAGAGATATTGGGGCACATAGTTGAGCGTGGATTCACGAAGGATTACAAGGTTTGGATCTATCATGAGGAAATTGCCGCTTATAAAGATAACAGTAATACGGAAGGTGAAGAGTACAATTTGAATATGGATGCAGCAGAGAAACGATGGGCAATGATGGTTACACATCTTGTGTTGATTTGGAGGCCAATTTTGATTTGGAGGATATGTTGCGGCACGCTGAGCCAGAGTTCCTTTCAAGTAGAGCTCGTGGGTTAGAGAATTGGGAGGCACTAGAGAAGTCAGCGTAGAATTTTCTTTATGACGAATCCAAGGGATGTGATAAGGATTTCACAGTGTTGCGTTCGGTGCTTGAACTTCTCAGATTGAAGGATAAACATGAATGGCCTGATACTAGCTTCAACGAGTTGATGAGTCTATTGAGAATTATGCTTCCTAAGCCTTAATTGTTGCCATCAAACACGTATCAAGCGAAGAAACTGATATGTCCATTATCTCTAGGTGTTGAAAAGATTCATGCATGTGTAAATCACTGTATATTGTACCACAAGAAATACGCTGACTTGGATAGGTGTCCAACCTGTGGGATGAGTTGGTACAAAATGGGTAACGGGGCCTTCGATGGTGAGATTGTCGACCAAGATTCATTGGTGAAATCAAAAAGAAAGATTTTGGCCATGGTGATGTGGTATCTACCAACAAAAGATCGCATGAAGCGTCTCTTCTCAAATCCTAACGACGCTGAGTTGATGAGGTGACATCAAGAGAACCGTAAGACAGATGGTATCATTTGACACCCCGTCGATGCTCGGTAATGGAAAACCTTTGATTCGAAACATCTAGATTTTGCAAAGGATTCGAGAAATGTGAGGTTTACACTGCGCACGGATGGAATGAACCCATTTGGTGACCTAAGCAACTCACACAACACATGGCCAGTTCTGCTCACCATGTACAACCTCCCTAGATGGATTCTCTTGACTATTCTTATACAAGGGCCAAAACAACCTGGCATCGACATAGATGTTTTTCTTGAACCTTTGATGGAGAATATGGAATATATGTGGAAATAAAGGTTACGACATTGGGATGAGTATAGACGGGAGTACTTTACTCTATGTGCTATCATATTCGTTATAATCAACGACCTACCAACCAACTTTTCGCTGTCCGGCCAGATTAAAGGAAAGACAGGGTGTCTTATCTGTGTAGACAACACATTATACATGTATCTGAACGCCTCATGCAGGACAGTATACATGCGACATCGATGGTTTTTACCTCGGAGACACAAGTATCGTACGATGGCAAGATTTTTTGACAAGACAATTGAGGACGCGATTGCTCCTGAAGCAAAAAGTGGTACTGTCGTGTTTCAATTGACAAAAATCATTAAGACTATTTTTGGGAAGGGAACTAGGAATGTGACAGCAAAGAGGAAGAAAGCAGGAAAGGACGAAAATATGTTGCCATTCAAGAAGCACTCAATTTTCTTCAAGTACTTGCCATACTGGTAGGACCTCGAGATTCATGATGCCATTGATGTCATGCACCTTGAGAAGAATGTATTCGATAGCACCATCGGCACTTTACTAGACATCCTGAGTAAGATGAAGGATGGACTCAAGTCACGTAATGACTTGGTAAATTTGGACATCAAGCAAGAACTTCACCCAAAAGAGCTGGCAAATGGAAAGATTGAGATTCCTCCTGTCTGTTACTCAATGACACCAGATGAGAAAGACGATTTCTGCAAATGTTTGCAAGGGGTCAGAGTCCCTACTGGTATCTCATCAAACATCAGGAAGCTAGTCTCAATGAAGGATGTGACCATCTCAGGATACAATGTTCATAATTGTCATAGGACGCTAACAGTGTTCCTACTATTGCTATCAGAGCTGTCAAACCAGTTCACACGAAGATGGTGATAACAAAATTGTGTTACTTTTTTAATCGAATATCACAAAAGGTATTTGATCCTCTAGAATTAGGCCCACTTCAGAACTTTGCTATAGAGACCGTTTGCCAGCTTGAGATGTATTTCTCTCCATCTTATTTCAGTATAATGGAGCATCTGATTGTTTACATCGTCCCTTAGATTATTGAACTAGGTCCATTGTACTTACATCAAATGTGGGCGTATGAGTGGTACATGGCAGTTCTAAAAGGTTACGCCCGCAATCGGGCTCACCCAGAGGGATCGATGATAGAAGGATACACAACTAAAGAGGTGGTTGAGTGTTGTTTGGATTACATAAAGGAAGCCAATCCCATTGGGATACCTCTGCCTAGACACGAGGGAAGATTAGCTAGAAAGGAAAACGTAGGCAAGAAATGGTTCTATGATGATGATTACAAAGTGGTGTCGGCAGCACACAGCAGTGTACTACAACAGCTCGCTATTGTTAAGCCTTTTATTGAACAACACATGGAAGAGATCAGAATCGCTAGTGCCGGAAGAACCGCCGACTGGGTCACAAAAGAACAAAAGTGATGTTTTCCTCAGTGGTTGAAAGATCAAAACCTCCCATTTGGTGATTCTGTAGAGGAAAGAACATTGCACAGGCTCGCATCTGGCCCATCAAGTCTTGCGACCTCATGGCAAGGGTATGACATCAATGGATATATGTTGTACATGAAAACAAAGGACAATAAAAGCACAGCCCAGAATAGTGGCATTCGTGTAGAATCGTTGGACACATCGGGTCAGAAGAAATCGTATTACGAGGTCATAGAGGAGATTTGGGAACTTGACTACAGACTAAACATCTAGATCCTTGTGCTTCAATGCCAATGGGTGAAAGACCAAAAAGGCGTTACCCTCGATGACTACGGCCTAACGATCGTCGACCATAGTAAAACAGGACATAAGGATGATCCGTGGATACTCGCAGAACGTGTGGCACATGTTTTCTATGTAAAGGACCATTCAGATAAGAGGATGGATATCACCGTATTCGGAAAGCAACAGATCGTTCGCGTTGACAACATTGAAGACGTGACTGATTATAACCAGTACGACGACGTGCCATTGTTCACTGATCTTTCTAAGCGGATCAAACACATAGAGCGAACCCTAAACGAAGAGAATATTCCATATGTGCGCCCCGATGGTGTTGCAAAAACAATTAAGTAGTAGTTTAGTTTGTAATGAAGTATATGTAATGAGGTTGTGTTCAAATATGGAGTAATGCAAAGATATGCCTTTTGATTTGTGATCAATTATACATTGGAAAATATTATTAGAATTTTATGAATTTTGAGACAAATCTAAAATAATATTTATAAGTTGTGATCTAAAATAATATTAACTGAATTTTGTGATTATGTTTCCATGCGGCCCCTTAAGCCGCCTGGATGCGATGATGCCAGGCTATAAGTCCCCACGCGGGACTTGGAAAATTTCTAACTCCCATAGACGGCAGAACCCTAGACATGCTGCCAGGCTGCCCAAATCCAACGCCACTGCCGCCGCTGCCGCCCTCCTCTCATGCCGGCCTCGTCCCCGCCGGCGCCGCTGTCCCCAACTTGCGCTGCCATCCTCCCCGTCGGCACCGCCGTCCTCACCACCTGCGCCGACCTCCTCCCCGCGTGCCGGCGCCGCCGTCCCCTACCCACGCCGGCCTCGTCCCCGCCTGTGCCCCCATCCTCACCACTGGGGCCGGCCTCCTCCCCGCCGGCGCCGCCATCCAATACCCGCGTCGGCCTCCTCCCCGCCGGTGCTGCCGTCCTCACCACCTGCGCCGGCGTCCTCCCCATAATTTCATATGTGCAAATTTTTTTAGATGGTAATTTAAGATGAAAAGTTGTAAATTTGAGATGTGCAATTTTAGATGTAAATTGTGTGCAATTTTAGATGTAAATTTTAGTTGTAGATTTTGTCAAAATTTTGAGATGGATATTTTAGATGTAAATGTTGAGATGGACATTTTAGATGTAAAATACGTGCAATTTTAGATGTAATTTTTGTCAAAATTTTGAAATGGACAGTTTAGATGTTTTCTTTGCCATGTTTCAAATTAACTAAACCAATTTTTCTTTTTTTACATAGAGCACACAAGTACTACATTAGACACAACGGACCACGAAACGATCCAAGTAAGACAAAGCTTACTTTGAAGACAAACTGGCCAATAAGATGTGTGTGCAGTCAACATAGATTGTTGTCATACTTACTTTTCTATATTGATGGGTGCTATTTGTTTTGTTCCTAGCGTTTCAAACAACTTGCGAATACTAATCTGTGTGGGTATTACGTGTGCCATATGCTTAGAGCCAATGGGAGGTTCGCAATAGAGAACGCTACTGTAAGTCCGGATATTCTTCCTCGTACATGCTATTTCGTCTAATTTTATTTGCTAACTAATGTTGCCTTCTTTGTACAGATCCTAGAAATACTTACTAGGGAAAGCCATGTCGACAAGAAGACCATTCTTAACATATACGCTGACCTGTGCCACTTCCTCCGCCGCGAGTGCTGCAACACATTAGGGGTCTTCTACGACAATCAGAGCCAACTCGCATTAGAAGACGAGTTCAAACCCCTTAGGAAGTGGGAGAAAGAACATGTGCGTTGAAAATATTCAATATTGATGATACAATCAATAATTTATACTATATACATGAATCAAATATGTTTGCTTGTTTATATGAGAGACACAATGTGTGTACATATGTATATAAATATTTTCGGCTATTTATATTGAAAGACTAATTATTTGTCAATGTAATATTCTACTATCTACGTGCGAGAAACCATGACTCTCTTATATCGTATGCGTACCATTTCAAATCTCGGTTATTAAAAATATAATATTACATATGCAACATGATCTTCTAATGCGGCCAGTAGTATAGCGGCCGCGTGGAAAGATCAATCTTCACATGTGGCTGGCCTAAGTAGCCGCATACGAAGATCGATCTTCCCATACGGGCAACTTAAGCTAACCGTATGGGAAGATCGATTATCGCATGCGGTCGGCTTGGGAAGATCATTCTTCGCATGCGGTTGGGCCAGCCACATGTGAAAAAAGTAATTTTCGCAGACATTTTCGTGCATGCGGTCCGGCAAACCGCATGCGAAAATCGGATCTGGCCGTCTGCAAAAACCTTTTCCGTAGTAGTGCGATCAGAGAATTAAGACTTTAGTAGAAATCCAAGATGTGCCTAGGAAATTGATTCCCGATCACACTCCTCCAAACCAGCACTTGGCCGGCGGCTTCAATAGATCATGGCGATGGATTCACCATTAACCAGCTCAGCAGGGATGATAACCCTAGATGCAAAACTTCGATAAAAAAACGGAAATGCTATCTATCGGGATCCCGTTCCCACCGTTTTGGACGAGACACCCTCGTCCACTTCACTACATACTGCGAATATGAGAGCCACCGCTGCAGCGCGCGACAGCATGGCTTGTGCCCAAGTGGACTAGCAAAGCCGGAGAGCTGGCTTGCCAGGGAGGTGAACACCAGTTTGTTCGCCGCTGTGAAGTGCACGCCTGTGTCCATCGCTGCTGCGGTGGCACTCCCAAACAATGCGTCACAATAGCTAAACCTGCCATGATCAAGTGACGCCATGGCCGGATGGAACAGTGGTAGCTCGTCGCCATGAAGTAGCCGTTCATGGCGTCCACCCTGAACTGCCACAACGATGGGTTTCTGCTCATGGTCGCCTCGAAAATCTCCAACAGCTGTAGAAACTAATCAAACCTGAGAAGAACGGCAACATGTATCAGGCATTCAGACATTGTTCTTCTTCCAAAGATTTTTTGACAGATTAGGATGCGATGCTGCTTCGCTGGCAAGCCACACCAAGGAGCAGCGTGAGCTCGGCGTCGGAGCCAGTGGACGTGGGCTATGGCGATGGCCGAGACGGAGCTGTCATCGGAGTGGATAGACGCGAAACGAGGATGACACGACCGCTGGCGACATGCTCTGACGTGGGGCGTAAACGGTGGAGTCCTATTCATGGAGGAGGAGACCACAACAACAAGCTCCGGCATGACGCATGGACGGTGGAGGACCTGCTCAACGTGAAGGATGCGGTCATCGGCGACAAGCTCCGGTGGGGGGGCGTGAATGGTGGAGGAGGACCTGCTCCTCGTCAACTACACTACTGACCACGAGGAGTATCGTCTAATCCCTCATGAGTATTGTCTGATACCTTGTAAGTATCACATGACACTTCACAGGAATCATCTGATACCTATAGGTATCAGAACCCAAGTATCGCGTGATACCTCGTAAGTATCACATGACACATCACAGGAATCACTCGATACCTATAGGTATCAGAACCCGATATCATAAGTATCTCGTGGTATTTTGCAAGTATCACCTGATACCTCACAGAAATCATCCGATACCTTGCAAGTATCGACGACTATCAGGTGATATCAACATATGGTACCAACAGGTATAAATCAATATCTATAGGTATCACCTGATAACTGGTAAAAATCGCTTGATACCTGATAGGTATCACCTGATACCGGTTAGGTATCAGGACATGATACCTCAGAGGTATCAAGACCTAATACCCAATCGATATCATTCCGTCCAAACGGAATTCCGTTGCATAGCAGTCCCCTAAAAAAACACGTACACTCCCTGTTACATGACCTGAGACTAATATATACGTGTGCACGCAGGCACTTGTAGATGTACCAGGTCACGTTTTGGTACAGAACAAAACAAAAATACTATTGCTTGATTAAATTAAAATCTAATTAACTTGGTAATCATGCCACTAATGACGGTAGGACTCCTAAAACCACCGACTCATGCAAACAGACTAAACTCACGTATGTTACTCGCTAGCACATTGAAATAATGCGGCAGCTATGCTAATTACTCCACTAATTGCCGTATTGGAAATTATATAGGTTTCTTCCTCCACCACGTAGCCTGTTCCGCACGACTGTGTGTGCTGTGCATTTTTGGAGACGATCCTTGCTTCATAAAAATTGGCAAACACTACTACAGAAAATATCAATAGTGTCGATTGAGAAACCTCGTAAGTGTCGGATTTTCTCCACTGATACCATGAAGGTGACACTGATGACCCCATGTCAAAGGTGTCGGTTCCATAACTGGCACCTTTGAGACGCACATGAGACAAAAAAAAATTGGCTAGCCGATGCATCAAGTTGCTTCCCGTTGCCTCAAATCCAAATGCCCAAATCCAAAATCCCAATTCGCAATTCCCAAATCAAAAATCCAAGATCTATGACTCGGTGGCACCGAGAGGGCGCCATCGTGACCCACCACTCCGACAAGCCTGAATTGTGAACTCCTCGATACCAACTTCGACACCGACCTTGACTCCGCAGCATCGAGATCGAGTGCCGTCGCACCATGTTGCCCTCCTCGCCGGGGGCTTCCACCCCCTCTTCGGCGGGGATGACACCGCACGCCTCCGCCACCTCCATGCCATGCTCGAGGACCCGGCAACGGTCGCGAACATCGATGCGTTGACGGGAGTGAAGTCCTCATCGGCGTAGTCGAGAGATGGAGGAGGAGAGGCGATGATGTGCGGGAAGGTGTCCCGATCTTTCGATGAGAGGATAAGTCAATTGGATGGAGCGGCGTTGACGATCCGACTATAACTATCCAAGGACGTTGTGCCTTAGCAATCCTTACAACAACTCCAGAGGCAATCGTGAATCTCAACGGATGCATGGTCAGCCCAACCACGAGGGTATTTGTTCCTGCAAGCAATCGCGAATTAGCAAGAACAAGATAAACAAACAACTTAATTTGCGAAATAAGATGTAGGATTGAATCAGCAAAAGTATCACAGGTGAGGTTCCGTAATGAGCAAATCGGCGATCTAACCGATCACGAGATTACACGGTAAAGTAGCGAAACAAAACTTTAATCTAAACAAAATCCGAGTTGATCTATGACGGCTAAGGTAAATATATAGGTGAGAGGATGAGCTGGGGGTTATCCTATTACCCTAAAACATGTCCCTAACGAACTCAACTTAATACATAGCCCATTGGACCCAAATAAGGTGACTCAGCACCTTGTACAGAAAAAGGTCTCTGTGGTAAAACGATGATTGCGGCCTCTCCAGAATAGACGTGGATATGAGGCTGGATCCATTTGAAAGTAGACTTGATATGCTTTCCATAAGTATTGCACGCTCAAAACGGAGTCCGTATGAAGTCGTGGCGGTCGTCATAAGTCGGTGCTGTTCTGCAGTCCGAATCCAGCCCGCGCGAATACGTTTCCTTTTGGGTCCTGTCCATCATTCTTAACCAAAACAAGAGTGCAAATGTTTCTATGGTCTAAATAAAATGGACAAGAAGATAAGAATGAACTCACTTGGAAGTTTATTTGGTGTGCACGAGCGCGAGTAATCGGACCGAAAATCTGTTGTCATTGTGTAGGCATGGATGTATCGATCGCGTTGATGTCCTCATCATCCTCCCCTTCTTGCATTTGAGTCATCCTCGACTCAATCTCATCTTCCTCTCCCAAGTATGGCTTTAAATCTACAATGTTAAATGTAGGACTAACCCCAAAATCTACAGGAAGATCAAACTTATATGCATTCTCATTGATTTTCTCTAACACTTTGAAAGCTCCATTAGCAATAGGCATTAATTTAGACTTTCTCAAATCAGGAAACCTTTCTTTTCACAAATACAACCAAACCAAATCTCCTGGTTCAAAATTCAATTGCCTTCGACCTTGTCACCAGCAAGCTTATACTTAGCATTCAAGCGCTCTATGTTTTCTTTAGTTATTTCAGGAAGTTTTAACATCAATTCAGCACGGTGTTAGCATCAAAATTCAGTTTTCAGAAGATGGCAAAGGCATTAAATCAATACGAGCATGTGGCAACAAGCCATAAACAATCTCAAAAGGACACATTTTTGTAGTAGAATGCAACGAACGATTATAAACAAATTCAATATGAGGCAAACATTCTTCTCACATCTTTTAGATTTTTTTTTAAATAGCCCTTAAGATAGTTGACAAGGTTCTATTCACAACTTCAGTTTGACCATCAGATTGGGGATGACAAGTAGTAGAAAACAAAAGCTTAGTCCCCAATTTAGCTCACAAAGTTCTCCAAAAATGGCTAAGAAATTTAGAGGGAGCTGAAGAAGGTATTGGCTGCTTTTTGTTGCTATTGAAGGGTGTCGGTGCCGGTGTCGAGGCTGATGATCCACTTGGTGGGGTAGCGGCGCCATTCCGAGCCGTCCAGAAAGTTCTACCTGCAGAAAAGTTAGTCCTTGTACGCGCACATCATCCTTGCACTTCTCTTTCAGCTTTGCAAGCATAGTGAAATAACCGAGTCATATTATTATACTCTTTGTAACTAAGAATATCATAAATTTCTCGATCTAAACCCCCCAAAAAATCAAGCCATGATAGCCTCCTCGTCCTCTACTAAACCACAATGCAACATACCCATTTGCATCTCTTGATAATATTCTTCCACACTCTTACCATCCTGTTTCAGTTGTTCCACACTCTTACCATCTTGTTTCAATTGTTGCAGCTTATTTAACATGTCACGTGCATAATATGATGGTACAAATCTAGCACGCACAATTCATTTCAAATCATCCCAATTAGGTGGCAACGCATTCATATGAGTACGATGGTATTCACTCCACCAAACAGAAGCAAAATCAGTAAACTCACTAGTGGCAGCTTAACCCTCTTATCCTCAGGAACATCATGGCAAGCAAACTTTTGATCTACTGCTAACTCCCATAAAAGGTAAGCATCAGTGTCATACTCACCATCAAAAGCAGGCATAGTAAATTTAATCTTACCAAATGAATCGTCATTAGCACGGCCCTCACGGCATGGTTGATGATGAGCCATACCATGGCAGTTGAAGCGAAGCCGTCGTTGGTCTGGATCATCGTCAGAATCACCAATGTAGTCATGGTCATCCATCTCACTGTCATGGTGGGATGCTCGGGCGATCTCATCAAGACGTCTCACAATATCATCAAGAGTTGTGTTCACGGTGGCCATGAAAGCTTCCAAGGTTGTAAGCTTGGTGTTGGTATCAATTTGCGTGCGCTTCACATGACCAAGTTGTTCGTTGGTGACACGAACATCCTCCTCAAGCCCTTGTTGTGGTCCCTCACTAATCTATCAAAATGTTGAATGATTCCTCTTGTTCGCGGTGAGTGGGGAACACCCTGATTGGAAGGCTCTTCACCTGACATGGTTAGAAAGAAAAGAAACAGACAAAAACAAATACTATATGACAGGAAAGAAGGAGAAAAAAATCTACAAAACTACTTGGATGTGATTCTATCAAGTCACTCACTCTCAACCTGTTCAACAAGCTCTTACCAATTCTCACCACGCTAAACAGGAGGTGATGGCAACCGTCGGACTGGACAAACCTCTGGAAAAAGCTGTATCGATGCCTTGGTTGCTTAATCCCTATCAAGTATTAGTCGAACTGGTGGAGCTATGGGTGGGTTGGTAATGAGACAAAGAAAAACTAGAAACCACGTTAGTCAAAAGCAAGCTGAATAATCGTTTAAGGTTGGTACTGTGCTGGTCCTAAGCTAGACGTAGTATAGACGCGAGCCTAACCACAAAGGATGCCACAAGGCACAAACCAGGAATGATGACAGGAGATGACAAACAAAGAAGACAGGATATATCAAAAGCTCACAAATCGACTCCTTTTCTTTCTTTTTTTCTTTTTTTCTTTCTTTTCTTCTCTTCTCTTTTTTTCCTTTATTTTTTTATATTTTTTCATGCCGAGGAGCACACAGAAACTAACCATAGAAATTTTTAGGTCAAACAGACAAAATATGAAGCCTGTAGAATTTTTCAAAGTTGTATCCAAAGGAGTCCCGAAGCTTGTCGCCTCGAAAACAGAATTTTGCAAGCATAATTTGGTGATTTTAAATTTGCCAAAACTAACAATGTCAGTCAAAACCAGATGTATTTTTTTCTGTAGATGTCCGTTGATATATTGTAAGCCTGATTCCGAGTCCATATGAAAAAGATATGACTGTTTTAAGGGAGGTCACTCGAATAAGGGTTCTATTTCTTTTCTGGTGGTGGCAGACTCAAAGGCAATCGGATTCAAGGAAAGAAAAAGATCTAACACAAATAGAAAGCGATTTGCTAGATGCCAACGATAGTGGAGATGACAACAAAAGTGGTGATGGCGGCAAAGATGGTGATGATGATGGCGATGTGCATGGCAAGAACTCAAAACTCTAAACGATGTAACACTAAGACTAGGAACTCGACAAAACAATGTAACAGAAAACTTAACAAGCCCTAACTAAGCAGTACTAGCAGAAAGGCTCAAGGGTTTATAGGATTATGAAAAACTAATCTACTAATATATATATATATATATATATATATATATATATATATATATATATATATATATATATATATGGTTTTTTCTGACTATAGGTATAAGAAAATTACGAAACAATAAATCTCTCACCGAGTAACCTAAAAGCTCTGATACCACCTAATGTGCACGAGGGTGTCCTGATCTTTCGATGAGAGGATAAGATGATTGGATAGAGCGACGTTGGTGATCCGACTACAACTGTCCAGGGACGTTGCGCCTTAGCAATCGTCACACCAACTCCAGAGGCAGTCGTGAATCTCGACGGATCCACGGTCAGCCTAACCACGAGGGTATTTGTTCCTGTAAGCAATCGAGAACTAGCAAGAACAAGGTGAACAAGCAACTCAATTTGTGGAATAAAAATATAGGATTGAATTAGCAAAAGTATCACAGATGGGGTTCTGTAACGATCAAACCGGTGATCTAACTGATCACGGGATTACACGGCAAAATAGCAAAACTAAACTTTAATCTAAACAAAATCCGAGTTGATCTATGACGGCTAAGGTAAATATATAGGTGAGAGGATGAGTTGGGGTCGTCCACTTACCCTAAAACATGTCCCTAATAGACTCAACTTAATACATAATCCATTGGGCCCAAATAAGATGACGCAGCACCTTGGACAGAAAAAAGTCTTTGTAGTAAAATGATGATTGCGGCCTCTCCAAAATAGATATGGAAATGAGGCTGGATCTATTTGAAAGTAGACTTGATAAGATTTCCATGAAATACTTGCATGCTCAAAATGGAGTCCGTATGAAGTCGTAGCGATCGTCACAAGACGGTGCTGTTATGTAGTCCGAATCCAGCCTGCGCGAATATGTTTTCTTTTGGGGTCCATCATTCCTAACCAAAACAGGAGTGTAAATGTTTCCATGATCTAAATAAGATGGACAAGAAGATAAGAATGAACCCACCTGGTAGTTTATTTGGCGTGCACGAGCGCGAGTACTCGAATCGAAAATCTGTTGTCGTTGTGTAGGCATGAATGTATCAGTCGCGTTGATGTCTTTGTTACGCGACGGACGGAAAGGCGGAGGAGGAGAGGTGGCAGATGGAGAGGCAAAGGCAAAGGCGTAGGAGGAGGGGCGGGAGGAGGAGAAGAAGGCGGAGACAGAGAAAGGAGGAAGAGCAGGAGAGAAAAGAGAGAATGGATAAGGAGGAGGCTGAAAAGGGAGTAGATAAGGATTGCTCGGTCGGCTCGATCGGCTCCGACCATTTTTTTAGGTGTCAGTTTTTTTTAAAAGCTGGCACCTATTATAATATAGGTATAGGTATTGGTTTTTAAAAACTGACACCTGTACCTATATTATTGGTGTCTTTTTTAAAAAAAGGACACTAATATTATTGGTGTAGGTTTTTATCTAGAACCGACACCTATATATGCTTCAAGGTTTCGGTTCTAACAGATGGCGCCCCACGGGTGCACTCCTCAGGCTGAAAAAGGTGTTGTTTTATTTGTTTCGGCACCTATAATGCCGCATCCTTTGTGCCTTTCTGTAGCAGTGAAAGTCTCAATTTGAATAGAACAAATATTTTTTTCCTCCAATAATTTATGTCAGTGCCATATGAAATATTTGGTTTAGCCATGGTCACATCAGGGAGGAAGAGGAGATGTGTGGTGGGTGAGTGTGCGGTGGTTTTTTAATGTGGCCAATTTTTTTAATGTGACCATTGGTTTATCAAGGACGATGCTCTTTAGGACGATGCTCTTTAGTGGCTGTTAGCGAAAATTCGATTTTCGTAGGCTGTCGATCACTTAAGAGATCCGTTTTATTTTTGCAAGCGGGTCTTTTAATTGATAGCCGGTGAAAATTGATTTATTTTCGTTGGCGGTTGGTGACCGAAATCCCTCTGAAATATCTTTACAAGCATGTGTTTATTAAATCCGTCAATAAAAATAAAATGATGGTGTTATGAAAAATAGTTTTTAGTCTTGATATACACATACATAATTATTATTTAGATAATAGACCACTACATTTCAAATGCAGTGGTCAGTATACAGATTAATTTTGTTCTTCACACAAATACATAGTACGTACTTCCTTGCATCGATCACTCATGTATACATATAGCAGGCACGTATTCATACCCTCTAAATACGTATAACAATCGTACACATATGGATTCATCACGCACGTACAGTCCTTCATTAAATTAATTTTATCAACAACAATCGCTGTGCTTTTCCAGGAGCGCCACGTATTTCTTGTCCAGGTTTGTGTATTTGGCTTCCATCGCCTTGTATTTCTTGTCCTGATCGGTGTGTTTGATTTCCAACGCTTTGAATTTCTTCTCCAGGTCACAGTACTCTTTGTTCCTATTTTGCCTGTACTTGTCCAGGGCTTGTATCTTCATTTGAAGAGCCGAGATTTGCTGGTTCAAACCGGCAATTTCGGCCTCGTACGACTTGTTCTTCTCCACGTTTAGCCGCCTTGATGCTGCGTGTCTAAGTGCCTGTGCATGTGTGTCAAAATTCCGAAATTTCAGAGAAGATTTAAACTGTTTTTTGCACAATTCAAACATGGTTGAAATTTCCAGCCAAAAGACCATCACTATATATCACAAAACAGGACAACACAGCCGGTTCAAAACGTCTATATCACTGACGGTTTTTTCATTCGATAGTAGGCTTGCCCCAGTGTTAGCTGAGAACAACACTGTCGGTTACCGAACACTGTCGGTTTGGGTGGGAACCCACGGTGAACCTGTAGTGATGGTCTACAGTATTGGTTCATCGTACCAGGAGCCACTAGTAAACACCAAATTTATATTTTCTTTTCTAAAATTGTGAAGTGCGAACCCTAATCGATCATGCCGAATTTGTATCGGCATATCAATGATTTGAGAGAGATGAGAAGAGTAATACCATTATAATGTGAGATCAGTAGTAGTTGAGTTGAACAAAGCTCTTGCTAAGATCCCGGTCTTGAAACCTTGAGTACTCTCCTTAACCTTAGTTAGAGAGTGTTGTTCAGTTGCTAAGATACCAGCCGGCCTGACATCGCTTAAATATGCAATGCAGAACGATTTCCAGTGTCTGATTAATTAATACGTGTTATGTTCTCCATTACAGTTTGCTGCTTTTGTGGACGGATCGGATTCGTGCTCAGCCTTTCCCAACAATAATATTTGGTTTTATAAAATGCATGCAGTCTAACATATAATCGTTATAAGAGAAAGGTAATATACGTATCATGCATACATATATATACAAGTTTTATATCCTCACGGCCGGCGCACAGATGTCACAAAAATTGTAAAAATTTATATTACTACTCTCAGTCAATTTCAAATTAATTGTATTTTAGCCATAAAAGAAAGAAAAACTGACAATTTATGAGTATAAATTCAAAAGAATTTTCTATTCTTCGTTGCTCTTTATGTGATGAAATACTACTCCCTCCGTCCACACATTTAAAGAATTCTAGGGTTCAGATTTTATCCACAAATATAAAGGATTCTGTAATACTATATCCCCAACTAATCACCCCTCATTTAATTTCCAACCAATATTACCCTCAACAATCCTTCCATCCCCCAACCATCCTTAATCCTAATCTCTAAAAAAAAAATCCTAGGTCCATTATATATATTTGTGGAAGAAGAGAGTAGTTGTTATGTACGATGAGTACACCGTAAGTTTGTGTGCACAATTACTATATATATTTCACTAATTATCTTTGTCAATACTTGTCTAACTTGTGGGATTTCTTAGTCACATAAATTGTGGCATGTCACATCTTAGTTACAGAAGTTTGGTGAATGAAAACAAGCACTCGAACAGGCCCTTCAACAAAAACATTTCGTAGAGGCATTTATTTGCCCTGTAGAATATAAAAAAACTACAACTTTAATACAATTAATGAAGTAGAATTTTTAGTTTGCTTTGTCGTATATTTTTACATTAATCTAGATGCATTCAATACTACAGAATATGAGATAGGTGCTTGTTTGCAAGGGTTCGTAGATGCCGGATTTTCATCCGGCACCAATTGGTCGGCACCAATAGAAAATACTGACACCTATGAACCTATAGAATCGGCACCTATACATTCGCACGAGCCAAAAAAAAAGAGTCGGCTCAAATCGAGCCGAACTCACTAACGGCGTCACCGCACCCGTTGAATCGAATCGAATCAAGTTGCTCATCATATCCCAAAATCAAATTGAAATCCCCAAAACCACACTACAGAATCCCCAACCCCCAAATCCCCAAATCCCCAAAGCTGGGTCGCTGGCTATCGGGTTTCTCTGGCGGAGGGGAGGACGCCTCCGCCGCCCGCCACCCGCCGCCTCTCCTCAGGCACCGCTGCCTGCCACCTCCCCCTCGGGCACCGCCGCCTGCCTCCCACTGGATCAGGCGGAGGGGAGTGCGCGCGCCGCCGTGGCCCGCCGCCCCCCTCGGGTGCCGCCGCCTGCCGCCTAGCTCCTAGCCAGAGAGGGAGAGAGATAGCGAAAGGGAGGAAGGAAACAGAGGAGGAGGATAAGGACGGATCGCGCGTGGGGTTAAGTTCTTATGCGCGTGGACAGATTGGCTCAGCTCGGCTGATCGATCGGTTCAGCTCGGTCAGTTCTTATGGGTGTCGGTGTTTTTAAAAAACCGGCACCTATAATATATTATAGGTGCCGGTTCTTTAGAAAACCGGTACCTATGTAACATAACAAAAATTCAAATTTCGAATTTTGACTTCAGCTAAATAATAAAAATGTGTTTTCGAGTTGATGATCGAAATTCTCCAAATTATACAACCTAGGTAAGGTTAAACTAGCTAGTGATTATATGTAAAGTTGCAAATGATTTAAAAACTTCTTCCTTCTCAAATTAATTTGATTTGTAAAACATTTCCATTAAAATAGGATGTGTGATTTGAGATCCTTAAAAATGTTTTAGAATCTTGGGTGCATTTCATTTTAGGTCTCATGAGCATAGTATGAATACATCATAATTCATAAATAATAAAAACACTACACCGTCATCCCCTTAGGTGTACCTATGCCCAAGTGTCTTGTGAGTTAAGCATGGTAAATAGAAAGTAAAGCCTAACAACATCATTTCTGGTTAATTACAAATCAAAATATAATTTTTCAATTATTTAAATATGTATTTAAAATAAGAATACTTAAAGGTAGGTGAACTCATTGAATATTCAAAAATAATTGGTGCAATATAAAATCATGAGGAAATTCATGTAGATACTATTCAATATATGTATCTCACTGGAATTTTGGTATAATTTAATATGTACAATTGTTACCTCAAATAATTAGGTCAAAGCAATCAAACTATAATTCATTTCTAAACCCTAATCGGCAAAAACGGATACACATCTCATATGTGTATTTTATCACATGAAAATGTATAGAGGATATAATTCAAATACTACTCAATTTATCATGAATAAATATAATTTTTCCTGAAAATTAAAATCAATTTCGGCTGAACTGAATTTCTCTATTTTCCTGAGATTAAAATATAGATTATTTTTGTGTGAAACCAGAGAAAATGGAATTTAGATATTTGTATCTACCTCCAGAAAAATCCACATTAATTTATCATGCATAGAAATTAAATTGTGGAAGTATAAAGATGGGAGGAAGAAATATATATGAAAATCCTTTGTAAATTGTCTGAACAGTAGTTTACCAAGAAACCTACCCATTTCCCTCACTCTGCCTGTGTTTGCATCAACCCTGGACCCACCTGGCAGCCACACGAGCTTGCTCTCACTCTATGTGTCTTGCTCCACCGCTTAACCCAATAGAGAGAGAGACAGAGAGCAGGGGAGGACGACGCCGGCGTGCTCGACGCGTGGCCGGGACGTGTTCGCCGCCGAGCTCGCTCATATCTTCCCCTAGACGTGTCGCCCTTCCATCTACTCCACACCCGCGCCGATCTAGCCGAGGGAGAGAGCTCTCCCTGTGTCCACTCTCCTCCATCTCCCTCGCCGGCCGTGAAGACGACGACCGTCGCTGCCGCCATTGAGCCACAGTCATACCTCCTCTTCCTGCGTTCTATCACCTACACGAGATGCCGAGTCTATCCCCTCTAACCTCATCTCGTGTTGTGCAGCCGTCTCATCGGAACGCCGCCGCGCACAAAGAGGCTCCAGAGCGCCGCCGCTACGGCATCACCGTCGTCCGGCCAAACTCGACCAAGCCGAGCCAAACCACCGCGCCATTGTCTTCATCTCGATCCCAGGAGCCAGCCGACCGAAGGAATCGAGCTAGGAAGCTGTGAACTCGGAGATCGGCCTCCTCCTCCTCAACTCCGGTCGCCGGGCTCCATCTTCAAGTCCTTCTCTGGTGAGCCCCGCTATGATTCCTTGCGTATGAGTCGTCCCAGGAACCCTAGAAACCTCACGGACATTCTTCTTTAGGTATTCACCGACCGAAGCGAGCTGTCGCCGTGAAGCCGAAGGTCTGCGCTGCCGCCGAGCCATCTTCTCCATCGCCGTCGCTGTCCGAGCATCGCCGACTTTTTCCAACACTTCGGTGAGTATCTAGGAGCCCTATAAGCACTCATGCATGCATTGGCTCGCACTAAACCGAGCCGGAGCTCGGCATGCACATGCATGCCGAGAGCAACCACCGCCTGCGCCGTCGTCGCCGTCGGTTCCCACCACCACAGCTAGCGAGACGACCACCGATAGCTTCGCCGAGAACCCCTCAACGTTTTCTTTGTTAGTCGCCCGCCGAGATCGGCCGCCATTCGCCGTTGCCGCCGGCGAGAATCTCACCGAGCACTGCTGCCCTGCTCTCCCTAGCCACCAAGCCGTTGACAAGCGGACCCCACATAATCAGGCGCTTAACACTCGGCTTAGCAAAAGTTTAAAAGTTGCAAGGTTTGATTTGTAAGGTTCCCTAGACTGACAGATGGGACCAAGGACTAATTAGCAATATCTAAATACCTCGGGGTCTCTTAATGGAAACTGGATTAGCACGTGTTATGGACTGCGGGTTGATTCCTGAGAAACCTAGGGACTTTCCTGCATAATACCAGTGGCTGACCTGTGGACCCCAAGAATTTATATTTTGGAAATATAACAGAAAAAGGGTAAATCAATATCTTTTCTACTGAAAATTTACTCTAACTTGTGAAATTCATATAAAATCAAATATAGCGCATTTTCAGGTGAAACCAACTTTAAGGTTGTAAAATAAAATCCTATGCTTACAGTATGATATTTAATTCTAAAATTTCAAATATGAAATAGTTAGCATAGAACTTGTAAAATTTGTAGAAAATTCATTTCTACTCCAAATGGAGTGAACCAAATTTCTGTAGAGTAAAAAAAGTATGAACTTTAATTTAGAAACATAAAATACAATACTTTCTATACAGGAAACAGTACTAATATTATATATGGTGAAATGACCCCACCATGTGCAAGTTAATTTCTAAGATTCATAGAAAATTCATACCAGCTCTAAAAATTATGAAATCAATTGTATTAATCTTAGAAAATAATCCTCTTTAACTCAGTAAGGTTAATTTGATCAAAATCATATATTAAAAATGTTTCACATCAATACATTAGTAAATAATACTATATATCAATGCAAACTTGGAAAATTCATAACTCACAAATGACAAGAGATAAAATAGGAATTCTTTCACCTAAATTCATGTTAGGTCAGAACCTATCCACTAGACACAAATCATGCATTTTAAAGAATTTTGTATTTTTCTCATGATTTGGTATTTATGTACATATCGTGTCATTTGTATAGATAATTGCATTAACGGTGAAGGAGTGACTTAAGTGGTATTCACATTGTTCCAGATCAAGGCAAGTTATTTCCTCCCCTCTCCTTTGATCACATTGAAACCCATGATTTGGGAGATGAAAAGCGTAGTTTGCGAAACTGCATATGTATTTGATTAAAAAGATATTTGAAACTTAGAAAATGGTAGCTATGACCTTATTGCTGCATAATCTACCTTGTTATGTCGTTACCCTTTTATTTGCAACCATAGGATGGATTTGATTACCTTATAAATGCTCAATGAAGTCTTTATATGCGTTTATATATGCCATTTGCTTAGCCATGCCTAGAACTATGCAAATGAACAATCTTATGACTTGATAAATGGGATTTTGGATATTTGGTTAATGCTGGATTGAAAATGAAAATGTTAAGTATTTGCGAACTAAACTGTGAGTAAAATGATTTTAGACTTGGGCGGCAAGTGGTGTGCATATGGTGATAGTTGCACGCCGATAGGGAGAGTGTTCGCCTGAGTTAATTAAGGACTGAACTTCCTGTCACCAATTTAAGTATACCGTACAACCACATGTGGTATTTATGGGGTGGCCTTAGCTAATTAAGTTACTTAAAGTCTAGCCTTGCATATTGGTAGGCCGGAGTAGAATGAATTAGTCTGAACGATGATTCATGGGAACTACCCATGAATGTGTGTTGATTATAATGCTAGCGATTATTACTAACTGTGTGTTTCTGTGAGGGGATGGATAGTCCACCTCACAGCATGGGCGTCTAAGTCTGTCCAATTCAACGGTTAAGTGCCTCGTGGGGGAACGGATGTGTTCGCTGCCACGACGTTAGGTTTAAGGCGTGGGCCTGCCACCTAACGATTCTGGGTCATTCCCAGGATGGATTCACACTTGCCGTCGTTAATGCTAGGCTAGGCGTTAAGTAATGTAAAGGCTACGTTGTGACCTCTAGACTGTATTCAATGTGTAGAGTGTGGTGGTACCGACGGTTACCGAACAAATTAGAGCGATTCACATCATGTGGGTAAAGTTGTACAAATTCAGAGTCTAAAACTAATCGATTAGCCGTGCTCACGATCATGAGCGACTTGGTGAAGTGTCATGAGTATAGACTTTTGAATTTATGTTTTCAAATGATGCTTTATGAACTATGGATTTGGAAATGGTAACTTGGGTTGAGTTATGATAATCGTGTTACGATAATAATGAATATGAGACTTGATGTCGGGTGGGCAATCAAGTATATTATTATGATGAGATTATGACTTGTTGCCGGTATGGGTAACAAGGGTTGGTTTATGACGTTGATATAGTAAATATTATGATCTACCTATGTTAATATTTTGTTAATTGAATCATTAACTCTTTTGAAAAGAATTGTGCACTAAAACTTGCTTTACGCTAAATGAGCTACATATAAAGCCTTTCTTGATTATAAGCCATGCATGTAATATGTTAGGATTGCCTTATGCTTGCCGGTACATTAACTCGCTTAATGTACTGACTCTTGTCATACTGGAATATCCATTTTGCTGGTTGTACGCTAATTTAATTTGAGTGATTCAGGGAATCGTTGTTTCTTCTAGGACTGGATCTAAACGGGTTACCTCCCCAGTCGGTTGCTTGTGGTTTTGGGTAGCCAAGCTTCCGCAGATCAGTATTTATCTGGCCGTTTGGCCTATCTATTTAAATAAAAATGTAGCGTAAAGTTTATTTGTGTTTACTCCTTATTATTCTGATCTTCATCGTTTAGATGAAAGTGTGGAACTAAAGCTTTTCCTGGGATCTAGTTCTACATCGGTATGAGTATTGAGCATTTGGGATGTCGTAGAGCTTTAGCGAATTTTGTCAAGTCTCCTGAGATGTGTAACACGTCTGGTCGCCACCTTCGGTCGCCACCTTCGTGTGGTTTGACGGGCATGTCTCAGGCTGAAGTTGACTGACATGCTAAAGTCCCAGCAATACCCCCTATGCTCTCTACTCGACGCTTCATGTTTTATACTATGAATGTTATTTGACTTGATAGGGCGGCGAAGAGGTTGGATAGTTTTTGTTTTACTCGATTATTACTAGACCCCATCCAACTAAATAATTCACGCTATCACTTCAGATAACTTACATAATATTTAACCCGGGGTGCCCCGACAACCTTTCATATATTATAGGTGCCGGTTATTTTAAAAAACCGGTACCTATAGTATTGATCCCGGTTTTTCCTGAAGAACCGGTACCTATAGTGTTTAAAAGTACCGGTTCTTTTTTTTTTTATCGTGTGGAGGTGAGAAAAGGCTCATAGGTGTCGGTTTTAAATGAACCGGCACCTATAAGGCCGGTCCCTACGAGGGTTTTTGTAGTAGTGATTATTATGATTTTAAAAAATCATAATCTCATGTTGGTAACAGTTTACAACAAAGTAAACCTTTTTTTTACTTTTAGGATAGAACATTATTCGCATCACCACCATAAGAAAAAGATATACATAAATGTGAGTTGTTGATATTGATTTGGTGTTAAATAAATCATTGATATATAAGAAAAATATTAGCCTCTTGACAATAGACTCCCCCTTAGGATATTGAATCAACTAGATATGTTAAATATTATTTTCTATTTAACTGTCCAATCTCGAATAATTCGTACCAATTAAGCTATCCCTCATTAAGGTAGCAACGCAAGAGTGCTGAGGTCACCTTGATGACGTTTAAAGAAAACAGACATCACCTAGCTTGATGACGCAGCGAAATTATTCTGTTTCGTTATTGGAAATCCAACAAGAATCGGAAAATACATAATATTCGGTGGTTACCATATGATCAGTAATTTGTCGAGTCGGAATAACATTGACCTAAACCACTAACAAAGCATATAGATATGGGTTATAGAAATTCAAAGATATGTTTTAACTCTCATTTTTTTATGTGGGCATATATGCCAAAGATGATATGTTGGCTAGAGACATTATTTAAATCTAATTATTAATGACCTGTTTAGGACTTTAGTTAGCTTCCCCCGATGATTTTTTTGAAATGCACAGGGCAATCTCTTCATCTTGAAGACTGGAACATTTTGAGCTGTGCCATTTGGTTTCAATGGGCTAAATTCGCATGCCACACATCCATAAAGAACATCGATCTGGTTAAAGAGATTTTGTAAACAGGACAGGGATTTGGGATATTTGGTGGTACTAGCGTTGTACGCCATGGCGTTTTACGCCAATTGGAAGACTAAAAAAAAGGGCATGGTTTTAAAATCATGTGATTTATAATCAAGTGAAAATATTGTTTATATGTGTTGTTTACTATTGGATTTCTTTGGTTTTAATTTGTCTTTCTACAGAGATTGGAGAGGCAGGGAAGTTAAAGACGGGCTGCTGGAAGACAAGTGGCAGCAGAAGTTTCAAAGAATTAAAGGTAACAGAGGGCTCCAGTAAATCAGATTCAAGTAAGATTGTCACTGGGCATCCATGGAGAGAAAATTCTCTACATGCTCTTGAGAATTTTCCCAATCCTTATATGTCCCAGAATTTTATCTAATCTATATATTATATGCACCCGAGTCCTCCTTTTGATTTTGTTAGTTGACCGCTATCTTTTTCAAAGGACTATATATTGCCCCTCTCATACTCACCGTTATCTCGGTTAACTAGTGGATTGGGGAAAAACTCAAAGGGAGATAAAGGCAAATTTTAGGGCATGAAAGGGATTAAGGAAAATTCTCAAGGGGCATGTGGAGAATTTTATTACCATATGTAATCCATTCTGGCACACACTAGCTAGTTGCGTAGGAAGATGAGGAAAAAAAGACGGAGAGGACGTTTTTCACAAGATTGACAGTGTGACTGACAGAAATACAAGCAGATCAAGGATGCCTTGGCCGTTCCACACCAAATAGTGATGATGTCCATGCATATGTAACATCATGGACATCATGATCTTACATATGTAAGATCAGGGTGTGACTGGGTTAACAATTTGAGAAGGGGGAATTCGAAATCGTAGAATCCAAAAAATTGAATTTGATCAAATTTGGGCCATCTTAAATACATTTTCACAAAAAATGAAACATTTTGGAAATTTCGCACGAAATAGTATTGTGTGTGGGGGTGTGGGGGTCTGAAATTCCCAAAATTAGTCCATGTCACACCGATTTAGCTTTTTTTTTTTGGGTATACGTAGGTCCCATCTCTTAGTTAATTAGATCAATCAACCTAAATATATATAATTAGTTAAAGGCAAATTTTACTATAGGACATTGTCAGCCATAAAAGTTAAACTTAAATTTGGATGAAGAGAAATTAATTAATTCCTTCACACAATTTAGGGATTAAATACATATGCTTCTAAGACGGAGAGGGAGGGGGGTTCTCATCGTGGGAGGGGGCCAGGCCTCCCTTCGGCTCCTGCCTCCGCCCCTGGAGAGCATGGAGACATCGGTATAACTTCGTGCAATCCTATGCCCATTTGTGATTTTAGGTGCAAAACTATGTCTTCTCTTCCTTATTGTTGGTCCGAAAATATTAAAATAATAAAAACGATGTCTAGCTGTTAACAGTAACAAATTATCATATTTACAGCGTGTCTTCTTATAAAGTTTAACTTTCATGGTGTCTTATAGCAAAAACTGTAAAGTGATGATATTCTATAGCAAAATTTACCAATTAACTGCACATATAAAATTAATTATTTCATATCCACTGATTATACTGACCGGCCAATTACATCGATCCATTACATGCATGGAGACGAAGGAGAGCTAGCATGACCATTACATATATATCTCGCATTCAGGTTACATACGTTTAGAAGTACTACCACGATATAGCTTGATCAGTATACAGCTTTATTCTCTGCACACACATATATAGTAGTCCCATGCATTAATAGTAGGTAAATGCAAGGATATATATAATTTAATCCATTTTATCAACGACATTTGCTGTGCTTTGCTTTGAGCTTCTTGAATTTGGTCTCCAGTTCTGCGTACTCTGTGTGCTTAGCCTGCCTGTAATTTTCCAGTGCTTGTATCTTCATCTGAAGGGCTGCATTTTGATGCTTCAAGGCAGCGATTTCAGCCTCGTACGATTTGTTCTTGCTTCTTGCTAGCTGACTACATGCTTCATCCTGCATATACATACATGGATATTTATATAGATGCAATCAAAATTAAAGTACATATTAATTCTACATATGTGTACGATATGTATAGTAGCTAGTTCTACATATGTTACGACTGTATCTTTATATAGAGAGATCGAGCATAGAGAGGAGGGGAAGAATAAGAAGGGTATAGTATATACCATTATATTGCGCTAGATATGTCGTAACTAGTTCTGTTTGCACAACTACAACACTTGTTCAGTGGGTAACTTAGCATGTTTCTCGCTTGCTACGTACGCTTAAATAGACACAGCATGGAGGCTTGCAGTTAGTCTTAGGCGCTGTTTTCGTTTGTCCATATTGCCAACTTCGTATTCCTCATTTTTCATAAGTACGTTTTTCAAATAGTCAAACGGTATGTTTTTTGAAAAAAAATTCTATAAGAAAGTAGTTTTAAAAAATTATATTGATTAATCTATTTTTCAAGTTTTTTAGCTAATACTAATTAATCATGTGTTAATTCAACGCTTCGTTTTCTGTGTGTAGAGAATAAATTCCCAACTTTCCCAAAAGAACATACATCCTTATGCTTTCCATGGTAGCGTGCTGCTTTTTTTGGGTGGATTCTTCCTCTGCTTCTCGAACAATATATAATGTTATAAAATAGATATGCACTCAAACATTTGGAGAAAAGTTATTAGATATAGACATGGAGACTTTGTAGGGTGTGATTGGATATAGGAGAGCCGTTGATCACTTGTAAATCTAACTATTTCTAAGATGAAAGATACAAACGAAAAGGTATTAAAAATGTGGGTCAGATACTAATGGGGGATGCTAGTTAGAGAATACGCGCGACGATGGTAAGTCATGCACCCAATTAGCGCTTAGCGCTTTGGTGCAGCTGCACTGCAGGTGAACAAGCCCGCTGCCATGCGCATGTCTCCGCCTAGGCGAGAGCTTGTTCCCCTTCCCGGTGACACACGACCACAAGAATCATAAAACTTTTGTCTCAAATTCAAAACACTTCCAATTTAAAATCTAGAACTTAGATCACAAAATTAGAAATTTTCAACTCAAATATGAAAACTTTTGTATGAAAATTACAAAACATTTAATTAAAAAGCAAAATATTTCATCTAAAACAACTTTTAATGGAAAAGCTGAAACTTTCGTCTCAAGATCACAAAACTTTCATCTCAAAAATCAATTTAGAACAAAACTTTTTATTCAAAATCCGAAACTTTCATCTAAAAAAACTTTTCATTGAAAACCTAAAACTTTCATCTCAAAATCACAAAACTTTCATCTGAAAAATTATAAAAGTTTCAATTCAGAAAATGAAAACTTTCATCTGAATAGTGAAAACCTAAACTTTGAATCAACCTTCTTCAAATTCCAAAAAAGATCAACTCAAAACTTGCCTCGGCCAAATCTAATGGAGGAGAAGTGGCGGATGTCACCAACTTCTCAGCAGGAAAAGGAATCAGGGTAGGGGAACGGATGGCGAAGAAGAGATAGAGAAATAGGGGAAGCAGCAGCCGGAGGAGAAAGAAAAGGGAACCCATCGGGAGGAAGGGTGGAAGAGAGGTGGGGAAAGAGCAGCCGGGAGGAAGAAGAAAGAGGAAATAATTCTGGCAATGACGATGTCTCAATGGAGAAGTTGGAGATGGAGGTGCATGCTAACGGCGGTGAAGAGGAGGAAGAGTGGCAACTCTCAGCGTCTCAGGCACGCAAACGGAGGGAGTAGGAATCTATTGGTGTTGATGGTCGTTAAGTACCAATTTCGACCGTCAACTACATTAATAAATAAAGGGAGAACTGACATTTCCTACATGTATGTTAGTATTAAATAATATAGTTCTACTTGTCCTTGGAGAAATACTATGGATACAGGGTTATGCTAAAACTTAAGGAGAAAATACGTCGGCATGCGAAGAAACACACTTCCGACGAATCACGTGAGAGCACACGGATTTATAGACCCACAAGTTAGACCAAACCAACTTAAAATGGGACCAATCAACCATGCACCGACGAAGGGGCCCACATATCAGCCTTAGGAAAAGGTCGGTGGGGAATGGCGGCTTCCCTGGTTTTGAACCAGGGGTGGCACCTCTCGCCATCGCCTTCCACGTGGCGAGTCATGAGTAGCTCCTGATGGTGGTTATGGGGGTTAACCAACATTGGTAATAGTCATTAGCAGCTATAAAAGGAGATCACTCTCTAATTCTCAATAGACCTCAAGGTGCAATTCTCTCATTCCATATATTGTATTCTCTCTAGTAATATTGGAGTTAGGCTTCGAGTAGTCTTCGGTCCTATAGTATTCTCGGAGATTCTGATATGTTTTTAGTACTCTACTCTTCTTGTAACACTATAGTTGTAAGAAAGGAATTGTCCTCTTTACTTATTAGTGTTCATAGTTCAAAGACTAGTCTATTAGCTATATGTTCTATGAACAGATTATACTTCATTTATATGATTCACTTTATTAGGCCAGTCGATCTATGCCACTGTAACGATCCAATGATCTTAATGGGTTGTACTAGTTCTAACTTATTCATCCAAAGGGTGGGAGTCCTGGGGAATTAGTGATATTATTTATTAACATAAGCATGGTGCTTAGGTTACTTAAATATCGTTTGATGTGGGTATGCCCCACGAAAAGTGAGATAGACGGTAGGTAGTGACAGCAATGCTCGTTGGGCCCGCTGTCAACACTGAGGATGCTAACTGTGAGATCAAGACGGGTTTGCGACACCATCGTCATCAAGGAAGTGACCCAGGATGCCATCAGGCTTCGACTGTTCCCATTCTCTCTACTCGGGAGAGCGAAGGAGAGGTTCTACTCCAAAAGGGGTGCTGCAATCATCGGATTTACATCTATCACATTATATCAGTTTTAACCAATTGGTTCATATTTTATTGTTATTTTTGAGTTACATCGCCTCATATTCAAACTTGTATAATCTATAGTTAAATCTACCTTTATCAATCTCAATCTTATACTGTCTTAGTTAGGTCCGATCTATCAAAATTGTCTTTGATAAAGAGCGGTTCATTGAGGATTATGCATAGTTTAGTTCTAGCCGATGATAACATAAATCTTATTGTTTATTTGATTATTTGAATCTATATTTGATCTATAGCCGATTGATCAACACCCTATTGACATTGGCTGGCTTCGCTACATCAGATCGGCTCATTAGTCGATTGGTTCCTTGATCATCAATCTATTTCTATCTTGTCAGTTGCAGGATCAAACTGACAGGCATGCCCGCACCTCATCAAGATCAAGGACCTACACTGAAGCTAAGTGAATCTCCCAGGCCTTTGTGTCTGCGATGAATTTTGCGTCAACGGAAAGATTGTGGGATTCTAAGTCGCCAGAGAGTAGCAATGTTGCTTCACTTGTGTGGCTATTTGTCTTCCAACTTCTCTTTGTATCTGTCCTGCTTCTTGTAATTCTTGGTGTCTTGTGGAAACCCTTCCTTCCAACTCGTCTTTGAGGATACACCTCTAACCCTACCAGAGTGTTCGGGGTAGCCTAATGCCGCAATAAGTTGGTCGTTCTCCCTTTTTGCGACGAACTCTCCTGATTTCTCCTTCTCGGCGATCTGCTACGAACTGGTGGTCACCTGCTCAATCTCAGGATCCTCGAACAGGATTTAGCCCTCCTTCGTGACCTGCCCGCGCTTTGTGCCCATACCCAATTCTTGCTCCATTCCTTTAGGGGGTTGACCAAAAGGGGTTTGCCAAGTGCTGCAAACTTTTGTTCGGTTTCTCTTCATTGATCTACGTATCTAGCGTATCCGCTCAACCCCAATCGATGTGGATATTTGTTTTTCTTGGCAAGGTACGACATTTTTTCCACCTCGCCAATGCTTCTGGTGTTGTCATCTTCATGACAAATTGATCCTAATCAGCCTGCGAGATCCTCCCATAATGGCATAATCCATGACTAGGGTCCTGTTCTTTTGAGCATAGTATGTGTTTAGATCGGACTTCCACTGTCTCCAACAGTCTCTCATTTTTTTAAGTGCAAACTCCCTCCCCCTAATCTCCGAACCAGGTGGATAAACTAGATACTTTTGCAACGTCCATAGCAGAATGCTCTCGTCTACCTTCTCCCACAACTCTACATTTATTGGCCCGTGGAGTCTTGCCAAAGTTCCACATGCATTGCTGAACTTTGACATCACTTTGGCTCGATGGGCTTCCCATCCCCATCGAGAGCAGTCACATAATAGGTTTTCTTCATCAACTGGTTCTTACTTCTCTCACCATGTCTTTTTTTTTGCACGTCATCCTGCACTTGCTGACGAATTCTCTCCTGCACTACAGCAGCTTTTTTTTTTTGCATGTCTTCGGCTGCATGCATTATCGCATGCGGCGCCTTAAGAGGCCCGCCTGCGATAATGCGGCTATTATCATATGCTGGCTTCTTAAGCGCCCGCATACGATAATGGATTATCGCATGCAGTCCATCAACCGGTCCCTGGGAGACCGGTTTCTTAGGCGCGAGCACTTATGGCCCACCTGCAATCTAATGGGGGGGCTCGTCCAGAAAAATCATTTCTGTAGTAGTGTGACACTCTCCATTTATTTTTACAGGCGGGCTTAAAGAAACACCACGTGTCAAAATATAGCAGGGGTCTCCGGCCATAGTCTGCCCGTGGAAATTGATTTTAACAGGTTGTCATATTAGGAGGATCACCTGGAAAAAACAGGTTCTTTTTACATTAAGAGGGTCACCTGTGAATATCATAATTTCAAAGGTGGTATGTAATACTCACCGACTGCAAAAAAACCTCACGCCTTATACGACCTCCTTTTACTATCGCCCAGCAATGAGGGCTGCGATGACCACAGCTCGGCGATGAGAGCAGCGACAATGAAGTTTGGCCAATGAGCTCCCCTATGTGCTATCGTCACCTCCGTCCTCTGCACTGGCTTTGTCAATTTGTTAATGTGAATTTGTGAATACTCCTTGGATTGATTCACAAATTTGTGAGTGTAAATTGTGATGGTCTGTTGATTGGATCGGATTTGGGAAATTTAGTTGTTTTTTAAATGGATTTGATATGGGGTTCAATTGTTGGCTGAGGAGCGGCATCGGCAATGTAACATCACTGCTGGAGAATAGTACATTAGTACCGGTTCGCAACCCTTTTTAGTCCCGGTTGTGCAACTGGTACGCACAATCTAAGACTAAAAATGGGTATTTTTAGTTTCGGGCCAACCGACCGGTAGTAAACACTATCTTTAGTACTGGTTGGTAAAGAGTATTTCGTTGTTTACTGTTTTAGTGCTTGTTTGTTTATATATATATATATATATATATATATATATATATGTTGGTATGTGTGTGTGTATATATACACACACATGTATGTATATAAATACATATATATATACATGTATATATGTATGTCTATATATATAAATAAGTACATACATACACATATGATTATATAATTTGGTATATAGCATCACGTATATATAATTGCTGGTATTACTTATGTACAATGGGAATTAAATATACATGTTTTTGATATATGTACAATTGTCGTTAATTTCTAATGTTCTATCATATATACAAATATACGAAGCTAAGAGAACGCTTCAAGTTGAAGAACGGGTGTCCATTGTCGTGGAATTCTCCTGACGGATTAACAACCCCATCCATAATAAATCACATCAGTTGTTTTTGAATACCCATTATGTAATCCATCGAGAGGAGTTATTGCTTCATCCATAAAATCTATCATTTTCAAAAAATGAGATATGAATGTATTAAATCAATGGGAAGAGTGTAAATGATGTATGAATGGTGTTTACGTACTTCGATATCCTTATCAGTGTTAATGTCGTGTGTTATGCAGCGAATAAATTCACAAACATAGTAGCCGTACAAGTTGGTCCCCTGTTCCAATAATAAACACTAAAGGAGAAGTGAACTTATAAAATATTTCTATTATAGAGTAAATGAGATATATAATTTTGGACCATGTACCTACCGGAAAGTTCATCCTCACAGCCAGTTCTTCCTTGAATTCCCCACAGACATTTGTACGGAACCGTGCCCATGCCCTGCAGTTGCAAACTATAATTAATGATGCTTGATGCACATTGTAGCGATAGAAGCAATCATAATGACAGTGGAATGAATGACATTACCTGTTAAGCATTTCAATGATTGAGTTGAAAGTTTCTTTTGGTTTTCACATAGAGTCCAGGACATGGATCATGCTTGTAGAAGTGTCTTTGACAAGGAGAATCCAATAGAATTTGCAAATTACGTGAAATAATATACATATCATTGTATGAATATTAGAAGGAAATTAGTACTAAAGGCAGTAAAAACTCACTTTGTGTTGTAAGGCAAGAGTATGAAGGTCTTATAATGTTTTTGCACCAGGAATTTGTAAATGTTATCCTCTGTTTCCTATGGAAAGTCCTATATAGTCTTCTCGTTAATTATGTAGGGGTGGATGAAATCAACTCTGAAATATCCCCTCTTATGGCAATTTTGAATCTTCATTCTACAGTGAAAAAAAAAACTTGAGGTATCCGTACACAGTAAATCTTCGATGTTACATACGATGGGCTAAGGAATGAAATAAAATTAAATGACAGTTATAAAACCCAGCAACTAACAAGAGAGATGTCAAGGGCGTCTTGATGGTATATGTCATAGACATCCCTGAAGTTTACCCATATATTGCACACCTCACAAAAGTAATCTTGTCTTTAACCCTTACAGTGAACAGGATACTACCATTGGCTGATTGTTCCATGTACCACTGATGGGATCGGTACATCTGCGTAGATAGGTTCTTGACCAGCAATGGCTTGACACGTGGTTCACCAAGATTAAATTTGTGATGAATATTAGCTACTAATGCCTTCTTGATAGGGCCTATCCGCAGCAGTTGCTCTTTGATAAGATTTGTACCTGCCATAAATTATTGTACATTACACTCATGTTCAGATGGCATCGGGTCAACCGCTTGTTTTGCTTGCATTCCGAGCTGGGGACATCTTTTCAATTTCTTTTAGTCTTCTGATAAGACTTTCGTATTGAGCAGTCAAAGTCCGATACTATGCTTGCTCTCGTCGGTTCGCTCATCTTCTAAAAAAATGCCTTTGTTGTTGGGTCTATTGGAACCTTCTTCTCTGGACTTCACTGCTAGATCTGATCCTTCACCTGCCTGGACACTTCCGCTTCAGTCACCTCATCAGTCATATCATACGGTCCTTTCTTTGAAGTAGATTTCTTTGGCTCGTCAAATGTTGGCTTCTTCGTCTGTGTATACTTTGACGGCGCGAGAGGATGTGAGCAGGACCGTTCTTGACTAGGTGCAGCTAGTTGCGGCGGTGGAGACGGAGGAGACGGTGCAGACCGAGGTTGCGGAGGTGATAGAGGAGATGGTGGAGACCGAGGATCAGGCTGCGGCGGTGGAGATGTATGAACCGACGCCGCCACTCGTCCAGAAAGCACGATGTAGCGCTTGCTCCATAGTATGATGCAGTGAAATGTCTCTCCTAGTTTCATCTCCCCATCTCCTCCGGGGATGTCTAGCTCGAGATCCTCAAAGCCTTGGCAGACCTGCTCCACCTCAACCTTTGAGTATCGAGGTGGAATCGGCATATAGTGGTACCTCTGGTATTGGTCCACTTGTATGACCATGCCATACGCCACCTTCACGAGAAACGAGGTTAATTAGTAACATATGCACGACTTTTCACAAGCTACAAAACAGGATTTGCAAACTATGAGCATACCTTGATTGATAGGTTCTTAAAGGAAATATGCAGCCCACATGGTGTCCGTTGTGTGATTCCATCCACGGGGTATCGTGGTTCATCAACAGGTGGCACTGTTGTTGCTTCATTGGTCTGATCTGCTATTTGCCCTGTAGCAGCGCAGCTGCTTCGATTGCCCGAGGGGCTAACCAGGATGTGAGGATCAGACTATTGGTTCTGGCTTAACCGTAGCTCGACCTATCTTGCCACCTCATCGGACAATCTTTGATCGTAGTCCAGGACCCTCATTTCCAGATTCCGAACCCTAGCTTTCTGCTCGGACTTGCTTCTCATGCGACTCCTATACGTGTTGATGTCCTCACGAAACCCATACTCTTCCATGGTACCCCACCTTTTCCGCGCGTTTGTCCTAGGTGCTTGGGATTCTGCAGTACCATCGTTAGTTCGTCCGTCTCTCTATCGGGCTAGAATCTTCCTTGAGAACAGGCCTCTAGGGCATCCACGAGACGGTGAGCTGCCTGTCATATATCATTGCTAAAGATTATGGAGCCATCAACCGCATTTAGTGTGCCCCCATGAGAATAGTACCATTGTTTTGATTGTTTAGGCCAATCAGCTGTGGCCGAAACGATACCTCTTAAGGCTAAAGTGTCTTCCATCTTCTGTCATTTGGGAATTTCCTTCTTATAGTCGCCCGTCCCTAGCCGGTGAAAGTAATTTCTTCGGGCGGCATTGGTTTTGTTTTTCGTTATCCTTGATACCCCATCCTCTGACAACTTGTAGTCCACAAATGCATTCCAATGCTCTCTCAGTTTGGGGTATTTGTTAAAAGTCCCGTGTTAATCCCTTCAGGACATATTTGTTTTACATATTTTTCTTGAAGGTTTAAAATTGTGTGACCATTTTCTTGAGAGCCCACTCCTTTACGTTGGAATGTTCTGTCTAAGGGATCTAGAGAGTGAAGGTCTCGAGCAGGGTTGTCCACAACATATCCTTCTCTGACTGTGGGAGATAAGTTTCTTCACTATCCGGATTTGTTCTCCGCCAATTTTGTATGCTGATCGGCACGTGATGCCTCATGACCCAACTACATTGTGACACAAACGTCGTTGCAGCAGCTTCGGGGGCAACTGGTTTGCCATCTTCTTTCACTTCAGTTATAATGTGCCTCTCCTCCATCTTTCTCGCGAGACCTCGTTGTCCGCGTGCCTTCTTCGAACCAATGTTCTGTTGTCCCTCCTCTTGCTCTTCCTCATTGTTCTTCTCGTGCTCCTCATTTAAGTACTGGCTACAATCCTCGTGCTCCTCCATTTTGAAGTAATGGCTGCTTGGTATATTGTTATATTTATATTTTCGACAAATATGCAAACATCCTCTGGGTATATAATACTTATCATTTTGAACAAGACCAAAGTCAAATTTTAAAAACCTTGACTATGAAGAACTTCTAAATTCACTTGCTTACGAAACAATTAATATAAGCAATAATTTATTTACTTATGTACACACGAACTAATATGCATTATGTAAGCAATAATTAAGTAAATTAGGTATGTACAAAAAGAGTTACATATAATTAGTCATATCTAAAAATTGTATAGTATAACTTGCCTTAGTGCTGCTTGGCGGCCTTGGGACCACGCAAGCTGGAGCGTCGCCCATGTCCAATTCTGACAAGAAAATAATCATTAGTTAAAACATGTACATTGGTGAACTAAAACCTAGCTCAAAGACATTTTAATGTATTCTTCTTATTCCAAACGATTTTAATGATTTTTAAGGTTGTATTCTTCCCCCTCCTTTCCCAACTTATCTCTCTCGTTTTTCGTACGCGCGCTTTTCAAACTACTAAACGGTGTGTTTTTTGCAAAAGTTTTCTATAGAAAAGTTACTTTAAAAAATCATCTTAATCTATTTTTCAAATTTTTTAGACTAATACTTAATTAATCACGTGCTAATAGGTCACACCGTTTTCCAGGAACTCTACCTCCCGAACATAATTTTAAATGGACTTAATTGGAGCCATGGTTAATTATATATAAATTCATAGAAGTTTATAAAAATTGTAAATATATTTTTTCAAGTATTATCTTTGTTTTAATTATTTTTTAGAATTTCTTTAAAAATTTTAAACATATTTTTAATGTACTCCTGTTTTTTATTTTTACGATTTTTAATGTACTAACAGGTGGGCTCGGCCTGTAAGTTCTAGTCCAATGGCCGACACGGCGCACGGCTGTAGATGTTGGCGAGGCCGGCGGCGGTGATGACGTGGGCCAAGGAAATTCGACGGTGGCTTCGTCGATTCACGTACGCAGCGTCGGTTCGCGTCGCGCGGCGGCTTCGGTGGCCGAGCGTGGCGCTGGCAGAGAAGGTGGAGGGGTGCGGCGGCGGTGTTGAGACAACGGTGCAATGACACGGCGGTGACGAAGGTGATGGCACGATGAGATGAGTGTGCTAAGTCTGATCGGCGTGCCCGAGAAGACGAACTACCCCCATATATATACACTACTTTTTTTTAATCTCGGTTAGTATTAAGCACCGAACTAAAGATATGTTTTGCCTCGGTTCTCAAAAATACAATCTTTAATTCCGGTTTGTGTTTACAACCAGGGCAAAAGACCTCTTTAGTTCCAGTTCTTAATACCAACCGAGTCTAAAGTTATTTTCCGCTATTTTCCGAATTGTTTTTGGTCCAAACGATGAATAACAACCGGGACTAAAATAAAAATTAAGTAGAATACATTCAGTAGAATACATTAAAAATAGGTTTAAAATTGTAATAAAATTATAAAAATGATATATAATTAACTATGGCGCAATTAAGTCCATTGAAAATAAAAAACATAAAAATAAGGAGAATACATTAAAAATAGGATAAAAATTGTAATAGAATTTTAATAATGATATAGAATTAACTATGGCCCGATTAAGTCCATTAAAAATTAAAAAATCATAAAAATTTGAAGAATACATTAAAAGTAGGTTAAAAATTGTAACAAAATTTTAAAAATCATGCATAATTATCCATGGCCCGATTAAGTCCATTAAAAATTAAAAAAAATAAAAATTTGGAGAATACGTTAAGAATAGTTTAAAAATTGTAACAATATTTTAAATATATATATAATGAACCGTGGCCCGATTAGGTCCGTTAAAAATTAAAAAATCATAAAAATTCTAATTAATTGTAATAAAACACATATTATTTAGGTAGAAGAAATACGATAAATAATTTACATCGTCTGTACACCAACCTACGATAAATAATTTACATAAGACTAGCTGTATTAGTCACAGGATACCATCAATCTCATAACGTGATGGTTGACGCAACGTACTTTCTCGTTACGAATATTCCTTCGCTATGATCGTTGCGTTAGTAAGGGGCGTTCTCATTTGATAGGAGGATGCTCGAGTCAACCATCACCACGAACGGAGGTTGCCCGTCAAACTGATCGTAATCTTCGTCTGTCTTATCCTCGACTTCGACGATTTTCCTTTTTCCTCAGAGAACCACGTGGTGCTTTAGCTCGTCGGGCCCTTTCTCCTTCTTTGGTTTGCTACACATATCCTTCACGTAGAAAACTTGCCTTACATCATTGGGTAGGACGAATGGTTTGTCTGAGTACCTAATCTTATTAAGGTCAACTGTTGTCATCCCACACTCATCAACCAAACGCCTCCACTAGTCAGCCTAACCCATTGGCACCGAAATAGAGGGACCTTCAAAGGTCCGTACTCGATTTCCCTTATCTCATTGATGGAACCGTAATACGTGTTGGTTATCCCTTTGTTGTCCATGGCATCGATACAAACATCACTATTTTGGTTGATGCTCTTTTTGTCTTGGGATCTTGTGTAAAATGTATACCCATTGAGCTCATATCCTTGAAATGTCAAGATTGAGCAAGATGGTCCCCGCGCCAACAAGGCTAGTTGTTGGTCAATCGTCCCGTTACCCATGAGATGTTGTCGTAACCAAGCGAAGAAAGTATCAATGTGATGACGTGTAATCCAGGCAACAGATTTTTTGATCTTTTTGGAGCGAACAATTGCCATGTGCTCCTCGATGTAAGAAGCCACTAATGAAGATTGTTTTAAAACCGTAAAATGTACTTTACGGAATAAATCATTGTCTATAGTCATTATCGGTTGCCTTCCAAGAGTCTCCTTTCCCCGTAGTCTCCCCTGATGTCTTGATTCGGGGACCCCGATTGGACCAAAGTCTTCAATAAATTTTACGCAAAACTCAATGACTTCCTGTGTTCCATACCCCTTGGCGATGCATTCTTCCAGACGAGAACAGTTACGAACATACTTCTTTAGAATGCCCATGTACCTCTTGAAAGGAAACATATTATATATCATGTAGATACACAAGACCGAGAATACCTATCTTTTTGACAACGTGACATAGAAGATGCGTCATTATATTGAAGAAGGATGATGGAAAGATCATCTTAAAGCTGACAAGACTGTGGACTACGTCATTATGTAGGACTGTTAAACTGTCTGAATCGATGACCTTTTGCGAAATTGTGTTGAGGAAAGCACAGAGCTTTGTTATTGTTATGCGAACATTATCAGGAAGGATACCCCGAATTATAATAGGAAGCAATTGTGTCATTAACACATGCAGTCATGAGACGTTAGGTTTATGAATTTCTTCTCTTTCATGTTTATTATTCCCTTTATATTCGACGAATATCCAGACGGTACCTTGATGCTGTCCAAACATTCAAACATACTTTCCTTCTTGGTCTTACTAAGAGTGTAGCTGGTTGGACGCAAATAATGGCTTCCTTTCTCCTTCGGTTCCGAATGGAGGTCGTCACGTTGTTTCATATGTTTCAAATCATGACGTGCTTCAAGTGTATCTTTAGACTTCCCATATGTTCCTAGGAAGCCTAGCAGGTTGACGTAAAGGTTCTTAATGAAGTGCATCATGTCGATTGCGTGGTGGACCTCTAAGACTTCCCAAAAAGGTAACTCCCAAAAATAGACTTCTTCTTCCACATCACCGCATGACCATATTCACTTGTTATAGGTTGGCTGCTAGGTCCCTTTCCAAATACTACTTTTAGATCTGCAATCCACCGTATTGAGCCCAATACGGAATGTTGTTGTCTTCTTCTTCATCTTCTTCCATTGCAACACCTAATTCTCCGTGCGAGGTCCAACAATTATAGCTAGGCATGAATCCCGATTGTAACAAGCTAGTGGATATGAAGAATTCTTGATGTAGAATACTTCTTCTGGTTTTTGCACTTTTTGCATAGACAACATATAAAACCCTTAGGCTTGTGGGCATCGGCCATCCTCAAAAAATAATGCATGCCATCAATAAACTCCTTCGACCGTTGGTCCGCAGTGTACATCCATTGTCGGTTCATCTACATCAAATAAAGAAATTTAAAGAAAGTCTGCGAAAGTGAAAATAATTAAATAAACATTTAATAATTTAAAACATCATAAACTCAAAAGTTTAGTGGATGAAGAATATTGCTAAACACAGTTCAATTTAATTTATTTTTTTACTATTATCATAGTTTTTTAAACCTATATTACATACAATGTCACACACTTCTTTTCCTTTTATCTATTATCTATTGTTTTACCTTCATTTTTCTATTCTTTTTCCTTCATTTTCTATAATTTTCCTTTGTTGCCTTTTTTTTACATTTTTATCTAATGTCTCTAAAATTATGAAGTACTTTTATTTTCTTTAAAATTTTATTCTATCTCATCTTTTTTCATATATTTTTAAGAGAGAATGACGTATAGGAACATAGCTAGAAATATAATATGTTAACCATACAACAATAAAGGATGAAGTTGCTGATCTTTTAGATCCCTTCGATTTGTGTAATATCACCAAAATACTTTAACCAAAAATTTTGGCAGCACCTCTCTTCCTCCTCCTTCTCTTGGCAGCAATGGCTCAGGCTGGAGGAGGAAGAAGGTATAAAAAGGCTTAGTATTGTCTTTACTATCGGGTGGGTACACTAACCATTACTAAAGATCAATATAAGTACCAGTCGGTCTTTTCAGCCGGTACTAATGTGTTATGCATCTTTAGTACCAGTTGGTAACGTCAATCGATACTAAAGTATTGATCTTTAGTACAAGTTGTTGACACCAACTGATACTAAAGAGACCGGGGGGCTTTAGAGGGACTGACATCAGTGAATCGGGAGTAAAACCATTTTTAGTACCGGTTGGTGTTACGAACCGATACTAAAGATACTACAGAATCGCGAGACCTTTTATTCGGTACAAAAAAATCTTCTTTAGTTCTGGTTCTTATAACAGCCGAGATATTTTTGTTTTGAGCCGTTCGACCAAAGATCAGTTCTCCAATAGTGCATGTCGACTAAAATCAGCAATTCTATGGTCTACAGGCATTTTTTAAAGGCGATTTTCGATTTGCCACTAAAATTAGGAGTTCTACAGTATAGAGACACTTTTACATGCACTTTCAAAATCGTCTAGGCTACTTATAGTCTAAAGACACTTTGGAGATATTTTTATTTTTAGTATATTTTGTTAAATTTATGTTATAGAGGCATTTGTTTAACACGTTAAAAATTGTCTCATATGTAAAGACATTTTGTTAAGGCAATTTAACCTTTGTAGAGACACGTTTCTAAATATTAATATATGGTAAGCTACTAGATATAAGTAATGTAAGGCACATGTTTATAAGTAATGACGAGGTTGAAAAGGTAAATGCATTGAAGATAAAAGTTATCAACTCAAGAGGTTATGAGTTCAATGGTTCGTAAGAGATAATTTTTTTTTCTCTTTTTTCGCACTGATTTGCTATTTTTGCCGCAGAATTTAGTGCCTCACGTAAGAAAATGTCTCTACGAAAATACCGCATGTCTAGACATATAGACATTTTATAAAATATCTATTCGTTTCTAGAGACCATTCACCAAAAGTCACATATAAGGCATTCATTAAAATGTCCCTACAGCATCATAAACGCATTTTAAAAGTGTCTATAGTATTAAAAAAAGTATCTACAAGGTATTTTTGTAGATTTTTGCAGAAAGCCAGCTGTCCACATGTAAAAATACATGAGTCCAAAGCATGAGAAAAGTGACTTAAGTTTTCAAATATTTAAGATGATACCACTTCTCTATTGAATTTTCTAACGTCTGGTGATGCGGACCATGCAAGCTAACCCTGTTTAAGAGAGAACCGCGCAAGTTGCTGAGATCACCTAGATGACGCATCGAAATTATTCCGTTATAGCTTGGATCTGAGAAAATGCCCCTTGATTTCCTTACTAGATGTCAATTAAAACAGTTAAATAGTAGTAGAATAATGGAAAGTGCAAAAACCCACTTGTGTTACCGTAAAGATTAATTAGTCAAGTTGAAAATTCTTCTCTAGACCACTAAAAATCTCTATGGGTTCTAATTTCAAACGGTTGTTCTAAATTCTTTTTTACATGCGAGCATCTATACCAAAGGTGGTATATATGTTTTGGCAAAACATCTAAACCAAATTATAAATTAATTAAGACGAGGTTAACTAGCTTCTCCATGGAGTGAAAATTGCAGGTCCAACAAATAGGACCTAATTAAACACAAATGTGATGTGCAGGAATGCAGCACAGCTTATAGTAGTCTGCCCATCGATCATAAATGTAACATTCCTAATTTACTTAATTTACTTATAATTTAAAATCGGAGATTTATTAGAATTGATGAATCTTATACATAATTTTCAGAAACAAAATGAATTTATTTTACACAATATTTACTCTTTTATACAATAGATATTTTCGTATATACTTCTCATTCTTATATAGAAATTCATTAGGAGCGATGCTAATTAATTCTATCATATGTTTTTTCTTCAAATTTCTCATGTCCTCAAAATCTACATGCCAAAAAAGTCTCGAATTTCCATTTGGCTCCTCGCCACAAAATTTCCAACCCTTAGTAAAAAGTTCTGCTCCCAAAAACTCCTAGATATGCTACTTCATTGAATGAAGAGGGTTGGTAACCCACGACATACCGTTGAAACAACATAATCATTGCTCGGTGCATCACGAAATAGGTATTCAATCCCTTGCTTGTTCGGACCCCTCGGCCCTATTGCGCATGGCGGACGCGCATCAGCTTGTGTGCATATGTCAGTGCTTGTGGTGCATGTAATTCACATATTTCCTTCGTTCCAAAAAAAACTTATTTCTGAATTTGAATATGTCTAGATTTAAACCAAAAATGAGTTTTTCTTTTATCGGAGGAGTACATTACTAGCTAACTAGCTAGTTCTTCTCCCCAACGTAATGTGCATGCATGCATGCATCTGCCACACATGACATGACAACACAAGTGCTCCTCACTCACGCATCCCTCGATTACACATGCCTATCCTTTTGGTCGCACATGACTACTCTCTCCTCTATAACTGCCTGCTTAGCCATTTGACATGTTGTTAGCTCGACTCAGTGGTTGAGTTGATACCTCAGTAGTACTCTTATAGTATGATTTTTTTCCATCTCAAAATATGACCATCTATAGACTGTTTTGGTGAAATTAAGGATGGGAGGAAAGGTCTACAATACCCATCATTAATGCATAGGGGTTGATGATAAGTATGGGTAAGGAGCGGACAAGGGCTGGTGCGATGATAAGGTCGCTAGGGATAGCATGATGAGTAATGGGGTAAATGTCACATTTTACTTGTCCGTAGCTATATTTGGGACATAATTTTGGAAGTATAATGATACCACAAAAATATCGTACGTAAAGTATCTAGCATCATATATGTGCGTTGCAGATCAAGTATATATCCGCTTTGATACCTATGTGTACTAAGTATGGTATATGTGGATCTTAGTTTTAACATGTATGATAAAGGGTATCACGTATGATACCTACTAGCTATGGTATTTGTGGTACCAAGCATGGTACATGTAGATGTTAAGCTGATACATGTGGGTACCGGGTCTAATTTTTATATATATTAGACATGATACCTAGATACCAGGTCTGATACTTATAGGTATCATATGTAATCGTGACACATGTAGGTACCAGACATAATTCCTAGATAGGAGCCATATACTCAATACACTATTTTTATCTTGAAACAGCTCACGTAGGATCCACATATAGCAATGGAAAATCAAGTCATTTTCTCTAGCTTGTGGGCATTGGTCAGTGTAAACTTTGATTTGATGCATGTGGCACCAAGGTAGGAGTAGTAGTAATACACAAGCCAAGAGCCAATAGTGCCAGGCAACAACAGTAGTGCATGTAGTAGTAGTATATGGCAGGCAGTAGTATAGTACTAGTAGTGCATCGTCGGAGGCCCATGTTGGAGGTGAGACGGGTGGTTTATCACTACGCTCGTTTGGACAGTTCGGTGTCGTGCATAACTCATACCGTTATAAAGGTATACCGTTTTGCTCGAATGAATATTGGAATTCCGATTGAGAAGACATAGAGGGATTTTTCATCGGATCTTCCTTTCTATCACACTGTCTCTGTTCTGTTCTTGATCTCTCTTCCTCTCACGTATACACTCTCTCTGTGTGTCGATCGCCCTGTATTTTTTTCTCTCCCAGCCAAGAGCAATTGAACAGAGAAAGAAGGAGAAAAGACAAACTAAGAGAGTGGGAAAATATGGCAGAAATACCATCTCGCTGCTCCCAATGCCACATGTGAACCATACAAAGCTAACCCAGATTAAGAGATAAGCTACGGAAGGTCGCTGAGATCACCAAGGTGATGCAACCAAAATTACTCTGTTAGACTGTTACTACTGATCTGAGAAAGTGCCCCTAGATTTTCTTCCTGAGTGACAGTTAAAACAATTACCTAGTTGAATGGAAAATGCAAAGACCCACTTGTGTTACCATATTATTAATAGTCAAGTTGGAAAATATCCATTTCTAAACCACTAAAAATATATGGGTGAAGGGTTGTTCTAAATATTTTTTTAGATATGGGCATATATGCCAAAGGCGATATATATGTTGGGAAGACATCTAAACAAATTATATATTAAGCCCCTGCTTTCCAGGTTACATAGCTTCTCTGTGAATCGGCTTCTCCATGAAGAGAGCGAAATAAAATTACAGGTCCAACAAAAGCATCTAATTAAGGAGAAATGTGGTGTGCAGACGTGCGTCTCCGCTTATCATCCTAAATGTAACATTCCTATTTTACTCAATTTATAATTTCAAATTTTAGATTTATTAGAATTGATGAATCTTAATGCATAATTTTCAGAAGCAAATTAAAGGGAATTAATTTGAATAAAACTTTTTTAGGGGATTGAATAAGTGAAACTTGATTTTTTTTCATGAAACTAGAGTTTAATATGTAGTTTTTCTCATATACCCCTCATCCAAGGCCATATCGCTATTTAAATATCTCGAAGAAACTATATAAAATTCACAAGTATCCATAAAACATAACTAAAAGCTGTATGCATAAATACATATTTGTCCTTAGAATGTCGTCGTACCTGCAGCTCAAGTGGTCGTGAGGATGGCAGACTAACTACGGCCACCCTTATTGACCTCTTTTATACACAATATATCAAGCCCTGTAGTAATTTCTCATTTGGCTCCTCACCACAGAATTTCCAGCTAATATACAAGTGAAGGACAAAATTAATATTCCTATACATGGATTAGCAGAGCTGAGATGCTGGCAATTTGGCATGCAAGATAATTTTGGATCCTTTTTATCATGCATATAAATTAAGCTTTTTGATTCTTCAAGGCAGAGTAGTTCTCCATAATCCCTCAAATTAGTTTACTGCTGCTACTATATATATCAATTACTAAAATAATGACTTGGCTTGGATGATCGAGGGGGTAGATCATGCTGGACAGCTGCTACAGCAGTGCAGGCTGCCCATTTGTGGTTGTTTTTTGGTTATTGCCCGATACAGTTAGGGAGGGATAAAATTTCACTGTTTTTTCTTTAACAAGAAAAGAAACAAATAAGAGATAAGAGCTAAGAATTTAAACATTACAATGATCGGTGGTAGCAAATTTAGAGTTTTATCCGGATTGCCCTCGAGCCCCATCAGTGTGTTAAGATAACATGTGATATCAACTAGTTGAAACAACTAGATAGGATAGATTTCTATCCTATTTTACACAGTGCACATATATAAAAGAAAAGAAGGCGTTAGGGAGAGGTGACGACTAATTCCTACACCAAAACCCCAAAGCACTAATAAAGCCCGATCGATCTATCGCACTGGAAGGAGTTTGTAGTGCTATCCTCAAATTTCCTATGCAGAAGATTTGTCAAGAAGATCAAGAAGCAGTATGACTAAAGAAATTGTCAAGAAGATCAAGAAGCAGTATGACTAAAGAAAAGGAAGAGAAACAGGAAGAAAGTGAGTTCAACAAGTGGCTTCAATGGTTTCAATTCATCCGGTCAGTAAACACCTTAATTTTGCATTTAGAATTGATGATCATGTGTTAAGCTAAGCAATTTAGATCCTGAGTAAATTAATTCCAACACCCGTATCTTGGCAAAAGTGCAGAATGCATGATCGGACATCGGCACATGCCCCTTCAAATTAGGGACCCTAAATATTTTTTTTGAGAAACACAGTACAAACGCAGGCACTCACAACGTGTGTGCACTCACCCCTATGAACGCACACACGCACACTCTACCTCTATGAGCACCTCCAAAAGACTGGGTCGGCATATCTTGAGATTGACGAAGTCAGATACGTCGCCTACCACTGAAAGAATAATTAGCCATAAATGTGAGCACCCATGTCAAATCTAGGATTTGAACCTGGGTGAGCTACTTCCACCACAAGGAACCTAACCAGTTGAGCTACGCTCACTTCGTTGGACCCTAAATATTTTTTTCGATAAGTGGCAATGCGCACTACTACAAAAACCTACATAGGTACCAGCCATATAGGTGCCGGATTGACAAAAACCGACACTTATAAGGCGTTCCCCACTCAATTTTTTACGAACTGGGGCCTATAAGGTCTTATAGGTGTCGGTTCTTTGAGAGAAGTACATTAGTGCTGGTTTTTAATAAAAACCAGCACCAATGTCTCCCCTCCAAACGGTCATCCCATCGAAAAAGGTATCGGCCCTTTTTGTAAACCGACACTTATCACATAGGTGCCGCTTCATAATAAGAACCGGCACCTATGAGGTAGCTTCCGTCGGAAGGGAAGCTAAATAGGTGCCAGTTCATAACTATATCCCTAGTCTATATATACCCCTTGTTCACTGTATAACTCACGATTTTGAGACTTCTCTTGAGCTCATCCAAACGGGGGGAGGTGGTTTTTCCCAAAAACTTTAAAAATATCAAGAGATCTATGTGTTTGCATGCTTAAAGGTTAGTATATGTTGATTCTCTATATAATTTGCACTAATATTTGTCAAGTTATTTTTTGCAATTTGTTTTATTGAATTGGATCAATATTTTGAGATGGTAATTTGAGAAAGTATGATGACTTATTAATATTGGAGTAATTTAGAGATTAATCATCAATAAGTAATGTACCTATTATTAACATATATTAGAATTTCAATAGATATAGAGAATGATATATGTATGTTAGTGGTTAATTTAAGAATTTTCATAGGAGTGATGGAAGAAGGAGGGATGAACGTTGCGGAACGTGGTACCTTGGAATATGCCAGGAGAGTAACCAACTTCGTGATCATGGCCACGAGATCCAAATTGTTGAATATGATGGAACACTTGCATTGTCCATTCGCTGATTGTAGGAACGAGAGACAGTTTCGTGCAAAACAAGTTCACGAGCATCTCCTAACAAGGGGTTTTATGCCTAATTACACATGTCAGGACAATCATGGTGAAGATGAGAATCCAGATGTAATGGACGAAGACAATGTGGAGTTGCCTGTTGACAGAGATGGATATGATAGTGACGAATCAGATGGTTTAGATCAGATGTTACGCGACGGGGAGACAGCCTATGGCGATGACAGGCAATACGAGAAGTTCAAGGGCATGGTGGAGGACTCAAAAACCCCGTTTTATCCAAGATGCAATGAGCAGCACACCAATTTACACGTCGTCCTCTCGTTGCTGCAGATGAAATCAATCAACGGTTGGAGTGACAAGAGCTTCTACAGCTGATCGGAGACCTCCTTCCAGTGGGTCATGTACTGCCAGAAACAATATACCGAGCGAAGAAGGTTGTCTGCTCACTCGGACTAAAAGTGCAAAAAATTCACGCGTGTCGAAATGACTGTATCCTATATCGAGGTGACTACGCAGACTTGGATACGTGTCCAGTTTGCGAAGCAGCGCAGTATAAGGGGGGAGATAACAATGATGATGATGTTGATGATGATAGTGGTGGCCTCATCCGGAAGAAGAGGAAAGTGCCCGTTAAGGATGCGTGGTATTTTCCTATAATCCCTCGGATTGAACGCATGTATGCAAACAAAAAACATGCAAAGATGATGCGTTGGCACCACGAAGAGCGTAAGAAGGATGGGATGGTAAGGCACCCTACCGATGGATCTCAATGGGGAAAGATAGATAGAAAGGACAAAAAAACATTTTGCGTAGGAGATTAGGAATATAAGGTTTGGGCTGAGCACGGATGGGATGAATCCATTCGATGACATGAGCAGTCAGCATAGCACGTGGCCAGTGGCACTTGTTATCTACAGCCTTCCGTTATGGTTGTGCATGAAGCGCAAGTATGTTATGATGCCACTTCTAATCCAAGAGCCTAAGCAATCTGGCAATGATATCGATGTCTTCTTCAGGCCATTAGTGGATGATCTTAAATTACTATGGGACCGGGGTGTGCAGATGTGGGATGCATACAAAAGAGAGTACTTCACCTTAAGGGCAATGTTGTTCGTTACCATCCAAGATTACACTGTGGCTGGTAACACATCCAGGCAAACAGTGAAAGGTGGTTGTGCATGTGTGCAGTACATGCGGGACATAGCGAGCAGGTGGTTGAGGTACTCCGGAAAGACTGTGTACATGCGCCATTAGAGGTTTCTTCCAGCCAAGAGATTTCGATGGCACGGTGGAGGAGGGTACAGCTCCAACACACCGTACCGACAGAGTGATTTTTGAAGAGGTACAAGATATTGAATATATATTTGGTAAGGGGCATAACAATACAAGCACGACGGGCAAGGGTGGTGAGAAGCCTCTTTGGAAGAAGAAATATATCTTTTGGGAACTACGGTATTAGAAAGATTTGGATGTCCGCCACGCAATCAACATGATGCATGTTGAGAAGAATGTGTGCGAGAGTTTGATGGGAGTCCTGCTAAACATACCCGGTAAGACAAAGGATACGTTGAAAGCCCGGAGAGACCTCGTAGACATGAACATCAGGTCTGTGCTTCATCCTCAAGAATGTCCCAATGGCCACCAGTACCTCCCTCCTGCGTGCTACACCCTTAGTGCCGCAGTGAAAATAAACCTGTTGGAGTGCTTGCAGGGTATCCGAGTCCCGTCTGGTTACTCCGTGAAAATTAAAAGACTAGTCAACATGAAAGAGAAGAAATTAGTGGGCATGAAGTCACTTGATTGCCATGTGCTGATGACACAACTGCTTCCTGTTGCTATTAGAGGCATCTTGCCAGATAAGATTCGAAACCCAATCATAAAGTTGTGCTTGTTCTTCAACGCTATATATCAGAAGGTGATCGATCCAAGCACGACAAGCTCCAAGCAGATGTAATCATTACCCTTTGCCAACTCGAGATGTGTTTTGCACCATCATTTTTTGATATAATGGTTTACCTCGTGGCACATATCGTGAAAGAGATAAAGATTCTCAGTCAAGTGAATCTGCATAACATGTGGGCTTTTGAGAGGTTCATGGGGATCATAAAGAAGTATGTGCATAATAGAGCTCGACCGGAAGACAGTATCGTAGAGGGTTATGCAACAGAGGAGGTAGTTGAGTTCTGTATCTACTATATGGATTTGCATCCCATTGGTGTGCCGGTGTCCCAACACGAGGGCAGGCTACTAGGGAAAGGGACACTAAGGCATAAAGCAATATTCGCTTCTAGCATAGAAACAATATGGCAAGCACATTTCGCAGTGCTCAGGTAGTCGGCCTTGGTGGCTGTATTTGTCGACGTGCATTACAACACACTCCGCAGTGAGAACCCAAGCAAATCAGAGGCATGGATAGCTAAGCAGCATAGGCTGAATTTCGGCGATTGGTTACGGAAGCATATCATGGCTATGAATACTGATAGTGTCCAGTTGTATGTTTTTTCTCGGGGGCCTGCGAGCACAATTCATTCATTCAAAGGGTATGACATTAATGGGTATACATTTTACACGAGAATCCAGGATACCAAGAGCTCGTATCAAAACAGTGGTGTCCGCATAGACGCCTTCGACAGTAATGGTGTAGAACAAACGTACTATGGTTATATAGAGGCAATCTAGGAGCTTGAATATGGACCGCTGAAGGTACCACTTTCCAGTGTCAATGGGTCAAAATTCCAGGTGGTTTGAAGTTTGACAAGTACGTATGTTCATCGTGGACTTAAACAATATGAGTTATCAAGATGAACCATTTGTGCTCGCAAAATCCGTAACATAAGTTTTTTTATGTCAAAGACCCTTCTTCGGTGACCGATCGCCACGTGATTCTCCATGGAAAGCGAAGCATTGTCCGAGTTGAGAATATCGTTGATGAGGAATGCTACGGTCAAATCGACGAGCTACCACCCTTTGCAACAGATGTAGAAGAAGGTGAAGAAAGTCAGGAAGACGAAGACGTGGAAGAAGCCCCATATGTTTACAACAATCATGAAGGAGTGATTGTGATCGACCTACACGTTTGAATTTTATAGTAACAAATATGAATGTGTAATTTTGGATCATATATGTCATTTGGAATGACTTTTATACATAATATTTTGGATCATGTAGAGTTCCAAAAATTGAACTCTACATGAATAATCTAGCACATGATATGTATACATAATATTTGACATTTGCACAATATGAATCAAAGAACAAAAATCTTACCTGCCATTAGAGGAGGAGTGGTGCTGCTCGGGGAAGAGAAGGGATGGGGAATGACCGAACGGGAGAAGTAGTAGCAACTAGCAACCTCAGGACTAAGAATTAGAGCTCATCTTTATATTCAAACAATTTAATGGGTGAAACACTTGTATTTTTATAAGGACTTTCAAATGATACTCTACTTACTCTTCCTACTAAGTAAAACCCCCAGAATGTCTTCCTACTAAGTAAAACCCCAGAGTGTCCATAGATACCGGTTCGTATTTACAACCGATACCTATAGTATTAAAATGTACTGGTTTTAAATTAGAACCGGTACCTATATGACAGAAAAGGTACCAGTTCCAATTTAAAATTGGCACCTTTTACCTCTATAGGTACCGGTTATAACTAAGAACCGGTGCGTATGTGGCTTGTATATATTCCAATGCCTTAGCCTATATCCACCATTTCCCCAAACAACCCGCCGGCGCCATCGCTCGCCACCGTCTCTGCCGACCATCGCCGCCACTAGCCATCGCCCACTGTCGGTCCTCCCCTAGCCTAGATCTACCACCATCCACCGCCGTCCCCTCGCCTGGAGCTCGTCTTCACCAACACCGTCCACCGCCGTCCTCCGTCAACCCGCCAGCGCCCTTTATTGCCATCACCGTCCTCAGCCCTACTCCATCACTGCCGACGCACCAAGATCTGCACCGTCACATCCTCGGCCCTTCTCCAGCGCCACCATCGCCCTCCTCCAACGCCGTCATCCTCCATCGTCATCGCGGCTCTCCTCTAGCGCCCTCCTCCAGCGCCGCCGTCCTCCATCATTGCTGCTGCCCTCCTCCGCCGCTGTGGTGTGTTCTCCTCCAGCACCAGCACGGACGCCACCCTCCTGCGCCCGCCCGCCATCGCCGTCGCCATCCTCCTCCCTGCCATCAAACCGGCTCCATTATTCGCCGCCATCCACCATCGTCAAAGGTGTGTACCTCCTCTGTGCAATTATGTCAATTAGTTGGTTAAATATTTGTTGTTATCTTTAATGTTTTATTGTATTTGGGGGTGAGCACAAGTTATGAAGTTGGGGGTGACACCATCACCACTAAGTGGATAGCAAAGCTGTCTGGCATTTTTTTAATGTTATCCTTTGTTTGTTGGATCATTCAAGTTGAGCCTATCCTTAGATTCTGTAATATAATATCATATGTTCAAATATGGGATTAGTTGCACATTTAGGAAGGGCAAGCTATTTAAATCTCAAACCTCAGGTTCAGTGCAATATACATTAAAGCTTTTATTGCTCAAATCTAGCACAAAGAAAAAATTAGCATACAAAATGTAGCAGTGACCCAGTACAATACTACTATACAATAATTTATGCATCCTATTATTAGAGAAAATTGTCCCTATATCGGCCCAATCTGTTCCAACATCCTATTTATCTTGTGTTCTTTTATACTTGCCGAAACACTATATAGTTTATTCTATGTTACCCTTATACCACTGCCCCAACACCCACTGCTGCTTTGACATTCCTGCTCAGTGCCCTATATTGATCGCTGGCACAAGAACATATTAATTATGTGATTTTGGTGGTAGTCGAATGCTAGCAAACTTTGGCTGCTATGGGCATATGTCTCTCTTTTACTTATTTGTGTTCTTACCATCATGGATGATTGATTCTTTTATTATAACCAGTTAACGTTCATAATAAATGGTATTGTGGATAAACGGTAAAGGATTTGATGGTATGGAGGCAATTCCCCATTCCTATACTGCAAAAATATTGATAGTAGTATGGAACAGACAATACAGCCTTATACCAATGCGTCTTTTAAACCATGTCATGGCACTATTTCCTTTTTTTCTTTTTTTTAGCACTTGTACTTGGATTAGCCAAAAAAAATACTGCATAGTTTAAGTTTCTAAACACATAGTACGTTTTCACATCTTTAAGCCTTTCATTTGTAGAAATTAAAGCTCCCGACAAGTAAATTGTAGCCACATGTTTCCTGGGGCCTCGCTAAACAACTATGTGGATTCATCGTCAGGCATATCATCTCATCGAATGGCGCATACAACATTTCAAAAACTCCTGCTAGGATAGTGGTTTTCATTGAGGCTGCTGGCCCTAGTGACACTTTAGATAGCCGATCAATGACAAAGCATACAGAGACTTAGAATTAGTGGACAAAACATACGCTTTAAACATTTTCTAAGTATTTTATAGATTTGTTATTTGGATTGATGTGATTTTCTTAATGTCTTGAACATGAATTAAGTTTATCTCTTTGTAAATGTTTATCTCTTTGTTTTCTTCGACATTTATATATCTAACCATGTAGTAATTTTTTCTAGTTAATATTTTTATCCCTCAAAGCAACAGGTGATCTCACTTACTGGTTGTGGCATGGATGAGGCAGACATCATCATTATTGTCTCTGTAAGCAACAGGTGAGCATGTGTAACTAAAATTTTCATATAAATATGAGTTTAGAGCATTTAAGATGTTGTAGAGCTCAAGAGAATTTTTGTCAAGTCTCCTGAGATGTGTAACACATCTGGTCGCCGTCTTCGTATAGTTTGACAGGCATGTCTCAGACTGAAGTTGACCGGCACATTGAGTCCCAGAAATATCTCCTACGCTCTCTACTCGAGACTTTGGGATTTATATTATGGTTGCTACTTCACTTGATAGCATTTATAAAGATGTGATCAATCTTATTTTCTTATCAAATTTAGTAATTGCAGATCCTTGTCCAATGCTGATAATTCTTGTTAATGTAAATGTAATATTCTGTGGTTACATGATGTGAATGATTTGAATGTAATATTATGTGATTTTTGTGATTTCTGTGTTTCATAAAATATTACGTGTCCCTGAAATTATTTTTTTGTGCTTCAGGATTATAGGTGTCAGTTCTTGTGAAAAACCGATACCTATGTGGCATCGCAGGTATCGAGTCCTATACGTTAGGTGCTGGTTATTTACGGGAACCGACACCTATAATACTACATAGGTGCCGATTCGAACTTTATAACCGACACTTATAGTATTATAGGTGCCAGTTGAGAAATGGAGTCATTGGTGCCGATCAATTGGTGCCGGCTTGGAAACCGGCACCTATGAGGTATTCCGAATCGGTATCAATTTGTCTTTCTGTAGTAACGGTGTTTCAATATGTTTTAGACATCAGTGATCCTCATTCCATTTTTTTTCAAGTTCTCTTCTGCCTCCAGTGGATTCTCCTTGAACGAGTGAACTTTCTTTGGTTTCGACAAATATTCGATGATAATGATGCCCACCTTAAATAGTTATATTTTATGACAGTGATGTGAATGTATGTTGCAGGCACTGAATTTCTTTTTTACTTTTTAAAGAAAAATGAACTTCGTCGCTATAGCTACATCCATTGTTAGTCATGCACAATTCCTATATATACTTCAGTTAAAGTCGTACATAGTAAGATAGAGGAGTGCATTAGATAGCTCGATCTCCATCTGGAGTCCCATTCCACCAAATTTACTCTTTTATTTATTGGCATTTCCTAAACATAAGGCATCGCTTTGTGTGTTTAGCACTGTGGTCTCAAATTCTTATGCACGGCCCTGCAGCGGTGGCAGGCTTGGCGTCGACGTCGTGACGGCAGGAGAGGTGGTGAACTCAATGTATACTACCTCCGGGAAGTCCCAAATTAAGTTTATTTTTTATTCATCTCACACAAATCATCAGTCTCAAAATAAGTTTATTTTTTATCCATCTCACACATATTATTACAAAACCAAAAAGACTAGAACACCCTTAATTTATCAAATTTCAATGCAACTATTTCTCATTTTATCTTTTTCCAATACAACTATTCTCTAATTTTACAAACTCCAGTGCGATGATTGCTCTATATATGAACTTATTTTGGGACAAATAAAAGGTGCTAGAAATTAACTTAATATGGGACAAAGAAAGTATAAATATAATGCAAACCTGAAAACTATGGTAGGACCAAAAAATGGATGTCTGATTCATCCACGTCACCCCGAGTAAAATTTTTACTCCAAAATTTAACGAGACTAATTTTGCTCGAGATGACGTGGACAAATCTCAGACATCCATTTTTCGATCCTACGATAGTTTCCAAATTTACACTACATATGTAGTTTGCATCACATATTTTCCCGGTTATGTGCATCCAAATCCATAAATATACTCTCTTCAAAACCCAATAATTAATCTAAATTAGTCTATGACGGTACATCTACGACAGGCCAAAGTGCCTCGTCAGGGATGACCTCGTCTCTGATGGGCTAAACTGGAGCCCATTCAATATGAGCCTCAGGGGCATAGCCCGTACGTCATAGCTAAGTACTCATCTCTGACAAGCCCATATGTGGACACGACACATAACACCTCTGATCGACTCACATATAGGCCCATCACAGATGACTTCTTGTCTGTGATGGGTGTTGAGTTTGCATTTGCCATAGATGAGGTACCTCACCTGTGATGTGTTATTTTTTTTCCCCGTAAGTGATGACCTAATGAAAAAAATGAAAATCGCTCTCCTCTCCTCCTGAGTCCCTGCTCCATTGTTCTTATCCACTCTTCCTCACTCCACTCCCCTCCCTCCCATCCTTCTTCCCCTGATACCTTCCCCTTCCTAGAGCCAAGCTTCCCCTCCGCCCCTCGTTCCCCTCCTCCCAATGCAAACGCTGGCTGGGTGCACCTCCGACCACCGGGCGTCGCCTCCCCCGAGCCCTCCTTCTCCTCCGTCCCCAAGCGTCGGCCTTTGCCCCACGCTTGGCCCGAAGCACCGATGTCAGCCCTCGATCCCTGAGCGCCGGCCATTGCCCTCTACTAGGCCGCAAGCACAAGTCATTGCCTGCATCCCCGAGCAACGACCAATGCCCCTGAGCACCCTCCACTGCCTCCTACATCCTCAACATGACGGCCTCCACCGGCAAGGGCAAGCAAAAGGGTCCGGAGGTGAAAGCTCCCATCTAGAGTAGCAGTGCCAGTGCGTCAACTGCTCTCCCACAGCCTCTTCTCCTCTTCCCCTTCCCAAGCACTAGAAGGCGCATGTCCCTTCAAATCCAGTCGCCGCCACCTTCAAGACAGTCGAACTAGTGTCCCCGAGGTCGGAGGTCGCTGGATCTTGCTGCCACCATCTCGGTGGTACAGTGTTAACACAAAAATTTGGTACGGTTCTTTAGTGGATTTTGTTAAGGAAAGAAGTCAATCAGCCGATGAATGTTTATCCAGAACAAACCGAATTCAAGAAGAAATCATGAAGACTGCGACATGGCAATTTAATTAGACATGATTCAATAATTTTCCTTCTATCTTTAGAAAGTTTGTTTAGTGTCCGATCGGGACTTGTATCTTTCTTTTTATCTTTAGAAAACTTGTATCGTGTCCGATTAGGACTAGTATCTACCCGAGGGTTTAAATATGTACACCTGGGGTCTTTCTAAGACATCTCCACAGATCACTACAATTACTTTCTGCACATCGCCACCCTTTTATTCCAGTGAGTTCCTAGTTTCAAGTTGGGCTGATCGGTTTAGCTCGATCTCCGGCGAGGAAGTAAGTTGCATCAACTTCGCTTGTATCGGCGTGGTTTGAACTTTCTTGATTAAGTCCGATGTTCTATCTAGGTTGACGCAAGCATCGCCTATTTGCTATATTGATTCTATCTTTAACTACATTGTTGTTTAGAGTTATATCGGCTTAGTTAGAACTTTCTCGCTTAGGTCTAAAATTCTGGCTAAGTTGATATTTCTCTAATCGTATTGTTATTCTAGATAGATTTATTATATCCATCACGTTTGTATAGATTTATCGATTAAATAAGTTTTTCTTATTATCTTCAATCTTATACTATCAGGGTGTTAACAGCGGATTTTCGTAATCGACCCGGAGAGGGAGGAGGAAACCGAAGCAGAGAGAAAGGATTAAGTTGGAGTCGGACCAAGTATCATATCAGACTCAGTGAACGTATCGGACTGGAAGAAGCGCTAGCAGGGAAAGTGTATCAGCCGATATGGATTCAATATGGTCATTGGCCGATAGAGGCTGGAAGTTGACAAAGTCAGCGTGGGCTTGGTCTGGGCTCGAGATAAGCTTCAAGGAAGTTGCCAAATAGAGATAAAGCTCGGTTTTAGGCAATTGTATCTTGTAAATCAAGTAGGTTTAGGTCTAATCTGTGGCAAGAGTCTGTCGCAAAGACTTGTTTGTTAGTTAGAGATAAGATCGTGTCCTACAAGGACCCTGTTGTAATCTCGGGTATAAATATCCCGGTAGTTTGTACATAGAAGCTCTCTCAATCAATTACATAATCAACAAAGTTTAATCTACTTTCGGCGCATCGCCAACCCTCGCAAGAGGTTAACTCTCGACGAGTTCTTGCTTCCTTAGAGCAGAGGTAAGAACTCGTGCCTGACGATCTACATCGTCGGGGCTAGCGTGTCGCTTTAGGCACGTTAAGCCCTGGCGATGTGATCGTCGTTTATCGTGTGTTAGCTAATCTTGATGTGGCTTTCTAATTCTATCTCGCCAGCGGCTAACTCGTTTTAGGGTTTATTGCCGACGACGATTGAATTAGTTTGCTCGTTTAGATTATCTAAGGCATCTACCATCCCCAAAAGCGATCGACGACTTGATTTTCTTTGTGTTAACTCTCGATCTACACTTTGAGTTGCTATCGACCTTAGTCGTGTTTCGAGGTTTAACTCAAAGCCTGTTTTTCGATCGTAATTAAGGATAGCACCGGGGTTTCAGCCGGTCTTACCTAATGCATGTGATTAGCTATGTTTTTTTGCATGTATTTACCACTTATACATGCGGGTTGGTGAATATTAATATATCGGTTACAGGGTATTCTTAGGATCTCTCTGTAATTGGTGTATTTATATTGGCCGATTGGCTTGTATAAGTTCGCACTAGAGTATTAGCTAGTGTATTTATCTTCATGTAACCCTCATCGGCCGATTCCAGTAATTTGCTTTAAACATATTAACATGGGCCGATGGGATTATATCTATTTTATTAGTTCTATCATATTATTATTTCAAGTAAGCCGATATAGCTGTGCCCTATCGGCCAGGACTCTACGATGCAGCATCGGCCTATTGGCCGATCGGCCATCGTTTCTCACATGGTTTGCTTGTTTATTCTTGTTGATTGTAGATCAAATCAACTGGCACGCCCTACACGCACTTAGGCAAGCCATTGGACCTGCACTGGAGCTAAGCAGATCTCCCAGGCCGCCGTGGAAATGTGGAACCCGTTTTGTTGCGAGGCGGGTCTAAATTCTGCGCCAACACGCTTTTGGCACGCCCGGTGGGACCACAAGAACGCAAGCTTCGCAACGACAAGAAGATCACCGCAGGATGTCTAAGCAGAACGAGATCTCTAAGGAGAACGTCGTCTCCGTAACCGCCGACCAGCTCAATGAGGAACAAAAAGCTGAGATGAATAGGCTGGTCGAGCAGTTTCAAAACATGTACCTACAGACCTACTCTAGAACTCGGGAAGGCACCTGGCACCCTTATCCAAAAATCTAAGGTGGTAATGCCGAGCCTTGGAGATGGAGCCAGCACGTCGGCGGCGGCACACGATCACGCCGTCAAGACTGAAGAAAATGTCGCGTCGACGTTGCAAGACAGAATCGACTCCGCAGTTCATTCTACGCTAGTCAACCAGTCGGGGATGCTGTTGAATACGCTGACCAATACGGTCAAGTCGATCCTAGATGGTTCAATTCACCAGTACAAGCTTCAAGGGCCGATTTTCTTGCCAGAAAATAAGTTCCTTGCTTATCGGACCTTGAGGAACGACCTGAGCACGGCTCCACAGCCGACGGCGCCGATACCACCTCCATCGGCGCAACCGACATCAACCTTGCCACTGGTCCTCACCAGGTAGACGGGAGGAAGCCCTCAGCACATCACGGAGGAACAATATGCACAATGGACAAAGGGGAAGCAACCAGTGATCGAGCCGATGCAGCAAGTTCCACTCAACCCGCCATCGGCCAGACAACCTCAGATCCCCATAGCGACCAACCCTCCACAACCAGTTGCGTACAACGCGCCGCAAGGCTACCAGCAGTACACCGCAGGGCAATACAACGCACAGAACCTGAATCACCACTACCAACCGTACTCCCCTAGGCAATATCAAGCAGAGGGCCTGCAGCAATCTTACCAGCAAGACCTCCCGCATCGGCCCGCAGGATACTGAGCTGACATGATAGCCGAAGTGATGCGAGATCAGTTCGGTTTGAAGCCCAAGGAGAGTTCTACGGTGTATCGGCACCCGTACCCCGAGGAGTTCGACAGAATGCCATTGCCAGGCCGATACAAAATTCCGGACTTCTCCAAGTTTTTAGGGCAGGACAACGTCTCTACGTACGAGCACGTGAGCCGATTCCTAGCACAGTGTGGGGAGGCGTCGGCCATAGAGGCGTTGAGGGTGAGGTTTTTCCCTCTTTCTTTGTCAGGGTCAGCATTTACATGGTTTTCATCTTTACCATGCAATTCCATCAGAGGATGGATAGATCTAGAAAAGCAGTTTCACAGGTACTTTTATAACGGTGTGCAAGAGATGAAACTGTCTGATCTTGCTGTCATCAGGCAACGGGTTGATGAATCGGTCCCAGAGTACATTCAAAGATTTAGGGACAGAAGGAATAGGTGTTACTGCCTCAGCTTGATCGATTCACAGCTGGCCGATTTGGCATTTCAAGGATTACTGGGGCCGATACGAGAGAGGTTCTCCTCTCAGGAGTTCGACAGCCTGGCTCAGCTAGCCCAACGAGTATCGGCCCACGAGCAACGATTCCAGGAGGCAAAGAAGTTCACAAAGAAAATCAATATAGTCTATCAGTATACCTCCGACGAAGATGATGAAGAAGACGCTGATGTCGACCTGGCCGAGTGGGCCCGGATGAAAAAGCCGACAGCATGCCAGTGGGCTAAGAAGGGCGACAAGGAGGATAAGTACGACTTCGACATCAACAAGGCCAACAAAATATTTGATCTACTCCTGCAGGAGAAGCAGATCCAGCTACCAATAGGTCATGTACTGCCATTGGCCGAAGAAATCAAGAAGAGAAGGTATTGCAAATGGCACAACACATATTCCCATCATACCAACGAATGCAAAATCTTCCGACAACAGATACAATTGGCCATCGAGCAAGGCAGGATTAAGATCGATGATGCCAAGCGGCCGATGAAGATAGAAGGACACCCGTTCCCAGTCAACATGGTGCGGGTGGATAGGGCTGACGACGATGGCCATCGGACCGGCAAGCGACCTCATCAGACCTCAGAGGGCCTGATTAGAAAATATTAGCGAAGGCGAGAGGAACAAGCACAGGGTCACGCCGATCAAGACAACTCTTATGACCCTCATTGGGAGTGCGAGTTTTTCCGTTTCTGCTAGAATGAAGGAATGAGGCTGCCATCTATCCAAGAGTGCCCTTCGTGCAACAATGTAGAAGACTCCTATCAGGGCAGCTCGAGCAAGCAAGTGCATCGGCCAAGCAAGCAGAGAAAGTCTGTACACGAGAGGCTAGGGCCGATGCACCATGATCATCAGACCGAGGACGAGGAACAAGTCCAGAACCCCCAGTGGTGCCCAAGCGACGTGTTTAGCAAGACACAAAAACGGCGGGTTTAGAGGCTAAGGAGGATGGAGCAAATCCAGGAGCAACAGGCGACAACAGCCCATCGGCCGGCCAAGACCAGGAAGGAGTGGAGAGTAAAATCTGCAGTGGCCAAGGCCGATGAGGGCACCTCCAAGTCAACTCAAGCTCCTGCGACCGCAAAAGGTAAAGGCGTAGCATCGACTTCTGTTAATATGGTTTTCATATTGCCAAAAGAGTACAGCGTGCAGACGGCTGATGAAGCGGTAGCCGACGATGAGCAGTCCTCGGCTAAACTACAGTTGTCACCTGATCAAGCCGTGTTCGACAAGCCAGTCGACGCCAGCTACAGGCACCTCCAGCCGTTGTACATCAAAGGGTTCGTTAATGGGCGGCCGATGACGAAGATGCTGGTCGATGGCGGCGCGGCGGTAAACTTAATGCCGTACACAACCTTCAGGAAGCTTGGAAAAGTACCTGAAGACCTCATCAAGACCAACATGGTGCTGAAAGACTTTGGTGGCAACGCGTCCGAAGCAAAGGGAGTACTAAACGTGGAACTCACCGTGGGCAGCAAGACGATACCCACCACCTTCTTCGTCTTCGATGGAAAGGGTTCCTATAGCTTGTTGTTGGGACGGGATTGGATACACGCAAACTGTTGCGTCCCTTCGACAATGCACCAATGCCTTATACAATGGCAAGGGGACCAGGTCGAGATCGTGCAGGCCGATCGGTCAGTACACATGGCCAATTCCGATCTCGCAGTTTGGGAGATGGAGGGAATCGACTGCTTATCTGGGCGAGTTTGGGATGCTGATTTCCTCAAAGTAACTGACTGCGATATCGAGACGATTGAAAATCAAGACAGGCAGTTGCTTTAGCAAAGATGCGCCATCCACCGTTCAAGATGAGCAAACTAGTCCCTACACAGACGACGCGGTGGATGAGCTAGACGGGAAGTTGGGACAAGGCTTTACGTCGGCCGATGAACTCGAAGAGGTTGACATAGGAATAGGCGATAGGCCTAGGCCGACATATGTAAGTGCTAACTTGCCAAGGGAATATAAGAATAATTTGATAAGTCTTTTGAAAGAATTCATGGACTGTTTTGCATGGGAATACCATGAAATGCCAGGATTAAGCCGATCGATCGTAGAACATCGGTTACCTATCAAACCAGGCTATCGGCCATTCAAACAAGCTCCTAGGAGGTTTAAGGCCGATATGCACGAAGCTATCAAGGCAGAGATCACAAGACTTTACGATGCCAACTTTATCAGACCCTGCCGATACGCGGAGTGGGTCTCCAATATAGTTCCAGTAATGAAGAAAAATGGCAAACTCAGGGTGTGTATCAATTTCAGAGATCTAAACAAAACAACACCAAAGGACGAGTACCCTATGCCGTTGGCCGATTTGCTAGTTGATGCTGCGTCTGGACACAAGGTTATCAGCTTCATGGATGGGAACGCAGGCTATAACCAGATTTTCATGGCCGAGGAAGATATCCATAAGACAGTCTTCCGGTGTCCAGGGGCGATCGGCCTGTACGAGTGGGTCGTTATGACCTTCGGCTTGAAGAACGCTGGAGCAACTTATCAGAGGGCCATAAATTATAATTTTTCATGATCTTATCGGCTCTTTAATTGAAGTTTATATTGATGATGTCGTCGTGAAGTCAAGAGAGTATGACATGCACTTAGCCGATTTACGCAAGGTACTTGAAAGAGCAAGGAAGTATGGTCTCAAAATGAACCCTAACAAATGTGCCTTTGGCGTATCGGCCGGTCAGTTTTTGGGTTTCTTGGTCCACGAAAGGGGAATTGAGATTACACAGAAGAACATCGACGCTATAAAAAAGATCAAACCTCCGACGAACAAGACCAAGTTACAATCCCTGCTCGGCAAGATCAATTTTGTCCGGCGCTTTATATCGAACCTGTCAGGAAGAATAGAGTCGTTCACTCCATTGTTGAAGGTAAAAGACGATCAAGAGTTTACATGGGGGTGACAAGCAGCAAAAGGCGCTGGACGACATCAAAGAATATTTAAGCTCCCCACCAGTTCTAATTCCTCCACAGAAGGGAGTTCCGTTCAGGCTGTACCTATCGACCGATGAGAGGTCTATCGGCTCAGTTCTGGTGCAGGATATTGAAGGCAAAGAACGGGTTATTTTCTATCTCAGCAAAAGGTTGCTAGAGGCCGAAACAAGGTACACGCCAGTGGAGAAATTATGTTTGTGCTTATATTTTTCATGTACTAAATTGAGGCACTATTTACTTTCTAATGAGTGCATTGTGGTTAGTAAGGCTGATGTAATGAAATATATGTTATTGGCTCCCGTATTGAAAGGAAGAATTGGGAAGTGGATTTTTGCCTTAACAGAGTTCGACTTACGGTATGAATCGGCCAAAGCAATCAAGGGACAAGCCCTGGCCAATTTTATTGTTCAGCATAGAGATGATTCAATTGCATATTCAGATATTGTACCATGGACATTGTATTTTGATGGGTCTGTTTGCAGACATGGATGCAGTATCGGCCTCGTCATCATATCCGCTCGGGGGGCAAGCTTCGAGTTTGCCTTTACTATCAAGCCTTATTATACTAATAATCAAGTAGAGTATGAGGCTGTTCTCAAAGGTTTGCAGTTGTTACAAGAGGTTGAGGCTGATTCCATAAAGATCATTGGTGATTCACAGTTGGTCATTAATCAGCTTTCTGGGGAGTATGAATGCAAGAATGATATTCTCAGAGTTTATAATGAGGAGTGCAAGGAGTTGTTACAAACTTTTAAGATTGTGACGATGAGGCACATACCCAGGAAGCAGAACTTCGAGGCCAATGATTTAGCTCAGGGGGCATCAGGATACAAGCCGATGGCTAAAGATGTTCAGATTCAGATTGCTACCGTGGATGCCGATGACTGGAGGTTTGATATCATCGAGTATTTGAGAAACCCTTCTCAATCGACGTCACGAAGAATGAAGTATAAAGTGTTACACTATGTCTTACTGGACGATGATCTATATTATCGGACGATCGATGGTGTCTTGCTCAAATGCTTGAGTCTCGAAGAAGCCAAAGTTGTTATGAGCGAGGTCCATGAAGGGATTTGTGGAACACATCAATCGGCCCATAAAATGAGATGGCTTTTAAAGCGCGTTGGATATTTTTGGCCGACAATGCTAGAGGATTGTTTCAAGTATTATAAGGGATGTCAAGATTGTCAGAAATTTGGAGCAATTCAGAGAGCACCGGCATCGGCTATGCATCCAATCATAAAGCCGTGGCTGTTTCGTGGATGGGGAATAGATATGATCGGCCAGATAAACCCGCCATCAAGCAAGGGACACAAATATATACTAGTGGCTATAGATTACTTCACAAAGTGGGTTGAAGCCGTTCCCCTTAAGAAGGTTGATTCCAAGGATGCAATTCAATTTGTCAAAGAGCATATAATATATCGGTTTGGACTGCCACAGACATTGACTACAAATCAGGGATCAATCTTCGTGTCCGATGAATTTGTCGAGTTTGCTGAAAGCATGGGTATCAAGCTATTGAATTCTTCTCCATATTATGCGCAAGCTAATGGGCAGGCAGAAGCTTCCAACAAGACTTTAATCAAGTTAATCAAGCAAAAAATTGATGCGCAGCCGAAACGGTGGCATTCTACGCTGGCCGTATCGGATGGCTTGTCATGGTGCAACTCAAGTGCCACCTTATCAGCTGGTTTATGGGCATGAAGCTCTGCTGCCGTGGGAGACCAACATCGGCTCAAGGAGGATTGCCTTGCAAGACGACATAACAGCCGATGAGTACCATAATCTTACGGTCGATGAGTTGGATGACTTGGCACACGTCCGATTGCGGGCATTGTAGAAAATAAAGCGTGATAAAGATCGAGTTGGTCGTCATTATAATAAAAAAGTTGTTGCCAAGTTGTTTGAGGAAGGGGATCTTGTTTGGAAATTAATAATGCCGATTGGTTCTAGAGATAATAGATTCGGCAAGTGGTCACCTAATTGGGAAGGTCCTTTTCAGATTCATCGATGTGTTCCCCGTAATGCTTATCTGCTCAAAGGATTAGAAGGAGAAATTTATGGCAGAGCTCTTAACGGCAAATACTTAAAGAGATATTATCCAAGCGTATGGATCGACTCATGATCGGCCCTCCAGCCGATTTATGATTACAGCCGATGTGTTATGCATCGTCTTTAGATGGCTGATATATACTATCGTTCTTAGTTCAAATTTTACAACATGAGCCCTCATCTTCTAAAATTTGGGGGCATATATATATAGGTGCGATGTGCAATTTTTTAAGATCGTTAGATTGATTCAAGGATTCAAGCTTATGGGTTTCAAAAGATTGGGTTTCAAAATTTTTCAAAATTTTTCAGACTGAGGATATCTGTCTACAAGAAGGACACAAACTATATTACATCACCCTATAAAGTCTGCAATAGCTGCGATGGCTCTACGGCGGATTTGATCGATATCTTCTATGGCTTGAGCATCATCGGCCGTCGACCCTGGGATTGGCTTCAACGATTTGCTCAGGGTTGCAGGGTACTTGGCCGATGCCTTCAGCTTGGCCGTTTGGTCTTCTATGGCTTTGGGCGATGCAGCTATCCCGGCTTCAACTTCTTGGATTTCATTACGCGTGGCTTCTAGCTTCGATTCCAGGTCTGCTTCAAGGCGGCGGAGTTCTTCAAGTCTGTTCTTAAAGACAATCGGCTCCACAGCTAGCTCATCCAACCTGGTTTTGTCAGAATTGACTTGAGCCTTGCTAGCGGATAGGGCCGATTCTAGTTTCTCACGTTCCTGTCGTTTCGCAAGTCTTTCTTTCGCCTTGTGAAGCTTGAATCTGTATTGCTGCAAGAAGATGGCCGGTGTCAGGGTCTCCATCAGGTCTTCAGGTAGTTGATCTTGAATTTCTTGTACTCGGACTCTGATGGGAGTGCAATCCTCCACCAAGAACTCCAGTGAAGACTCCAGCCGATTGGCAATGTCGGATAGCCGGTTCTTCAGTTCGTCAGAGATCGACGCCTTGGCTGTGATGGGTGGCTCCTTGTCCACATCATCAAGAAATTGGCCGATGTCAAAAGAGAACATATCGGCTAAGTTCTGTAAATATCAATATAGGGCAAGGTTAGCCTAGTCAAACGAGAATCGGCAAAAGGGATCAAAATGGTCTTGGTTACCTGTGTTGGAACATCAGTGGTGCTTGCATCGACTTCCTTTCACTGTTTTGAAACAGTAGGCAAGGGGGTTGGCCGATGTGGTGTAGGTGATGGAGCCCTTGGCTGAAGAAAAGCAAGAAGGTTGTGAGTAGACTTATGTTGCTAGAGGAACAGTGTAAAATCAACTCTTACCGAAGCAATCGGAGAGGGTGGTGGAGAAGTAGAAGGAGTTCTCAATCGGGCCTTGGCTCGTTCGCGCCTTCTCAAAGTCGCCCTTTTAGTTCTTGGTAAAGGGGCCAATTGAGTTCGTTCCCTCAGCAAAGATGATGCAAGAACCTACAAGGGATTAAGGTGTGATATACCAACAGAAGGGGATTGCATAAATTCAAGTAAGGAGTTGTGTTACCTTGCGGATTGCATGCCTGGTTTTCCTTGGCTGGGTGGTGTCGGCTTGGTCATCGGCCGATGGGATTGCTATGGTTTCGGCCGATGGTTCCCTAGTAGTCTCGGCCGATGGATTTTCTTCTTCAAGCACATCGGCAGCTGCTGCATCGACCTCTTTCTCCATCACTTGTTCATCAAGGAATTCTTCCATGGAGGGGTCTAGTTCTTCAGGATCGGCCTGATCATCAGTCTTGGCTTTCTTGCCGATTTTTTGAGATTTTCCTTTTGCTGGCGCCTTCCTCTTGGGGTTTTCCTTGGTCATCGGCCCTTGGAGTAGTGATGATATCTTCGGGGCAGTAAGGCCGATGATTGACTCTAGAATAGTTGATCCTGATGGAGCCACGGCTTGAGCATAAAAAATTTTCTGTCCACTATTGTTCACGGATGGAATCGGGCTGTCAGGGACTTGAGGGCTGATATCCTGGATAAGCTCCGTTAGATAAAATCTGGCCGATTGGTGGAAGATATGAGCAGCCCATTCTTGCCACCATGCTAGGAAGCTGATGTGGACGAAGGCGCTCAGATGCAATCGGTCACAGTCACCCAGGTTTGGGATTTCAATCTCTAGTGCTTTGTTCATGATCAGCGCTGATGAGACCATGCCTCTACTCTCTAGGAGTTTATGGAAGTATAAGTTAATAGGGAGTTGTCCAAGCCCGCACTGTCTAGCAGCTACCATGGGATTGTAGAATTCATACGACAGGCTGGTGCTTCTTCCTTGGAATATGCCTACTGGGAGCAGGCATGGGGTGATGCCGGACATAAACGATTCCCGTGACTCCATGTCATCATTCACCAGGCTCAAGTGGAGATCATCAGGGAGTTCAAAATCCTAATCTGAGATGTAGATGAACATGTCCAACTTAATTGATGGGGGGCCGATGTAGAATCGGATGAACCATGTGGACATGTCTTCGGCCGATTGGTCTGCTCCAGGATAGACAGAGGCCGCTTCTCCAAAAGACATGCATCTTCTGGTCCTGGGATCTTTGTGCTTGGCGTATTTTGATGGGAAGCAGGAGTCCGATAGTGGAGGCCGATCGACTATGGTGTTGGTGTGGATAGTTAGCCAAAGCTGGATAAACCACCATGGTCCTCCATGCGCCACAGTTTGCTTCAGCATCAGATCTTGAGTGGCAATATGAAGTAGCCGATACACAGCTCCCAGGAGATATCGGCCAAGGGGGATTTGTTTCTTGTCAACCAGAGCTTGAGCCAAATGTTGACAATTTGTAGTGGGGCCGCAGGTTGATCCACAAAAAACAAATCTTTCCAACCATAGCATCAGAAAGGCCACGTGTTCTCTCTCTGAGACTGATCCTTGTTCCATATGCTCAGAAATATATCCAGACCAGCCTCCAATCTTTTTGGTTTTCAATTTATGGCTACTGTTTGCCAGGAGGCTGAAGGGATTGATCTCGGACTGGATGTCTAGTCCTGTTAGCAGCTTGACGTCAACCAAAGTTGGGGTCATCGGACCTCGCTTGAACAGGAAAGCATTCAGGGTGCTGGACCAGAAGTAGGTGGCCGCTGACATAAGTGGTTTATTTTTCTTGGTATCGGCCAGGGATAAGGTAATGCATTGGCCGATTCCTATCTCGTCCCAGTGAACCTGTTTGGTTGCAGCAATCCTCTTGTGCCAAGTTCTGTACCCATTTAGCTTCGACGGCCAGGATCTGAAAGTGTGCTTCCACGAGGAAACATTGGGCTTGGCTTGCTTGAAGGGGACTCTGTTTGTCTCGGCATTTACCAGCCAGGTTGGGTCGCAATTGCCCATGGGGCCTAGCAGGAATCGGTACGATTTGTCGTTGGTGAGGATCAAGATTTGGTTTTTGAAGACCTACGTCATAAGAACAACGATGAGAAATAAGACCCGGGGGGGCAAGAGCAGGAACCCTAATTTGAAAAACTCAGCGAGAAAATGAAAATGTGAAGGGGCTGACTTACCACAGGGATCTCGGAGGCGTAAAACGGAGCGGAGGCCATTGTTGTCGTCGAAGAGGTCGCTGTTGAGGGGATTGATGCCGATGGAACGCCAAGGGGTCGCCGGAGTTGAAGAGCGCAAGTGATTGTTAAATCGGTGGCGGAGGGTTGCGAATCTGGATCTGCGCGGTTTTCAGACAAACCCTAGTAAGGATGTCGATAGGTTCCTCGGAGCTAATTCCGCCACATTATATAATGAAGCGGAATTGGGGGGCATGTGTTAACAGCGGATTTTCGTAATCGACCCGGAGAGGGTGGAGAAAACCGAAGCAGAGAGAAAGGATTAAGTTGGAGTCGGACCAAGTATCATATCGGACTCAGTGAACGTATCGGACTGGAAGAAGCGCTAGCAGGGAAAGTGTATCAGCCGATATGGATTCAATATGGTCATTGGCCGATAGAGGCTGGAAGTTGACAGAGTCAGCGTGGGCTTGGTCTGGGCTCGAGATAAGCTTCAAGGAAGTTGCCAAATAGAGATAAAGCTCAGTTTTAGGCAATTGTATCTTGTAAATCAAGTAGGTTTAGGTCTAATCTGTGACAAGAGTATGCCGCAAAGACTTGTTTGTTAGTTAGAGATAAGATCGTGTCCTACAAGGACCCTGTTGTAATCTCGGGTATAAATATCCCGGTAGTTTGTACATAGAAGCTCTCTCAATCAATTACATAATCAACAAAGTTTAATCTACTTTCGGCGCATCGCCAACCCTCGCAAGAGGTTAACTCTCGACGAGTTCTTGCTTCCTTAGAGCAGAGGTAAGAACTCGTGCCTGATGATCTACATCGTCGGGGCTAGCATGTCGTTTTAGGCACATTATGCCCTGGCGATGTGATCGTCGTTTATCGTGTGTTAGCTAATCTTGATGTGGCTTTCTAATTCTATCTCGCCAGCGGCTAACTCGTTTTAGGGTTTATTGCCGACGACGATCGAATTAGTTTGCTCGTTTAGATTATCTAAGGCATCTACCATCCCCAAAAGCGATCGACGACTTGATTTTCTTTGTGTTAACTCTCGATCTACACTTTGAGTTGCTATCGACCTTAGTCGTGTTTCGAGGTTTAACTCAAAGCCTGTTTTTCGATCGTAATTAAGGATAGCACCGGGGTTTCAGCCGGTCTTACCTAATGCATGTGATTAGCTATGTTTTTTTGCATGTATTTACCACTTATACATGCGGGTTGGTGAATATTAATATATCGGTTACAGGGTATTCTTAGGATCTCTCTGTAATTGGTGTATTTATATTGGCCGATTGGCTTGTATAAGTTCGCACTAGAGTATTAGCTAGTGTATTTATCTTCATGTAACCCTCATCGGCCGATTCCAGTAATTTGCTTTAAACATATTAACATGGGCCGATGGGATTAGATCTATTTTATTAGTTCTATCATAGTATTACTTCAAGTAAGCCAATATAGCTGTGCCCTATCGGCCAGGACTCTACGATGCAGCATCGGCCTATTGGCCGATCGACCATCTTTTCTCACATGGTTTGCTTGTTTATTCTTGTTGATTGCAGATCAAATCAACTGGCACGCCCTACACGCACTTAGGCAAGCCATTGGACCTGCACTGGAGCTAAGCAGATCTCCCAGGCCGCCGTGGAAACGTGGAACCCGTTTTATTGCGAGGCAAGTCTAAATTCTGCGCCAACACAGGGTTAGGTCCGATATATTAGATTGTTGTTGATAAGTTTAATTCTAGCAAGTCAATAGGTTTTTATACAACATTCATTGGAGTGCTATCCGATGTTATCATTATTTTGGAATTCAATTATCAGATGTATTGGTTAGTTAGCCGATATACTTAGTATATTTACATCGAATCTCCAGCCAATGTATGTTTTAACCACCGGATTCACATCTATTATACTACATTAGTTTTGGTCGATTGGTTCATATTGTATTATCTCGTTGTATCTTCTGAGTTATATCGGCTTATACTCAAACTTGTATCTTTAGTTAAATCTATCTTTATCAACTTCAATCTTACACTATATCGGTCCAATCCAATTTATCAAGATTGCTTTTTGATAAAGAGCGGTTTATTGATGATTATGAATAGTTTACTTTCCGCCGATGATAACATAAATCTCACGGTTTATCTGATTATCTGAATCTACATTGGATCTATAGCCGATTGCTCAAAACCCTATTGACATCGGCTAGCGTCGCTATATCACATCGTCCTATTGGTCATTTGGTTCCTTGATCATCGATCTATCTATCTTGTTAGTTGCAGGATCAAACTAACTGACACGCCCTGAACCCGATTAATAGGACCTGCACTGGAGCTAAGCAGATCTCCCTGGCCTTCGTATGAACGACAAATTTCACGTCAGCACATTGTTGGCATGCCCGGTGGACAATTATATTCAAGCCAACATGTCTGAAGAAGAAGACGATGATAATAGCATGATCCCAGTCATAATGAAGAATTTGACGGAGGAACAAAGGCAACAAGTCGAGTAATCTGTGGCTAATTTTCAGAAGCTTTGTCTTGAATCTTTCGGCATGACACCTTAAGGATCATTTTAGAAGATGCAATTTCGAAGGGCAGTTATGATCAGTAAATCAAGCCAAGATGAGCTTACAAGTATGCAAAAGTCTCTTCAAGATTTGGTCCACGAAGCTATGCATCATGCTTTGATCAATCAATCTGGAGTTTTGATAAATACATTGCATAATTTGATCAAAGAGATAGTTGATGAATCAATTGCTTTAGAAATTTGGCTTGTGGAGCAACCATATTGTTATCGATATGAAGAACCACATCAATATCGGCTAGAGGAGCCGCATCAATATACCATGGACAATACATGGAATAATGAGTTGCTGATAGAATTACTGAAATGATATGGGAGCAGTTTGGAATCAAACCTAAGGAGCAGATCTATATGTATCAGTGCCCATATCCTGAGTGGTTTGATAGGATTCCAATGCCTCACCGATACAGGGTTCCAGGTTTCTCTAAGTTTTAAGGGCAAGGCAACATATCTACAACTGAACATATCAACCGATTTTTGGTTCAATGTGGTGAAGCATGGACTGAAGAAGCTTTGAAAGTTAGATTTTTTTTCCGTTGTCTTTGACTAAATCGGTGTTTACATGATTTTCATCATTACCTCACAAATCTATCAGAGGATAGGGTGATCTAGAAAAGAAATTTCACAAATATTTCTTTGTTGGGACCACTGAGATGAAGCTTTTAGATTTGGCATCAGTTAGGCAAGGAGTGGATGAATCGGTTCTGGAATATGTTCAAAGATTTCGTGATGTTCGTAGTTGATGCAATACTTTGAGCTTGAGTGATGAATAATTAGCAGAATTCGTGTTTCAAGGATTATAAAGCCATATCAAACAAAGAATTTTCTTCCAAGAGTTCGAGAGTCTAGCTTATCTAATGCAGAAGATATCGGCTCATGAAAGCCGATTACAAGAAGCAAAGAAGGAAGAAATTTTGGAGTCATGAAGGCCACAAAGAAGATAATTTTGAAGGATGAGTTGTTATACTCCAAAATTGGGGGGCATGTGTTAAAACCAAAAGTTGGTACGGTTCTTTAGTGGATTTGGTTAAGGAAAGAGGTCAATCAGCCGATGGAAGTTTATCCAGAAAAGACCGAATTCAAGAAGTGAGCGTGAAGACCGCGGTATGGCAATTTAATTCTATCCATTAATTAGGTAGGATTTAGTAATTTATCTTTAGAAAGTTTGTTTAGTGTCTTATCAGGACTTGTATCTTTCTTTTTATTTTTAGGAAACTTGTATCGTATTCGATTGGGACTAGTATCTACCCGAGGGTATAAATATGTACACCTGAGGTCTTTGTAAGACATCTCCACAGATTAATACAATTACTTTCGACACATCGCCACCCATCTATTCCGGCGAGTTCTTATTTTCGAGTTGGGCTACATCGGTTGAGTTTGATCTCTGGTGAAGAAGTAAGTTCCGTCAACTTCGCTTGTATTGGTGTGGCTAGAACTTTCTCGGTTAAGTCCAATGCTCTATCTTGGTGGACGCAAGCATTGCCTATCTGATATATTGATTCTATCTTTAACTGCATTATTGTTTAGAGTTGTATTGGCTTAGTTAGGACTTTCTCGGTTAGGTATGATATTCTGGCTAAGTTAATATTTCTCTAATCGTATCGCTGTTCTAGATAGATTTATTATTTCCATCACGTTTGTATAAATTTATCGGCTAAATAGGTTTTTGTTATTATCTTTAATCTTATACTGTCTCGGTTAGGTCCGATCTATTAGATTGTTGTTGATAAGTTTAATTCTAGCAAGCCGATAGGTTCTTATACAACGTTCATCGGAGTGCTAGCTGATGTTATTATTATTTTGGAATTCAGTTATCAGATGTATCTGTTAGTTAGCCGATATACACTTTAGTGTATTTACATCGGATCTTTAGCCGATGTATGTTTTAACCATCGGATTTACATCTAACACACTACATCAGTTTTGACTGATTGGTTTATATTATATTATCTCGTTGTATCTTCTGAGTTATATCGGTTTATACTCAAACTTGTATAATTTTTAGTTAAATCTATCTTTGTCAACTTTAATCTTATACTATCTCAGTTCAGTTCGATTTATCAAGATTGCTTTTAATAAAGAGCGGTTTATTGATGATAATGCATAGTTTACTTTCAACCGATGATAACGTGAATCTCACGATTTATCTGATTATCTAAATCTACATTGGATCTATATCCGATTGGTCAAAATCTTATTGACATCGGCTGGCGTCGCTATATCACATCGGCCTATTAGCCTATTGGCTCCTTGATCATCAATCTATCTATTTTGTTAGTTACAGAATCAAACTAACTGACATGCCCTGAACACGATTAATAGGACCTGCACTGGAGCTAAGCAGATCTCCCTAGCCTTCGTATGAACGACAAATTTCACGTCAGCACATAGCAGCTCCAGGACGACGACAGGTTTGTGTGCATGTACTTAATGTGTAGGTTCTTCTTGCTTGTGTGGACATATAGGTTGTTAAGATGGAGAGGGATATACTGAATGTTCTTAGGTTTGAGATCGTTAATCGTTTCCTGTTCTGGAATCCTATCAAAAGGATTACTACGTACTGGTCACATGACCATGATCTGTTGTTGCAGCTTTTCTTTTTGGGTGATTTTTCATGCCTGTCACAGGTCTCATTTTCACCCCGTCAGATATGAGTATCATCTCTTGCAGGTGGTGCACTCATTTCTCATATGGGCAAACCTCACCAGTGACGGTTGTCTCTACTACCACTCGTCGTCACTTGTAGTGTTACCCCATACATACATACATACATACATACATACATATATTATATTATATATATATATACACACATACACATACACATACACATACATATACACACTACTGGAGAACTGATCTTTGGTCGGAATCAGAAAAACCGGAATAATCCCGGTTCGAATATGAACCGGGGCTAAAGATCAACTTTAGTCCTGGTTAAAAAAGGCAACGGGTCACGATGATCTTTAGTCCCGGTTGGTGCATCTTTAGTCCCGGTTCACACACCCATCGGCCCTGTCGGGCCGGTGTCAGGGGGGCGGGGATCTTTAGTCCCGGTTGGTTTAATCAACTGGGACTAAAGATCCTCACTTTAGTTCCGGTTGGTAACACAGACCGGGACTAAAGATAATTTAGATCTATAGTCCCGGTTAGTGTTATTAACCGGGACTATAGTGATCCACCTTTTTATACTTCTTCTTCTCCTCCAGCCCGAGCCATTGCTACCAAGAGGAGGAGGAAGAAGGGAAGTGATGCCAAAATTTTTGATAAATTTGTTTTGGTGATAATATACAAATCGGAGAGATCGAAAAGGTTAGCAAATCCATTCTCTAATAATGTATGCTTAGCATATTGCATTTATAGCTTTGTTTCTATAAAATATTTTCTCCATAAAGGTTTATGCAAAATGATGAGAGAGAAAATATGTTAGGCAAAATTAGGTTGATTTTGAAATTACAAAATTTGGATAATGATGTTAGGCAAAATATGTTAGACAAAATTAGAATATTTTCTCCATTCTCTTTTCTAGAAATTAGTTTCACTTTGAATAATGATGTTTTAAATTTTTGTATGATTATTTAATTAGTTTCGAGAATGTGGATTTCGTTAGTAACATTGGACTATTTGATGTCTAGATGGATCGACAATGGATGTACACCGCGGACCGACGGTCGAAAGAGTTTATTGAAGGCGTTTATTATTTTTTGAAGGTGGCCAATGCTAACAAGTACAAGGGTTTCATGTGTTTTCCATGCAAAAAGTGTAGTAACCGAAAGGAGTATTCATCATTAAGAACTATTCATGCGCACTTGTTTGAGTCTGGATTCATGCCTGGTTATAATTGTTGGACCTCGCACGAAGAGCTAGGGGTTACAATGGAAGAAGATGAAGTAGAATACGAGAATATTCTGGACTGGGCTCATGAATATGGTGGATTTGAAGAAAATTCGGAAGGCGAGGCGGACGGAACTGTTCATGATAACGACGCTGTAGATGATCTTGGTCAAATGTTGCGGGACGTAAAGGACGGCTGCGAAAGTGAGAAGGAGGTCCAAAAATTGGACCGTATGTTAGCGGACCACAAAACTTCGTTGTACCCAGGTTGCGAACAGGGGCACAAAAAATTGGGTACGACGCTAGAATTCTTGCAATGGAAGGCAAAAAATGGTGTGAGTAACTAGGCATTTGGCGAGTTATTGAAACTCGTCAAGAACATTCTTTCGGAGGGAAACGAGTTGTCCGAAACAACGTACGAAGCTAAGAAGGTGGTATGCCCTCTAGGACTAGAAGTACATAAGATACACGCATGTCCGAATGATTGTATCCTCTATCGCGGTGAGGAGTACAAGAACCTAGAAGCATGCTCGGTTTGTAAAGCACTACGATACAAGATTAGACGAGATGATCTAGGTGATGTTGACGGACAGGCTTCGAAGATGAGAGTTCCTGCTAAGGTGATGTGGTATTTTCCTATAATACCACGGCTCAATCGTTTGTTCAGGAACAAAGAGCATGCTAGCATGATGCGCTGGCACGCAGAAGAACGTCAACAAGACGGGATGCTGAGACACCCCGCCGACGGGTCGTAGTGGCGAAACATCCACAGAACATTTCCAGACTTTGGAGAGGATGCCCGAAACGTAAGGTTCGGTTTAAGTACAGATGGCATGAATCCATTTGGAGATATGAGCAGTGGCCATAGCACTTGGCCTGTTACTATGTGTATCTACAACCTTCCCCCTTGGCTATGCATGAAGCGAATGTACATCATGATGCCAATTATCATTCAAGGCCCAAAGCAACCTGGTAACGACATTGATGTGTACCTTAGACGTCCGGCACGCGATCGACATGATGCACCTCACTAAGAACCTTTGCGTCAACCTGTTAGGCTTCCTAGGTGTATATGGGAAGTCGAAAGATACACTTGAAGCACGTAATGATCTCAAGCATATGCAACAACGCGAGGACCTTCACCCGGAACCGAAGGATAAAGGAAGCCATTACTTGAGTCCTGCAAGCTACACCCTAAGCAATGAAGAGAAGGAAAGTATGTTTGAATGCCTGGAGAGCATCAAGGTACCGTCTGGATACTCCTCGAACATAAAGAGAATAATAAGCATGAAGGAAAAGAAATTTACAAACCTAAAGTCTCATGACTGTCATGTGTTGATGACACAACTGCTTCCTGTTATAATTCGTGGTATCCTTCCTGATAATGTCTGGGGAACAATAACAAAGCTATGTGCTTTCATGAATGCAATTTCGCAAAACATCATAGATCCAGACAGTTTAACAACCCTTCAAGAGGACGTGGTCCAATGTCTCGTCGGCTTTGAGATGATCTTTCCACCGTCATTCTTCAATATAATGACGCATCTTCTATGTCACCTTGTGAAAGAGATCAGTATTCTTGGTCCTGTGTACCTACACAACATGTTTCCTTTCGAGAGGTACATGGGCGTTCTAAAGAAATACGTTCGTAACCGTTCTCGTCCGGAAGCTAGTATCGCCAAGGGTTATGGAACAGAGGAGGTCATTAAGTTTTGCGTAGAATTTATTGAAGACCTTCGTCCAATCGGGGTACCCGAATCAAGCCATGAGGGGAGACTACGGGGAAAGGGGACTCTTGGAAGAAAAGTAATAATGACCGTGGACAACGATTTATTCCGTAAAGCACATTTCACGGTTTTGCAACAATCTTCATTGGTGGCTCCTTACATCGAGGAGCACCTGGCAATTGTTCGGTCGAAAAAAATCAGCAAGTCTGATGCATGGATTACACGCCATCTGTTGGCGCAGAATTTAGACCCACCCAACAAGAAAACGGGTTCCGCGTTTCCACGGCGGCCTGGGAGATCTGCTTAACTCCAGTGCAGGTCCAAATTGGTTTGCCTAGTCGTGCGCAGAGCGTGCCAGTTGATTTGATCTGCAATCAACAAGAAACGAGTAAACCATGTCAGAAAACAATGATTGATCGGCCAATAGGCCGATGTCACATTGTTATAGCCCAGCCGATAGGGCAAAGCTGTATCGGCTTAATCAATATAGTAAGTAAATTAAAAGGATCTAATCTCATTGGCTCATACTAACATGCACATAACAAATTAACAAAATCGGCCGATGAGGGTTTCACGAAGATAACTACACCAGCTATTACTCCAGTGTAAACTTATACAAGCCAATCGGATAATATAAATACATCAATCTCAAAGAGGTCTTTAAAGACACTCTATGACCGATATGTTTATATTCATCGATCCACATGTATAAGTGGCGAGCGCATGCAAGAACATAAATAATCACATGCATTAGATAAGACCGGCTGAAACCCCGGCGCTATCCTTAATTACAATCAAAAGCAGGCTTTGTGTTAGATCTCGAGACAGGACTAAGGTCGATAGCAACTCAAAGTGTGAATCGAAACCTAACACAAAGAAAATCAAGCCGTCGATTGCTTTTGGGGATGGTAAATGCCTTAGATAATCCAAACGAGTAAACTGATTCGATCATCGTCGGCAATAAACCCTAAAACGAGTTAACCGCTGGCAAGACAGAATCAGGAAACCACATCGAGACTAGCTAACACACGATAACGACGATCACATCATCAGGGCTTAACGTGCCTAAAGCGACACGCTAGCCCTGACGATGTAAATCGTCGGGTACGAGTTCTTACCTTGCTCTAGGGAAGCAAGAACTCGTCAGAAGTCAACCTCTTGCGAGGGTTGGCGATGCGCCGAAAGTAGATTGATTTGATTGTGTGATTGATTCAGAGTCAGAGAGCTTACATGTACAAACTATCGGGATATTTATACCCGAGATTACAACAGAACCCTTGTCGGGTACGATCTTATCTACAACTAACAAACAAGTCCTTACGGCAGACTCAAGCCACAGATTAGATCTAAACTACTTAATTTACAAGATACAATTGCCTAAAACCGAGCTTTTTCTCTATTTGGCAACTTCCTTGAAGCTTATTTCGGGCCCAGACCAAACCCACGCTGACACGGTCAACCCATATCGGCCCACGTTAACACCGAATCCGTATCGGCCGATACACTCTTTATAACAACACCTCCCTAGTCCGATACAGTTACCGAGTCTGATACGAGGCCTGGTCCGACTCCAACTCAACCCTTCTTCTCTGCTTCGGTTTCCCTTTTCCTTTCCAAGTCGATTACCAAAATCCGTCGTTAACACATGCCCCCCAATTCCGCTTCATTATATAATGTGGCAGAATTAACTCCGACGAACTCATCGACTTTTTTGCTAAGTCTTGTCTGAAAACCGCACAGATCCAGATTCGAACCCTTCTGCCGCCGATTCAACAAACCCTTCGCGTTCCTAAACTCCGGTGACCTCTCGGCGTTTCGTCAACATCGACCCCCTTCACAGCGACCCCTTCAACAACAACGATGGCATCCGCTCCGTTCTACGCCTTCGAGATCCCTGCAGTAAGTCTATTCCTTCAAAACCTACATTATTGCTTTCTCCGCCGATTTCTCCAAGTTAGGGTTTTTCCTCTCTGCCCCCCGGGTCTCATGTTTTCATTGTCATCCTCGCGATCTAGGTTTTCAAAAACCAAATTCTGATCCCCACCGACGATAAATCCCATCGCTTTCTGCTAGGCCCCATGGGCGATCAAGACCCAACTTGGCTAATCAATGCCGAAACAGTCAGAATCCCCTTCAGGCAAGCCAAGCCCAATGTATCTTCATGGAAACACACTTTCAGGTCTTGGCCATCAAAGCTCAACGGATATAGGACCTGGCATAAGAGGGTTGCTGCTGCCAAACAGGTCCATTGGGACGAGATAGGAATCGGCCAATGTATCACTTTATCCCTGGCCGATATCAAGAAAAACGAACCACTCATGTCAGCGGCCACCTACTTCTGGTCTAGCACCTTGAACGCTTTCCTGTTCAAGCAAGGTCCGATGACCCCAACTCTGATTGACATCAAGATGCTAACAGGACTAGACATCCAGTCCGAGATCAATCCCTTCAGCCTCCTAGCAAACAGCAGCCATAAGCTGAAAACTAAGAAAATTGGAGGCTGGTCTGGATATATTTCTGAGCACATGGAACAAGGATCAGTCTCAGAAAGAGAACATGTGGCCTTCCTGACGCTGTGGTTGGAAAGATTTGTCTTCTGTGGATCGACCTGCGGCCCCACTACAAATTGTCAACATTTGGCTCAAGCTCTGGTCGACAAGAAACAAATCCCCCTCGGCCGATATCTCTTGGGAGCTGTCTATCGGCTGCTCCATATCTCCACTCAGGATTTGATGTTGAAGCAAACTGTGGCTCATGGAGGACCATGGTGGTTTATACAGCTTTGGCTAACTATCCACACCAACACCATAATTGATCGGCCTCCGCTATCGGACTCCCGCTTCCCATCAAAGTATGCCGATCATGAAGACCACAGAACCAGAAGGTGCATGTCTTTTGGAGAAGCGGCCTCTGTCTATCCTGGAGCAGATCAATCGGCCGAAGACATGTCCACCTGGTTCATCCGATTCTACACCGGGCCCCCATCAGTTAAGATGGATATGCTCATCTACCTCTCGGACCAGGATTTGGAACTCCCTGATGATCTGCACTTGGACCTGGTAAATGATGACATGGAATCCCGAGAGTCATTTATGATCGGCATCACCCCATGCCTGCTCCCAGTGGGCATATTTCAAGGAAGAAGCACCAGCCTGTCCTACGAATTCTATAATCCCATGGTGGCTGCTAGACACTGCGGGCTTGGACAACTCCCCATTAATTTATACTTGCATAGACTCCTAGAGAGCAGGGGCACAGTGACATCAGGGTTGATCATGAGCAAGGCACTGGAGATTGGAACCCCGAACCTGGGTGACTGCGACCGATTGCATCTAAGCGCCTTTGTCCATATTAGCTTCCAAGCATGGTGGCAAGAATGGGCTGCTCATATTTTCCACCAATCGGCCAGATTCTATGTGACAGAACTTATCCAGGGTATCAGCCCCCAAGTCCCAGACGGGCCAATTCCAACCGTGAGCAATAGCGGACGAAAAATCTTTTATGCTCAAGCTATAGCTCCATTAGGATCAACCATCCTGGAATCCATCATCGGCCTTACTGCCCCGAAGATATCATCATTGCTCCAGGGGCCGATGATTAAAGAAAACCCCAAGAGGAAAACATCAACCAAGGGCAAAGCCCAAAAATCCAGCAAGAAACCTAAAGTTGATGACCAGGCCGATCTTGAAGAGCTGGACCCCTCCATGGAAGAATTCCTTGAAGAACAAGTGATGGAGGAGGAAGTTGATGCAGCAGCCGCCAATACATATGAAGAAAAAGACACACCGGCTGAAACCACCAAAGAGCCATCGGCCGAAACTACTGAGATCCCAACGGCCGACGACCAAGATGATGCCCCGCAACCAAAAAGGACCAAACACGCAATTCGCAAGGTCAATATAATCTCTTCTTTGTGTTTACATAATCACCTTATACTGCCATACTCTAACTTCATATCCTTTTCAGGCTGCGGCATCGTCTGTATTGAAGGAGAGAGCTCGATTGGTCCCTTTGCCAAGAACCAAGAAAACAACTTTGCAACGGCGCGAACGAGCCAAGGCATGATTGAGGACTCCTTCTCCTTCTCCACCACCCTCTCCGACTGTCTTGGTAAGAGTTGATTTTTGCATTATTTTGCCATTTACATAGCCCTATTTACCAATTTCCTGCTTTTTCAGCCTAGGGCTCCATCACCTTCACCACATCGGCCAACCCCCTCGCCTACTGCATCAACACAACAAAGGGAGGCCGATGCAAATACCACTGATGTTCCAACACAGGTAACAAAGATTATTCTAATCGTCTCTCTGCTGATTCCTGTTTAACAAAGCTGACCTTGACCTATGTTGATATCCGTAGAACCTAGCCGATATGTTCTCCTTTGACATCGGCCAGTTTCTCGACGACGAGGACAAAGAACTACCAAGCACAACCAGGACACCAATCTCTGACGATTTAAAGAGCCGATTGACCGACATTGCTAATCGGTTAGAAGCCTCGTTGGAGTGCTTGGTGGAAAACTACTCCTCCGTCAGAACCAGGGTACAAGAAATCCAAGATGAACTGCCCGAAGATCTGATGGAGATTCTAACACCGGCTATCTTCTTGGAGCAATACCAATTTAAACTCAACAAAGCAAAAGAAAGACTCGCAGAACGACGAGAGCGTGAGCAACTGGAATCGGCCTTATCCGCTAGCAAAGCTCAAGTTAACGCCGATAAGACCAAGCTGGACGAGCTAGCGATGGAGCCGATTACCTTGAAACACAAACTTGAAGAGCTTCATCGTCTCGAGGCAGAATTGGTATCGAAGCTAGAATCCACACGACAAGAAATCCAAGAAGTTGAAGCCGGAATAGCTGCATCACCTAAAGCCATAGAAGACCAGACAGCGAAGCTCAAGGCATCGGCCAAGTACCTTGCGACCCTAAGCAAGTCACTGAAGCCAATCTCAAGGTCGGCGGCCGATGATGCCCAGGCTATAGAAGACGTTGAGCAGATTCGCCGCGAAGCCATTGCCGCTATTGCAGATTTCATAGGGTGATGTAGCATATTTTGTCTTTATACTGTATAAATATAAACCTTATCGGCCAAGCAGCCGAATTTGATTTGAAAACTTCAACTTGAGTACTATTTGTGAAATCTTTCCTGCAAACAAATAAACAATCTCATCGGCCAAAAAGCCGAATTGAAATCAAGTGTGGAAGTTCCTTGAAAAAATTTGTGAAAAATCCCTCGCTTGTAAAATCAATCTGATCGGCCAAAAAGCCGAATTGAAATCCAAAAAAATTCCTTGAGAAAATTCCATGCTTGTTCCTTGAGAAAATTCCATGCTTGTATATATATATATGCCCCCCAAATTTTATAAGATGAGGGCTCATGTTGTAAAATTTGAACTAAGGGCGATAGTATATATCGGCCATCTAAAGACGATGCATCACACATCGGCTATAATCATAAATCGGCTGGAAGGCCGATCATGAGTCGATCCAGACACTGGGATAATATCTCTTTAAGTATTTGCCATTAAGAGCTCGTCCATAAATCTCACCATCCAACCCCTTGAGCAAATAAGCATTGTGAGGAACACATCGATGAATTTGAAAAGGACCTTCCCAATTAGGCGACCACTTGCCGAATTTATTATCTCTGGAACCAATCGGCATTATTAATTTCCATACAAGATCCCCTTCCTCAAATGACTTGGCGACAACCTTGTTATTATAATAAAGAGCCACTCTATCTTTATCACGCTTGATCTTCTCTAAGGCCCGTAATCGGACATGCGCCAAATCGTCTAACTCATCGACCATAAAGTTATGGTATTCATCGGCTGTCAAGTCGTCTTGCAAAGCAATCCACCTTGAGCCGATGTTGGTTTCCCACGGCAGTACAGCTTCATGTCCATAAACCAACTGATACGGAGGCACTTGAATTGCACCATGGCAAGCCATCCGATACGCCCAAAGGGAATCGGCCAGCACTGTGTGCCATTGTCTCGGTTGTTCATCAATTTTCCTCTTAATTAACTTGATTAAGGTCTTATTAGAAGCCTCTGCCTGCCCATTAGCCTGCACGTAGTAAGGAGAAGAATTTAATAATTTAATACCCATGCTGTCGGTAAACTGGACGAACTCATCGGATACAAAGATTGATCCCTGATCGGTGGTTATTGTCTGAGGTAACCCAAACCGATATATAATATATTCCTTGACAAACTGAATTGCATCTTTGGAATCAACCTTCTTAAGGGGAACGGCCTCAACCCACTTCGTGAAGTAATCTGTAGCCACCAAGATATATTTGTGTCCCTTGCTCGATGGCGGGTTAATCTGGCCGATCATATCTATTCCCCATCCACGAAACGGCCACGGCTTTATGATTGGATGCATAGCCAATGCCGGTGCTCTTTGAATTGCTCCAAACTTCTGACAATCCTGACATCCTTTATAATACTTGAAACAATCCTCTAGCATGGTTGGCCAAAAATATCCGACGCGCTTCAACAACCATCTCATTTTATGGGCCGATTGATGGGTTCCACAAATCCCTTCATGTACTTCACTCATAACAATTTTGGCCTCCTCGGGGCCTAGGCATTTGAGTAAGACACCATCAATCGTCCGATAATACAGGTCATCATCCATCAAGACATAATGTAATACTTTATACTTCATTCTTCGTGATGCCGATTAAGAAGGATTCCTCAAATACTCAATGATGTCAAACCTCCAGTCATCGGCATGCACGAGAGCAATCTGAATCTGGATATCTTTAGCCATCGGCCTGTATCCCGATGCCCCCTGAGCTAAATCATTGGCCTCGAAATTCTGCTTCCTGGGTATATGCCTCATCGTCACAATCTTGAAACCTTGTAGCAACTCCTTGCACTCCTCGTTGTAAACTCTGAGAATATCATTCTTGCATTCATACGCCCCAGAAAGTTGATTGATTACCAATTGTGAATCACCAATGATCTCTACGGAATCGGCCTCGACTTCTCGTAATAACTGCAAGCCTTTAAGCACCACTTCATACTCTGCTTGATTGTTAGTATAATAAGGCTTGATAGTAAAAGCAAACTCAAAACTTGCCTCCCGAGGGGATATGATAACTAGGCCGATACCGCATCCATGTCTACAGACAGACCCATCAAAATACAAGGTCCATGGCACAATATCTGAGTACTCAATTGAATCATCTCTGTGCTGAACAATAAAATCGGCTAGGGCTTGTCCCTTGATCGCTTTAGCCGATTCATACCGTAGGTCAAACTCTGTCAAGGCAAAAATCCATTTCCCAATTCTTCCTTTTAATACGGGGGCCGATAGCATGTATTTCATCACATCGGCCTTACTTACCACAATGCACTCATTGGAAAGTAAATAATGCCTCAACTTAGTACATGAGAAATATAAGCACAAACAGAGTTTTTCTACTGGCGTGTACCTTGTCTCGGCATCCAGCAACCTCCTACTGAGATAGAAAATGACTCGCTCTTTGCTGTCAATCTCCTGAACTAAGACTGAGCCGATAGACTTCTCATCGGCCGATAGGTACAGCCTGAACGGAACTCCCTTCTGTGGAGGAATTAAAACTGGTGGGGAGCTCAAATACTCCTTGATGTCGTCCAACGCCTTCTGCTGCTTATCACCCCATATGAACTCTTCATCCTCTTTTATCTTCAGTAACGGAGTGAATGGCTCTATTCTTACTGACAGGTTTGATATAAAGCGCCGAACAAAATTGACCTTGCCGAGCAGAGATTGTAACTTGGTCTTGTTCGTCGGAGGTTTGATTTTCTTTATAACATCGATGTTCTTCTGTGTAATCTCAATTCCTCTTTCATGGACCAAGAAACCCAAGAACTGACCGGCCGATACGCCAAAGGCATACTTATTAGGGTTCATTTTTAAACCATACTTCCATGCTCTTTCGAGTACCTTGCGCAAATCGGCCAAGTGCATATCATATTCTCTGGACTTTACGACGACATCATCAATATAAACTTCAATCAAAGAGCCGATAAGATCGTGAAAAATATAATTCATGGCCCTCTGATACGTAGCTCCAGCATTCTTCAAACCGAAAGTCATGACAACCCATTCATATAGACCGATTGCCCCCGGGCATCTGAAGGCTGTCTTATGAACATCTTCTTCGGCCATAAAAATTTGGTTGTAGCCTGTGTTCCCATCCATGAAGCTGATAATCTTGTGCCCAGATGCGGCATCGACAAGCAAATCGGCCAGAGGCATAGGATATTCGTCTTTTGGTGTTGCTTTGTTCAAGTCTCTAAAGTCGATACATACCTTAAGCTTGCCATTTTTCTTCATTACTGGAACTATATTGGAGACCCATTCTGCGTATCGGCAAGGTCTGATGAAGTTGGCATCATAAAGTCGTGTGATCTCTGCCTTGATAGCTTCGTGCATATCGGCCTTAAATCTCTTGGGAGCTTGTTTAAACGGCCGATAGCCTGGTTTGATTGGTAGCCGATGTTCTACGATCGATCGGCTTAATCCTGGCATCTCATGATATTCCCATGCAAAACAATCCATGAATTCTTTCAACAGATTTATAAGATCAATCTTGTATTCCTTTGACAGGTTAGCACTTACATACGTCAGCCTAGGCCTATCACCTATTCCTATATCAACCTCTTCAAGTTCATCGGCCGATGTAAAACCTTGTCCTAACTTGCCATCGAGCTCGTCCACCGCATCATCTGTGTAGGGACTAGCTTGTTCGTCTTTAACGGCGGACGATACATCTTTGCTAAAGTAACTGCTTGTCTTGATCTTCAATCGTCTCGATGTCGCAGTCAGTTACTTTGAGGAAATCGGCATCCCAGACTTGCCCGGACAAGCAGTCGATTCCCTCCATCTCCCATACTGCGAGATCGGCATTGGCCACGTGTACTGACCGATCGGCCTGCACGATCTCGACCTGGTCCCCTTGCCATTGCAGGAGGCATTGGTGCATTGTTGAAGGGACGCAACAGTTTGCGTGGATCCAATCCCGTCCCAACAACAAGCTGTAGGAACCCTTTCCGTCGAAAACGAAGAAGGTGGTGGGTATTGTCTTGCTGCCCACAGTAAGTTCCACGTTTAGGACCCCCTTCACCTCAGGCGCGTTGCCACCGAAGTCCTTTAACACCATGTTTGTCTTGATTAAATCTTCAGGTACCTTTCCAAGCTTCCTGAAGGTTGTGTATGGCATTAAATTGACCGCCGCGCCGCCATCGACCAGCATTTTCGTCATCGGCCGCCCGTTGATGAATCCCTTGATGTATAACGGCCGCAAGTGCCTGTAGGTGTCGTCAACCGGCTTGTCAAATATGGCCTGATCTGGTGACAACTGTAGCCTAGCCGAAGATTGCTCATCGTCGGCCACTGCTTCATCGGCCGCCTGCACGCTGTACTCTGCTGGCAGTATAAAAACCATGTTAACAGGCGCCGATGCCACTTGTTTACCTTTTGAAGCCGCAGAGGCCCGGGCTGTATCGGAGGTGCCCTCATCGGCCGTGACCACCGTGGACTTTATCCTCCACTCTTTCCTGGTCTTAGCCGGCCGATGGGTTATTGTCACCTGTTGCTCTTGGATTTGTTCTTTCCTCCTTAGCCTCTGAACCCGTCGTTTTTGTGTCTTAGTGAATACATCGCTTGGGCACCATTGAGGGTTCTGGACCTGCTCCTCGGCTTCGGTCTGTTGATCTTGGTGCATCGGCCCTAACCTCTCATGAACAGATTTCCTTTGCTTGGCCGGCCGATGCACTTGCCTACTTGAGCTGCCCTTATAATAATCTTCTGCTCCATTGCACGCAGGGCACTCCTGAATGGATGGCAACCTCATCCCCTCATTCCAGCAAAATCGGAAAAACTCACACTCCCAATGTGGGTCGTAAGAGTTGTCTTGATCGACGTAGTCTTGAGCTTGTTCTTCCTGCCTTCGCTGGTATTTTCTGATCAGGCCCTCAGAGGTATGATAAGGTCGCTTGCCGGTCCGATGGGCACCGCCATCGGCCCTGTCCGCCCGCACCATGTTGATTGGGAACGGGTGTCCTTCTATCTTCATCGGCCGTTTGGCATCATCGATTTTAATCCTGCCTTGCTCGATGGCCGATTGAATCTGTTGTCTGAAGATTTTGCATTCATTTGTATGGTGTGAATAAGAGTTGTGCCACTTGCAATATCTCCTTTTCTTGATCTCTTCAGCCGATGGCAGTACGTGACCCACTGGCAACTGAATTTTCTTTTCTTGCGACAATAGGTCAAATATTTTGTCGGCCTTGTTGATGTCGAAGTCGAATTTGTCTTCTTTGTCGCCCTTTTTTACCCATTGGCAAGTTGTCGGCTTCCTCATCCGAGCCCACTCGGCCAGGTCGACATCGACATCTTCCTCATCTTCATCGTCGGAGGCATACTGATAGACCGTGTTGATCTTTTTTGCAAATTTCTTTGCCTCCTGAAACCACTGTTCGTGGGCCGATACTCGTTGTGCTAGCTGAGCTAGGCTTTCAAATTCCTGTGAGGAGAACCTCTCGCGTATCGGCCCTAGCAATCCCTGAAACGCCAAATCGGCAAGCTGTGAATCGGTCAAGCTAAGGCTGTAGCATCTGTTCCTTATGTCCCTGAATCGTTGAATATACTTTGGGACCGATTCGTCGACTCGTTGCCTAATGGCGGTCAGATCGGACAGTTTCATCTCTTGCACGCCGTTATAGAAATACCTATGAAACTGTTTCTCCAGATCTATCCATCCTCTGATGGAATTGCTGGGTAAAGATGAAAACCACGTAAACGAGGACCCTGACAAGGACAGAGGGAAAAATCTCACCCTCAACGCCTCGATAGCCGATGCCTCCCCGCACTGTGCTAGGAATCGGCTTACATGCTCGTAAGTCGAGACGTTGTCCTGCCCCGAAAACTTGGAGAAGTCCGGGATCTTGTATCGGCTTGGCAACGGTACTCTGTCGAACTCCTCAGGGTACGGGTGCCGATACACTGTGGAATTCTCCTTGGGCTTCAAGCCGAACTGATCCCGCATCACTTCGGCTATCATATCGGCCCAGTATCCTGCGGGCCGATGTGGGAGGTCTTGCTGATATGATTGCTGCAAGCCCTCTGCTTGGTACTGCCTGGGGGAGTATGGCTGGTAGCCCTGCGGCGTGTTGTAAACCGCTTGTGGTGGCGGATTGCTGAAAACCGGGGCTTGCGGCTGTCCGGCCGATGGCTGATTGATAGGGACTTGCTGCATCGGCTCGATCACAGATTGCTTCCCCCTAGTCCATTGTGCATACTGCTCCTTCATGATATGCTGAGGGCTTCCCCCTGTCTGCTTGGTAAGGACAAATGGCAGTGTTGTCGTTGGTTGCGCCGATGGGGTGGCATCGGCGCTGTTGGCTGAGCCGTGCTCAGGTCGTTCCTCAGGGTCCGATAGGCAGGGAACTTATTTTCTGGTAAGAAAATCGGCCCCTGAGGTTTGTACTGGTGAATCGTCCCATCCAGGATCGATTTGACCGTGTTGGTCAGCGTGTTCACCAGAATCCCCGATTGATTGACTAGCGCAGAATGAACTGCGGAGTCAATCCAGTCTTGCAACGTCGGCGCTGCAGTATCCTCAGTCTTGACGGTGTGGTCGTGTGCCGCCGCCGACGTGCCAGCTCCATCTCCGGGACTCGGCATAACTACCTTGGATTTTTGGATCAAGGTGTCTTGCTGAGTCCTAGAATATGTTTGCAGGTACATGTTCTGGAACTACTCGACCAGACTTTCCATCTCAGCTTTCTGCTCTGCATTGAGCTGGTCGGCGGTCACAGGGACGGTGTTCTCCTCGGAAATCTCGACCTGCTTCGACATCTTGAGGAGATATTGTTGTTGTTGAAGAGTTTCGTTCTTTGCTCCCACTGGGCGTGCCAAAAGCGTGTTGGCGCAGAATTTAGACCCGCCCAACGAGAAAACGGGTTCCGCGTTTCCACGGTGGCCTGGGAGATCTGCTTAACTCCAGTGCAGGTCCAAATTGGCTTGCCTAGTCGTGCGTAGAGCGTGCCAGTTGATTTGATCTGCAATCAACAAGAAACGAGTAAACCATGTCAAAAAACAATGATTGATCGGCCAATAGGCCGATGTCACATTGTTATAGCCCAGCCGATAGGGCAAAGCTGTATCGGCTTACTCAATATAGTAAGTAAATTAAAAGGATCTAATCTCATCGGCCCATACTAACATGCACATAACAAATTAACAAAATCGGCCGATGAGGGTTTCACGAAGATAACTACACCAGCTATTACTCCAGTGTAAACTTATACAAGCCAATCGGATAATATAAATACATCAATCTCAAAGAGGTCTTTAAAGACACTCTATGACCAATATGTTTATATTCATCGATCCACATGTATAAGTGGCGAGCGCATGCAAGAACATAAATAATCACATGCATTAGATAAGACCGGCTGAAACCCCGGCGCTATCCTTAATTACAATCAAAAGCAGACTTTGTGTTAGATCTCGAGACAGGACTAAGGTCGATAGCAACTCAAAGTGTGAATCAAAACCTAACACAAAGAAAATCAAGCCGTCGATTGCTTTTGGGGATGGTAAATGCCTTAGATAATCCAAACGAGTAAACTGATTCGATCATCGTCGGCAATAAACCCTAAAACGAGTTAACCACTGGCAAGACAGAATCAGAAAACCACATCGAGACTAGCTAACTGTTAACGATGGATATTGGTAATCGACTTGGAAAGAAAAAGGGAAAACGAAACAGAGAAGAAGGGTTGAGTTGGAGTCGGACCAGGCTTCGTATCGGACTCGGTAACTGTATCGGACTAGGGAGGTGTTGCTATAAGAGCGTATCGGCCGATACGGATTTGGTGATAACGTGGGCCGATACGGGTTGTGAGTTGACCGTGTCAGTGTGGGTTTGGTCTGGGCCCGAAATAAGCTTCAAGGAAGTTGCCAAATAGAGATGAAGCTCGGTTTTAGGCAATTGTATCTTGTAAACTAAGTAGTTTAGATCTAATCTGTGGCTTAAGTCTGCCGCAAGGACTTGTTTGTTAGTTGTAGATAAGATCGTGCCCAACAAGGGTTCTGTTGTAACCTCGGGTATAAATATCCCGATAGTTTGTACATAGAAAGGACTCTCAATCAACCACACAATCGAATCAATCTACTTTCGGCGCATCGCCAACCCTCGTAAGAGGTCTTCCTCGACGAGTTCTTGCTTCCTCGAGCAGAGGTAAGAACTCATTCCTGACGATCTGCATCGTCGGGGTTAACGTGTCGCTTTAGACACGTTAAGCCCCAATGATGTGATCGTCGATTATCATGTCTTGGGTAATTTTGACAGGCATCTTAATTAAGCTTTGCCAGCGGTTTACTCGTTTTAGGGTTTATTGCCGACAATGGTTTAATTCTTATGTTTGGCTAGATTGTTCAATGCATCTACCATCCCCAAAGGCAATCAACGACTTGATTTTCTTCGCGTTAAGTCTCAATTCACACTTCGAGTTGCTATCGACCCTAGTCCTGTTTTGAGATCTAACACGAAGCCTGTTTTTTGATTGTAACTAAGGATAGTACCGGGGTTTCAGCTGGTCTTATCTAACGCATGTGGTTGCTTTATGCTTCTTGCATGTGTTTGCCACTTATATGTGCAGATCGATAAGTATAGATATGTCGATTGTGAAGTAATCTTAAGATTTCTTTATGGTTGATGTGCTTATATTGGCCGATTGGCTCGTATAAGTTTGCACTAGAGTACTAGCTAGTGTAGTTACCTTCGTTGTTCTTATCGGCCGATGCTGTTAGTTGACACATACACGTCCGTAAAGGCCGATAAGATTAGATTCATGCATTAATTATCTTTTATTACGAATGAGCCGATATAGCTTTGCCCTATCGGCTGGGCTATGACAATGTGTCATCGGTCTATTGGCTGATCGACCATTGTTTTCTGACTTGGTTTACTTGTTTCTTGTTGATTGTAGATCAAATCAACTGGCACGCTCTGCTCACGATTAGGCAAGCCATTTGGCCCTGCACTAGAGTTAAGCAGATCTCCCAGGCCACCGTGGTAACGCGGAACCCGTTTGGTTGCTGGACGGGTCGAAATTCTGCGCCAACACGCTTTTGGCACGCACAGTGGGACCACAAGAACACAAGTTTCTCACCAGCAACAGGAACACCTCAAGATGTCGAAGCAGGCCGAGATCGTCGAGGAGAATGTCATTCCCGTGACCGCCGACCAGCTCAGCGCAGAACAAAAAGCTGAGATGGAGAGTCTGGTCGAGCAGTTCCAGAATATGTACCTGCAAACATATTCTAGGACTCGGCAAGGCACCTTGATTCAAAAGTCCAAGGTGGTCGTGCCGAGTTCCGGAGATGGAGCTGGAACATCGGCGGCGGCGCACGATCACGCCGTCAAGACTGAAGACACTGCGGCGCCGACGTTGCAAGACAGGATTTACTCCGCAGTCCACTCTACGCTAGTCAACCAATCGGGGATTTTGGTGAACACCTTGACTAATACGGTCAAATCTATCTTAGACGGGTCAATTCACCAGTACAAGCCTCAGGGGCCGATTTTCTTGCCAGAAAATAAGTTCCCTGCATATCGGACCCTGAGGAATGACCTGAGCACGCCTCAGCCAACAGCGCCGATGCCACCCCCATCGGCGCAGCCGACAGCGACAATGCCATTGGTCCTCACCAGGCAGACTGGGGGCAGCCCTCAGCACATTACAGAGGAACAATACGCTCAATGGACCAAGGGGAAGCAACCGGTGGTTGAGCCGATGCAGCAAGTTCCCATCAACCAGCCATTGGCCGCACAACCGCGAGGCCCAGCGTTCAACAGTCCTCCACTTCAAGCTGCATACAACGTGCCACAAGGCTATCAGCAGCACGCTGCAGGACAGTATGGCGCACCGAACTTGGATCATCATTACCAGCCATACTCCCCTAGGCAGTATCAGGCAGAGGGTTTGCAACAATCGTTTCAGCAAGACCTCCCACATCGTCCCGCAGGATATTGGGCCGACATGATAGCCGAAGTTATGCGAGATCAATTCGGCTTGAAGCCTAAGGAGTACTCTACAGTGTATCGGCACCCGTACCCCGAGGAGTTTGACAGAGTACCATTGCCAGGCCGATACAAGATCCCGGACTTCTCCAAGTTTTCGGGACAGGACAACGTCTCGACATATGAGCATGTCAGCCGATTCCTAGCACAGTGCGGCGAGGCATCGGCTATCGAGGCGTTGAGGGTGTGGTTTTTCCCTCTGTCCTTATCGGGGTCTGCATTCACATGGTTTTCTTCCTTACCCTGTAATTCCATCAGAGGATGGATAGATCTGGAGAAACAGTTTCATAGATATTTCTACAATGGCGTACAAGAGATGAAGCTTTCAAATTTGATATCAGTTACAGCAGCAAGAAGGAGAATCGGCTATGGAATATATACAAAGATTTCGTGATGTCCGCAGCCGATGTTATAGTTTGAATCTAAGCGATGAGCAGCTAGCAGATCTTGCATTCCAAGGGTTATCAGCACCTATCAAGGATAAATTCTTTTGCCACAAGTTTGACAGCTTAGCTCATCTAATGCAGACGGTATCGGCTCATGAAGGCCGATTGCAAGAACAAAAGAGGATCAATTTTGGAGTCATAGAAGATAATTTTGAAGCATGAGTTCCCATACTCCAAAACTGGGGGGCATGTGTTAACGACGAAATTTGGTAAATATGCATTGGTTCAGAGTTAAAGCCGAAGCCGATTGGAGGAGATAAGCATTACAGAAACAGAGTATGAATCGGCTGTAAGCCAAATCGGCTACGGTGTGCATCGGCTGAAACAGAATCGGACAAGGATAGCCGATGTAGCCGATTCCGATGAGGAGATGGCAGGATCATTGTCGGGTTCGGTTGGTGTGCTTCATGAGGATTGCCACGTGCGGATTGAGTCCAAAGAAGGCAATTGTATCTATTAATTAGAATATTTGTTAGTTTCCTTTTATCTTTAGGAAAGTGTGTTTAGTGTCCCTTAAGGACTTTCATGTTTTTCTTTTATCTTTAGGAAAGTTTCTTTCTTGTCCTACAAGGACTAGTATCTCCCATGGGTATAAATATGTACACCCGGGGTTATTGTAATCTATCAACTCTCGATCAATACAATTCGGCGCATCGCCACCTTTTACTCTGTTACGGTTTATTTATCAACCGGCGGAATTTGGCACCTGACGCGGGGCTGCATCGGCTGTCGATCTCCGGCGAAGGGGTAAGTCCAATGTTCCGTCGGTTCAGGCAATTGTATCATCTACGTCGGCGTCGTTCAAGGCTGCATCAGTACATTCGACCTCTTGGATTGCTCTGGTTTGGATAATATATTTGCTTGGCTATTTATCATATGTCTTCTGTTAATCTAGTATTAGCATCTCGATTTAGTTTTATCGGCTGCTTCTCGTTTTAGGGTTTCTGCCGGTATCGGCTAAAGTCGTTTTGCTAGATTAGATTAGCTTAGGCATCTACCACCCTGAAAATCAGTCAAGGGCTTGATCATCTAGATACCGTGTTTCTTTACATACTTAGTGCTGCATCAGTTGAGTTTGACCTACTAAGTCGTGCTTAGAACCATGAATCTCTAGCCTGCTTTTTGATTGCCGATAAGGGTTTCATCGGGGTTTCAGCCGATGAGTTATCTGGACGTTGCATCGGCTTATAAGGATTGCATATAAGTTGAATTTAGCCGATGACAACAAAGGTTTCACTTGTTTAATCTAATCTTTGGATTTTATGGCATTGGATCTATGTTAGATTCACTTCATCGGCTATGCTATGAATATATATAATCTCTCTCTTGAGATGTTTTTAGACATAAGTGATTTATACTGTCTCGGCGCCCTGTCCGATCTATCCCAATCACTTGGTTTAAATATATTTTGAGATTTAGATTATGTATCATTGATATCTACAGCCGATCGAGTATGTCTAACTTTCGTTTCACTTTATCAAGTCATTGCCGATCTAATGCATATTATCATCAGCCGATTGTCTCTTTGTCATTATTTACTCAAGTGTCAGAATCTACATTGAACACATAGCCGATAGCTCAAAACCCTATCGCTATCGGCTGTTATCAGGATCGGCTGGAATTACTACATCGGCTATGTTGGCCGATCGGTTCTTTGATCTGTCGTATTTGTATATCTTGTCAGTTGCAGGATCAAACTGACTGGCACGCCTGCATCTCACCAAGATTTTTCAACAATGCACCAATGCCTCATGCAATGGCAAGGGGACCAAGTCGAGATCGTGCAGGCCGATCGGTCAGTACATGTCGCCAATGCCGATCTCGCAGTATGGGAGATGGAGGGAATCGGCTGCTTGTCCGAGCGAGTCTGGGATGCCAATTTCCTCAAAGTAACTGACTGCGACATCGAGACGATTGAAGATCAAGACAAGCAGTTACTTTAGCAAAGATGTATCGTCCGCCGTTAAAGACGAACAAGCTAGTCCCTACACAGATGATGCGGTGGACGAGCTCGATGGCAAGTTAGGACAAGGTTTTACGTTGGTCGATGAACTTGAAGAGGTTGATATAGGAATAGGTGATAGGCCTTGGCCGACGTATGTAAGTACTAATTTGCCAAAGGAATACAAGAATAATTTGATAGATCTTTTGAAAGAATTCAGAGATTGTTTCGCATGGGAATACCATGAGATGCCAGGATTAAGCCAATCGATTGTAGAGCATCGGCTACCAATCAAACAAGGCTATCGGCCTTTTAAGCAAGCCCCTCGGAGGTTTAAGGCCGATATGCACGAAGCTATAAAAGCAGAGATCGCAAGACTTTACGACGCCAACTTTATCAGGCCCTACCGATACGCGGAGTGGGTCTCCAACATAGTTCCAGTATTGAAAAAGAACGGCAAGCTAAGGGTATGCGTCGATTTTAGAGATCTAAATAAGGCGATGCCCAAGGACGAGTACCCTATGCCGTTGGCCGATTTGCTAGTCGATGCCGCATCCGGGCATAAGATCATTAGTTTTATGGATGGAAACGCAGGTTACAATCAAATTTTTATGGCTAAAGAGGACGTCCATAACACAGCTTTCAGATGCCCAGGGGCAATCGGCCTATATGAATGGGTCGTCATGACATTTGGGTTGAAGAATGCTGGAGCTACATATCAGAGGGCTATGAATTACATTTTCCATGATCTTATCGGCTCTCTGATTGAAGTTTATATAGATGATGTTGTCGTAAAGTCAAGAGAACATGATATCCACTAGGCCAACTTACGCAAGGTACTAGAAAGGGCAAGGAAATATGGTTTGAAGTTGAACCCTATCAAATGTGCCTTTGGCGTATCGGCCGAACAATTTTTGGGTTTCTTAGTCCATGAGAGGGGGATTGAAATCACGCAGAAGAACATCGATGCCATCAAGAAAATCAAGCCTCCAGAAAACAAGACTAAGTTACAATCTTTGCTTGGCAAGATCAACTTCGTCCGGCATTTCATATCAAATTTATCGGGTCGTATAAAGCCATTCACTCCTGTTGATGCAAAAAACACACACTGGCCTGGGAGATCTGCTTAGCTCCAGTGCAGGTCCAAATCTTGGTGAGATGCAGGCGTGCCAGTCAGTTTGATCCTGCAACTGACAAGATATACAAATAGCAGATCAAAGAACCGATCGGCCAACATAGCCGATGTAGTAATTCCAGCCGATCCTGATAACAGCCGATAGCGATAGGGTTTTGAGCTATCGGCTATGTGTTCAATGTAGATTCTGACACTTGATGTAAATAATGACAAAGAGACAATCGGCTGATGATAATATGCATTAGATCGGCAATGACTTGATAAAGTGAAACGAAAGTTAGACATACTCGATCGGCTGTAGATATCAATGATACATAATCTAAATCTCAAAATATATTTAAACCAAGTGATTGGGATAGATCGGACAGGGCGCCGAGACAGTATAAATCACTTATGTCTAAAAACATCTCAAGAGAGAGATTATATATATTCATAGCATAGCCGATGAAGTGAATCTAACATAGATCCAATGCCATAAAATCCACAAGATTAGATTAAACAGTGAAACCTTTGTTGTCATCGGCTAAATTCAACTTATATGCAATCCTTATAAGCCGATGCAACGTCCAGATAACTCATCGGCTGAAACCCCGATGAAACCCTTATCGGCAATCAAAAAGCAGGCTAGAGATTCATGGTTCTAAGCACGACTTAGTAGGTCAAACTCAACTGATGCAGCACTAAGTATGTAAAGAAACACGGTATCTAGATGATCAAGCCCTTGACTGATTTTCAGGGTGGTAGATGCCTAAGCTAATCTAATCTAGCAAGACGATTTAGTCGATACCGGCAGAAACCCTAAAACGAGAAGCAGCCGATAAAGCTAAATCGAGATGCTAATACTAGATTAACAGAAGACATATGATAAATAGCCAGGCAAATATATCATCCAAACCAGAGCAATCCAAGAGGTCGAATGTACTGATGCAGCCTTGAACGACGCCGACGTAGATGATACAATTGCCTGAACCGACGGAACATTGGACTTACCCCTTCGCCGGAGATCGACAGCCGATGCAGCCCCGCGTCAGGTGCCAAATTCCGCCGGTTGATAAAGAAACCGTAACAGAGTAAAAGGTGGCGATGCGCCGAATTGTATTGATCGAGAGTTGATAGATTACAATAACCCCGGGTGTACATATTTATACCCATGGGGAGATACTAGTCCTTGTAGGACAAGAAAGAAACTTTCCTAAAGATAAAAGAAAAACATAAAGTCCTTAAGGGACACTAAACACACTTTCCTAAAGATAAAAGGAAACTAACAAATATTCTAATTAATAGATACAATTGCCTTCTTCGGACTCAATCCGCACGTGGCAATCCTCATGAAGCACATCAACCGAACCCGACAATGATCCTGCCATCTCCTTATCGGAATCGGCTACATCGGCTATCCTTGTCCGATTCTGTTTCAGCCGATGCACACCGTAGCCGATTTGGCTTGCAGCCGATTCATACTCTGTTTCTGTAATCGCTTATCTCCTCCAATCGGCTTCGGCTTTAACTCTGAATCCAATGCATGATTTACCAAATTTCGTCGTTAACACATGCCCCCCAGTTTTGGAGTATGGGAACTCATGCTTCAAAATTATCTTCTGTGACTCCAAAATTGATCCTCTTTTGCTTCTTGCAATCGGCCTTCATGAGCCGATACTGTCTGCATTAGATGAGCTAGACTGTCAAACTTGTGGCAAAAGAATTTATCCTTGATAGATGCTGATAACCCTTGGAATGCAAGATCTGCTAGCTGCTCATCGCTTAGATTCAAACTATAACATCGGCTGCGGACATCACGAAATCTTTGTATATATTCCATAGCCGATTCTCCTTCTTGCTGCTGCATTGATATCAAATTTGAAAGTTTCATCTCACTGACGCCAGCAAAGAAGTAGTCATGAAATTGCTTCTCAAGATCGGCCCATCTTCTAATGGAATTTGATGGTAGTGATGAAAACCATGTGAAGGCCGATCCAGTCAAAGACAGTGGAAAAAATCTAACTCTCAGAGCTTCCTCAGCCGATGCTTCCCCACATTGCACTAAGAATCGGCTGATGTGTTCCATTGTAGATATATCATCTTGCCCTGAAAACTTGGAGAAATCTGGAACCTTGTATCGATGTGGCAATGACACCCTATCAAACCACTCAGGATATGGCAGCCGATACATAGAAGTCTGATCCTTAGGTTTAATTCCAAACTGTTCCTCTATTACTTTTGCAATCATATCGGCCCAATCTTCTTTAGACTGATATCTTTGAGCTTCTTCTGGCCGATATTGTTGATGTGGCTCTCCAGGCTGATGCTGATCTATTTGCCCCCCAAGCCAATGTCGCTGTTGCCGATGATGCTGAAATCGTTCGTCGATTTGCCCCCCAATCTGATTTGTTAAGGCAATCACTCTGGGAACTATCTTCTCGATCAAACCATGTAATGTACTCACCAAAACTCCAGATCGATCAAACACAGCGCGACGAACGATTTCATCAACTATCTTTTGAAGCATCTCATCATCCATCGGCTCTTCTTCTTCCTTTATCAGCTTGAGAGATTGTTCTTCCTTGGCCTTGACTTCTTGATCAGACATATTGTTGCGATTGTGAGTTCCACGAGCCGCGTAAAAATCTGTTGTCAAAAACACGGTCCCACCGGGCGTGCCAAAAGCGTGTTGATGCAAAAAACACACACTGGCCTGGGAGATCTGCTTAGCTCCAGTGCAGGTCCAAATCTTGGTGAGATGCGGGCGTGCCAGTCAGTTTGATCCTGCAACTGACAAGATATACAAACGACAGATCAAAGAACCGATCGGCCAACATAGCCGATGTAGTAATTCCAGCCGATCCTGATAACAGCCGATAGCGATAGGGTTTTGAGCTATCGGCTATGTGTTCAATGTAGATTCTGACACTTGACAAAGAGACAATCGGCTGATGATAATATGCATTAGATCGGCAATGACTTGATAAAGTGAAACGAAAGTTAGACATACTCGATCGGCTGTAGATATCAATGATACATAATCTAAATCTCAAAATATATTTAAACCAAGTGATTGGGATAGATCGGACAGGGCGCCGAGACAGTATAAATCACTTATGTCTAAAAACACCTCAAGAGAGAGATTATATATATTCATAGCATAGCCGATGAAGTGAATCTAACATAGATCCAATGCCATAAAATCCACAAGATTAGATTAAACAGTGAAACCTTTGTTGTCATCGGCTAAATTCAACTTATATGCAATCCTTATAAGCCGATGCAACGTCCAGATAACTCATCGGCTGAAACCCCGATGAAACCCTTATCGGCAATCAAAAAGCAGGCTAGAGATTCATGGTTCTAAGCACGACTTAGTAGGTCAAACTCAACTGATGCAGCACTAAGTATGTAAAGAAACACGGTATCTAGATGATCAAGCCCTTGACTGATTTTCAGGGTGGTAGATGCCTAAGCTAATCTAATCTAGCAAGACGATTTAGTCGATACCGGCAGAAACCCTAAAACGAGAAGCAGCCGATAAAGCTAAATCGAGATGCTAATACTAGATTAACAGAAGACATATGATAAATAGCCAGGCAAATATATTATCCAAACCAGAGCAATCCAAGAGGTCGAATGTACTGATGCAGCCTTGAACGACGCCGACGTAGATGATACAATTGCCTGAACCGACGGAACATTGGACTTACCCCTTCGCCGGAGATCGACAGCCGATGCAGCCCCGCGTCAGGTGCCAAATTCCGCCGGTTGATAAATAAACCGTAACAGAGTAAAAGGTGGCGATGCGCCGAATTGTATTGATCGAGAGTTGATAGATTACAATAACCCCGGGTGTACATATTTATACCCATAGGGAGATACTAGTCCTTGTAGGACAAGAAAGAAACTTTCCTAAAGATAAAAGGAAAACATGAAGTCCTTAAGGGACACTAAACACACTTTCCTAAAGATAAAAGGAAACTAACAAATATCCTAATTAATAGATACAATTGCCTTCTTTGGACTCAATCCGCACGTGGCAATCCTCATGAAGCACACCAACCGAACCCGACAATGATCCTGCCATCTCCTCATCGGAATCGGCTACATCGGCTATCCTTGTCCGATTCTGTTTCAGCCGATGCACACCGTAGCCGATTTGGCTTACAGCCGATTCATACTCTGTTTCTGTAATTGCTCATCTCCTCCAATCGGCTTCGGCTTTAACTCTGCATGATTTACCAAATTTCATCATTAACACATGCCCCCCAGTTTTGGAGTATGGGAACTCATGCTTCAAAATTATCTTCTATGACTCCAAAATTGATCCTCTTTCGTTTCTTGCGATTGGTCTTCATGAGCCGATACCGTCTGCATTAGATGAGCTAAGCTGTCAAACTTGTGGC
>BDMV01000004.1:3029106-3169951 GCA_008326285.1 Oryza officinalis | reverse complement strand
GGCTTACAGCCGATTCATACTCTGTTTCTGTAATTGCTCATCTCCTCTAATCGGCTTCGGTTTTAACTCTGCATGATTTACCAAATTTCATCGTTAACAACTCCACTGTTGAAAATAAAGGACGATGAAGAGTTCATATGGGGTGATAAGCAACAGAAGGCGCTGGACGATATAAAAGAGTATTTAACTTCTCCTCCGATTCTAATCCCTCCACAGATAGGGGTCCCATTCAAGCTGTATTTATCAGCCGATGAGAAATCCATCGGCTCGGTCTTGGTTTAAGATGTTAATGGCAAGGAAAGAGCTATTTTTTATCTCAGCAGAAGAATGTTGGATGCTGAGACAAGGTACACGCCGGTGGAGAAATTATGCCTTTGTTTATATTTTTCATGTACTAAATTGAGGCATTACCTGCTTTCCAACGAGTGCATCGTGGTGAGCAAGGCCGATGTGATGAAATACATGTTATCGGCCCCTGTGCTGAAAGGATGAGTCGGGAAGTGGATCTTTGCTTTAACAGAGTTTGATCTTCGATATGAATCGGCCAAAGCAATCAAAGGACAAGCCCTGGCCGATTTCATCGCTCAACATAGAGACGACTCGGTTGCATATGCAGACATTGTGCCATGGACATTGTATTTCGATGGATCCATCTGCAGACATGGTTGCGGTATCGGCCTAGTCATCATATCCCCTCGGGGGGCAAGTTTCGAGTTCGCTTTCACTATCAAGACTTACTATACCAACAATCAAGCAGAATATGAAGCGGTCCTTAAAGGCTTGCAGTTATTACAAGAAGTCGAGGCCGATGTCGTGGAAATCATTGGTGATTCACAGCTAGTAATTAGTCAACTTTCTGGGGAATATGAATGCAGAGACGATATTCTCAAAGTCTACAATGAGGAGTGCAAAAAGTTATTACATGGTTTCCAGATCGTAACGATGAGGCATATACCCAGGAAGCAGAATTTTGAAGCCAATGATTTAGCTCAGGGGGCATTGGGATACAGACCGATGGTTAAAGACGTTCCGATCCAGATTGCTCTCGTGCACGCCGATGACTGGAGGTTTGATATCATTGAGTATTTGAGAAAACCTTCCCAATCGGCGTCACGCAGAATGAAATATAAAGTTTTACACTATGTCTTATTGGACGATAACCTATATTATCGGACGATTGACGGTGTCCTACTCAAATGCCTAGGTCCTGAGGAGGCTAAAACTATTATGAGCGAAGTACATGAAGGGATTTGCGGCACCCATCAATCGGCCCATAAAATGAAATGGCTGATGAAGCGCGTCGGATATTTTTGGCCAACCATGCTAGAGGATTGCTTCAAGTATTATAAAAGATGTCAGGATTGTCAGAAATTTGGAGCAATTCAGAGAGCACCGGCATCGGTTATGCATCCAATCATAAAGCCGTGGCCGTTTCGTGGATGGGGAATAGATATGATCGGCCAGATTAACCCACCATCAAGTAAGGGACACAAGTATATATTAGTGGCTACAGATTACTTCACAAAGTGGGTTGAGGCCGTTCTCCTTAAGAAGGTTGATTCCAAAGACGCTATTCAGTTCGTTAAGGAGCACATCATATATCGGTTTGGGTTACCTCAGACAATAACTACCGATCAGGGATCAATCTTCGTGTCCGATGAGTTCGTCCGATTTGCTGACAGCATGGGCATCAGATTACTCAATTCTTCTCCTTACTACGTGCAAGCTAATGGGCAGGCGGAGGCTTCTAATAAGTCTTTGATCAAATTAATCAAGAGGAAAATTGACGAACAGCCGAGGCAATGGCATACAACACTGGCCGATGCCCTTTGGGCGTATCGGATGGCTTGCCATGGTGCAATCCAAGTGCCTCCCTATCAGCTGGTCTATGGGCATGAAGCTGTACTGCCGTGGGAAACCACCATCGGCTCAAGAAGGATTACTTTGCAAGACAACTTGACAGCCGATGAGTACCATAATCTTATGATTGATGAATTGGATGATTTGGCGCATGTTCGATTACGGGCCTTAGAGAAAATCAAGTGTGATAAAGATAGAGTAGCCCGTCATTATAATAAAAAGGTTGTTGCCAAGTCATTTGAGGAAGGAGACCTTGTATGGAAATTAATAATGCCGATTGGTTCCAGAGATAATAAATTCGGCAAGTGGTCACCTAATTGGGAAGGCCCCTTTCGAATTCATCGATGTGTTCCTCACAATGCCTATTTGCTCAAGGGATTAGATGGCGAGATTTATGGACGAGCTCTCAATGGCAAATACTTGAAACAATATTATCCCAGTATCTGGATTGATTCATGATCGGCCCTCTAGCCGATTTATGATTGCAGCCGATGTGATTAAGCATCGTCTTTAGATGGCCGATACATATTGTCGCCCTTAGTTCAAAATTTCAGAATATGAGCCCTCATCTTCCAAAATTTGGGGGGCATATATATATAGACAGACATGGAATTTTTTTTCACCGGGACATGGAATTTTTTTCACCGGAATTTTTCAATGAGATTGTTTATGTTAAAGATATATACATGCACAGCAATGCAATGATTAAGCTGGAATTTTCAGAACAAATTCGGCTGCATGGCTGATCAGGTTCATGTTCACAGACAACATATGTTACTTCACCCTATGAAGTTTGCAATGGCGGCAATGGCGTTACGGCGAATCTGCTCAACGTCTTCGATAGCCTGGGCGTCATCGGCCATCGTCCCTGGGATCGGTTTCAGTGATTTGCTCAGGGTCGCGAGGTACTTGGCCGATGCTTTGAGCCTTGCCGTTTGGTCTTCTATGGCCCTGGGTGATGCAGCTATACCAGCTTCAACTTCTTGGATTTCTCGGCGTGTAGTGGCCAACTTCGATTCTAGCTCTGCCTCGAGGCGACGGAGTTCTTCAAGCCTATTTTTCAAGGCAATCGGCTTCACCGCTAGCTCGTCCAACTTGGTCTTATCGGTGTTAACTTGAGCCTTGCTAGCGGTCAAGGCCGATTCCAGTTGCTCACGTTCCCGTCGCTCTATGAGGCTTTCTTTGGCTTTGTTGAGCTTGAATCGGTATTGTTCTAAGAATATGGCCGGTGTGAGGGTCTCCATCAAGTCTTCGGGCAGTTCGTCTTGGATTTCTTGTACCCTGGCCCTGACGGAGGAGCAATCCTCTACCAAACATTCCAGTGAGGCTTCTAGCCGATTCCTAATGTCAATCAGCCGGTTCTTCAGATCGTCGGAGATTGGCGTCTTGGCTGTGCTGGGCAGTTCCCTGTCCTCGTCATCGAGAAACTGGCCTATATCAAATGAGAACATATCGGCTAGGCTCTGCAAATGTCAACATAGGTCAAGGTCAGTCTTATCAAATGGGAACTGACGAAAGGGGATCGGGCTAAGTCTCATTACCTGAGTTGGAGTATCGGTGGTGCTTGCATCGGCCTCCCTTTGCTGTGTTGATGCAGTAGGCGATGGGGTTGGCCGATGTGGTGAAGGTGTTGGAGCCCTAGGCTGAAAAGCAAGGGATTGGTAAGTAGGGTTATGAGATTAGCATGATAATAAATAAATCAACTCTTACCGAGGCGACCGGAGAGGATGCTGGTGAAGGAGACGGAGTCCTCAATCATGCTTTAGCCCGCTCACGCCGTTGTAAGGTTGCTTTCTTAGTCCTTGGCAGAGGGGCCGATTGAGTTCTTTCTTTCAGTATAGACGATGCCACAGCCTGAAAAGGATGTCAAATTAAAGCCCAGCAATAAGAAGGGGTTATGTGAGCACAGAGAAGAAATTGTGTTTACCTTGCGAATTGCATGTTTGGTCCTTTTCGGTTGGGGGGCATCACTTTGGTCATCGGCCGGTGGGGTCTCAGTAGTTTCGGCCGATGTCTCTTTGATAGCTTCAGCCGATGTGTTTTCTTCATGTGTATCGGCAGCAGCTGCGTCGACTTCTTCCTCCATTACTTGTTCTTCGAGGAATTCTTCCATGGAGGGATCCAGCTCTTCGAGATCTTCTTGGTCGACAATTTTGGCTTGTTTGCTGGATTTTTGGGCTTTGACTTTATATGGCGCTTTTCTCTTGGGGTTTCCCTTGATCGTCGGTCCCTGAAGTAGTGATGATATTTTTGGGGTGTTGAGGCCGATGATGGACTCCAGGATGGTTGACCTCGATGGAGCTATGGCTAGAACATAGAAAATCTTCTGTCCACTGTTGCTCACAGAAGGGATCGGCTCGTCTGGTACTTGGGGACTGATGCCTTGAATAAGCTCTGTTACATAGAACCTGGCCGATTGATGAAAGATGTGAGCGGCCCACTCTTGCCACCAGGTTTGGAAATTGATGTGGACAAAGGTGTTCAGGTGTAGCCGATCACAGTCACCAAGATTTGGGAGCTTGATTTCCATCGCCTTGCTCATAACCAGAGCTGATGAGACTGTGCCTCAGCTCTCCAGGAGTTTATGAAGGTATAAACTGATGGGAAGTTGCCCGAGCCCGCATTGCCTAGCAGCTGTCATTGGGTTATAAAATTCGTAGGACAGGCTGGTGCTCCTTCCCTGAAAAATGCCTACCGGGAGCAGGCATGGAGTGAGGCCGATCATAACCATCTCTCTGGACTCCATGTCATCGTTTACCAAGCTCAGTTGCAGATCATCTGGGAGTTCATAGTCTCGGTCCGATGTATAGACAAACATGTCCATCCTGGTTGATGGAGGGCCGGTGAAGAAATGGATGAACCATGTAGCCATGTCATCGGCCGATTGATCTGCGCCAGGGTAGATGGAGGCTGCTTCTCCATAAGACATGCATCGTCTGCTCCTGGGGTCTTCGTGATCGGCATACTTCGACGGGAAGCACGAGTCCGATAGAGGTGGCCGATCGACCATGGTGTTGGTGTGAATTGTTAGCCACAGTTGGATGAACCACCATGGTCCCCCATGTGTCACGGTTTGTTTCAGCATCAAGTCTTGCGTGGCAATGTGGAGTAGCCGATATACAGCTCCTAAGAGATATCGGCCGAGAGGGATTTGTTTTTTGCTGACCAGGGCTTGAGCCAGGTGCTGACAGTTTGTTGTGGGGCCGTAGGTCGATCCGCAGAAGACAAATCTTTCCAACCACAATGTCAGGAAAGCTACATGTTCTCGCTCTGAGACCGATCCTTGTTCCATGTGCTCAAAGATGTATCCAGACCAGCCTCCAATTTTCTTGGTCTTTAGTTTGTGGCTGCTGTTTATCAGGAGGCTGAAGGGATTAATCTCAGAATTGATGTCCAGTCCTGTGAGTACTTTGATATCTATGAGGGTTGGGGTCATCGGACCTTGCTTGAACATGAAGGCGTTCAAGGTACTTGACCAGAAGTAACTGGCAGCTGACATTAGTGGCTCATTCTTTTTGGTATCGGCCAGGGACAGAGTTATGCATTGGCCGATTCCAATCTCGTCCCAGTGGACTTGTTTGACGGCAGCAATCCTTTTATGCCATGTCCTGTATCCGTTTAGCTTCGATGGCCATGACCTGAAGGTGTGTTTCCATGCAGAGATAGTGGGCTTGGCCTGTCTGAAGGGGATTCTGTCTGTTTCGGCGTTGATTAGCCAGGTTGGGTCGCAGTCGCCCATGGGGCCCAGAAGGAAGCGATGGGATTTGTCGTCGGTAGGGATCAAGATTTGGTTTTTGAAGACCTAAATTGTGAGAATGACGACGAAAATATAAGACCCGGGGGGGCAGAGAGTAGAACCCTAACTTGGAGAAATCGGCAGGGAAAGCGATAATGCAGGATTGAATGAGTCGACTTACCGCGGGGATCTCAGAGGCGTAGAATGGGGCGGAAGCCATTGTTGTTGAAGAAGGGATCGCTACGAAAGGGGTCGATGTCGATGGAACGCCGAGCAGTCGCCGGAGTTGGTGGGCACGAAGAGCTTGTTGAATCGGCGGTGGAAGTTTTCGAATTTGGATCTGTGCGGTTTTCAGACAAGACCTAGCAAAGAAGTCGATGAGTTCCTCGGAGCTAATTCCGCCACATTATATAATGAAGCGGAATTGGGGGCATGTGTTAACGACGAATATTGGTAATCGACTTGGAAAGAAAAAGGGAAACCGAAACAGAGAAGAAGGGTTGAGTTGGAGTCGGACCAGGCTTCGTATCGGACTCGGTAACTGTATCGGACTAGGGAGATGTTGCTATAAGAGCGTATCGGCCGATACGGATTTGGTGATAACGTGGGCCGATACGGGTTGTGAGTTGACCGTGTCAGCGTGGGTTTGGTCTGGGCCCGAAATAAGCTTCAAGGAAGTTGCCAAATAGAGATGAAGCTCGGTTTTAGGCAATTGTATCTTGTAAACTAAGTAGTTTAGATCTAATCTGTGGCTTAAGTCTGCCGCAAGGACTTGTTTGTTAGTTGTAGATAAGATCGTGCCCAACAAGGGTTCTGTTGTAACCTCGGGTATAAATATCCCGATAGTTTGTACATAGAAAGGACTCTCAATCAACCACACAATCAAATCAATCTACTTTCGGCGCATCGCCAACCCTCGTAAGAGGTCTTCCTCGATGAGTTCTTGCTTCCTCGAGCAGAGGTAAGAACTCGTTCCTGACGATCTGCATCGTCGGGGTTAACGTGTCGCTTTAGACACGTTAAGCCCCGATGATGTGATCGTCGATTATCATGTCTTGGGTAATTTTGACAGGTATCTTAATTAAGCTTTGCCAGCGGTTTACTCGTTTTAGGATTTATTGCCGACAATGGTTTAATTCTTATGTTTGGCTAGATTGTTCAATGCATCTACCATCCCCAAAGGCAATCAACGACTTGATTTTCTTCGCGTTAAGTCTCAATTCACACTTCGAGTTGCTATCGACCCTAGTCCTGTTTTGAGATCTAACACGAAGCCTGTTTTTGATTGTAACTAAGGATAGTACCGGGGTTTCAGCCGGTCTTATCTAACGCATGTGGTTGCTTTATGCTTATTGCATGTGTTTGCCACTTATATGTGCAGATCGATAAGTATAGATATGTCGATTGTGAAGTAATCTTAAGATTTCTTTATGGTTGATGTGCTTATATTGGCCGATTGACTCGTATAAGTTTGCACTAGAGTACTAGCTAGTGTAGTTACCTTCGTTGTTCTTATCGGCCGATGCTGTTAGTTGACACATACACGTCCGTAAAGGCCGATAAGATTAGATTCATGCATTAATTATCTTTTATTACGAGTGAGCCGATATAGCTTTGCCCTATCGGCTGGGCTATGACAATGTGTCATCGGTCTATTGGCCGATCGACCATTGTTTTCTGACTTGGTTTACTTGTTTCTTGTTGATTGTAGATCAAATCAACTGGCACGCTCTGCTCATGATTAGGCAAGCCATTTGGACCTGCACTGGAGTTAAGCAGATCTCCTAGGCCGTCGTGGTAACGCGGAACCCGTTTGGTTGCTGGACGGGTCAAAATTCTGCGCCAACACTAACAAACGATAACGACGATCACATCATCAGGGCTTAACGTGCCTAAAGCGACACGCTAGCCCTGACGATGTAAATCGTCGGGTACGAGTTCTTACCTTGCTCTAGGGAAGCAAGAACTCGTCAGAAGTCAACCTCTTGCGAGGGTTGGCGATGCACCGAAAGTAGATTGATTTGATTGTGTGATTGATTCAGAGTCAGAGAGCTTACATGTACAAACTATTGGGATATTTATACCCGAGATTACAACAGAACCCTTGTCGGGTACGATCTTATCTACAACTAACAAACAAGTGCTTACGGCAGACTCAAGCCACAGATTAGATCTAAACTACTTAATTTACAAGATACAATTGCCTAAAACCGAGCTTTATCTCTATTTGGCAACTTCCTTGAAGCTTATTACGGGCCCAGACCAAACCCACGCTGACACGGTCAACCCATATCGGCCCACGTTAACACCGAATCCGTATCGGCCGATACACTCTTTATAACAACACCTCCCTAGTCCGATACAGTTACCGAGTCCGATACGAGGCCTGGTCCGACTCCAACTCAACCCTTCTTCTCTGCTTCGGTTTCCCTTTTCCTTTCCAAGTCGATTACCAAAATCCGTCGTTAACACCATCACATCGATACTTTCCCCGTTTTGCTATGACAACGTCTAATGGGTGCAGAAACCATTGACCGACAACTAGCCTTCTTGGCGAGGGGGCCTTCTTGCTCGATATCGACATTCCAAGGATATGAAATCAATGGGTATACATTTTACACAAGAGCCCAAGACAGAAAAAGCACAAACCAGAACTCTGCTATTCGTATCGACGCCATGAGATACGATGGTGCAACTAGCACGTATAACGGTGTCATCGAGGACATATGGGAACTAGACTACGGACCCCTGAAGGTACCTCTGTTTCGATGCCAATGGGTTAGGCTCAACGGTGGAGGTGTAACGATTGATAACAGTGGGATGACAACGATTGACCTAAGCAAGGTTGCATACTCAGATGAACCTTTCGTCCTAGCCAATGCTGTCACACAGGTTTTCTACGTGAAGGACATGTCTAGCAAACCAAAGAAGGGTAAAGGACCCGACGAGCCAAAGCGCCACGTGGTTCTCCCAGGCAAAAGGAAAATCGTCGGAGTCGAGGATAAGACTGACGAAGATTACGATCAGTTCGACGGGCAACCTCCGTTCGCGGTGACGGTTGACCTGAGCTTCCTCCTTTCAAAGGAGGACACCCCTTACTCACGCAACGATCATAGCGAAGAAACATTGGTGAGGAGAAAGTACGTGAGAAAAACTGTGACATAGGTTGTTGTATGGACAATGCAAATTATTTATAATGTATTGAAGGCCATGCAATGTTTGTGTTTTTTATTACTACAATTATGTAAGGAAAACTGTGACATAGGTTGTTGTATGGACGACGCAAATTATTTATAATGTATTGAAGGCCATGTAATGTTTGTGTTTTTTAGTACTACAATTATATATGTAATATCAATTTTGAACTATTTAAATAGGTAATATAGTATTAGATAGTAATATCAATTATTGGAATGTAATATCAAATTGAAACGTCATATGTTATTTATATGTGATTATTTGTATTTAATAATAATTTAAAACTATTTAAATAGGTAATATGGTATTAGATATTTTAATACTATTCAAATAGTATTTAAATTGGTCTATATGTGATTATTTATATTTAATAATAATTTAAAACTATTTAAATAGGTAATATGGTATTAGATATTTTAATACTATTCAAATAGTATTTAAATTGGTCAAATTTTAATTATATATCATTATTGGAATGTAATATCAAATTGAAACTATTAAAATAGGTCATATGTTATTTATATGTGCACTATTTCAATCTTTAGTCCGGTTGTTAAACATAGCCGGGACAAAAAGATAATTTGGCTGCAGCGGGAAAACATCTTTAGTCTTGGTGGTGGCAGCAACCAGGACTAAAGACATCTTTAGTCCCGGGTGGTGGTATATACCGGGACTAAAGATGTCTCGGTTGCTGCCACCAACCGGAACTAAAGATCCCGACTATAAATAGCTGGGCGCATCGTCTTCTCCGGATCCACACTTAGCCGTTTCTCATTCTCTCTCAACTCTCAGCGCGCACGTCCTCCGTCTTTGCTGCCGCCGTCGTCTTCATCGTCTCCACCGCCGTACGTCGTCGCCGTCCGCACTGCGCCTCCCGGCCGAGGTTTGCGCCGATCTCCATCTTTTCTTCCGTCCGTTTTCAAGAATGCCACGTACCGCACCGCCGTCGCCGCGCCATCCGCACCACCGTCGCCAAGAATGGCACGTACCCATGCCACCGCCGCCGTCGCCGGCCCGCACCACCACAGCCGTCGTTGCCATGAATGCCACGTACCCGCGCCACCGGCCGTGCCACCACGGCCGCCGCCACCACCACCACGGCCGCCCCACCACAACGGCCGCGCCACGAACGACCTAACGATAGAACGAACGTGAACGGACGTGAACGAACGTGAATGAACGAACGACATGCAGACCGAACGAGCGAACGACCGACCGAACGAGCGAACGAGCGAATGAGCGAACGAACGAGCGAACGAGCGAACGAATGAACGAACGACTGAACGACCGAACGACCGAACGACCGAACGACCGACCGAACGAACGAATGAACGAGCGAACAAACCTATGCACGAACGAGCAAACGAGCGAACGAACGACTGAACGAGCGAACGAGCGAACGATCGAACGAACGAACGAACGAACGAACGAACGAGCGAACGAACCTATGCACGAACGAACGAGCGACCGAAGGAACGAACGAGGGACCGAACGAACGAACGAGCGACCGAACGAACAAACGAACGAACGATGGTACTGGTTCGCTCGAAGTTCGCTCGTTCCAAGGAGGTACTGGTTCAAGATACTAGCTGAACACAAGCACTCAGTCTTTCATGACTAAACAGAAATGGAGAATTTTCAAAACAAATTTTGTCTTGACTCCTATGCATGGGGAGTCAAGACAAAATTTGTTATAAAAATTATCCGTTTGTAGCCATGAAAGAGCGAGGTGTTGTGTTCACCCAATATCTTGAATCACTATCTCTGTTTTTATTCATTCATATGTATGTATGGAACGATTACCTCTAAAAGTATATATTTAATAATGATTAAAATTAAAATTTTCTTTGTCTTTTCTATATGATTAAAATAGTTATGTTTGTGAATTTGAATATAATATTGCACATCTTTGTACATTTTCTAATAGTGTTTTAATTTTTTGTCTAATTTTTTTTCTAATAGGTGCTGACCCTCGTCATCGCTCAAGCTTAAGTGGCCCCAATAACTCCAAGCAAAACTAAGGCAAGTTTCATGAATTCCTTCATGTGTGTGTATATATATATATATGACATATGCACGTAGGTTGCATGTATAACAATGAATTAACTGGTCATTGTACGTATTTCTGAACAATGTCATTATATGTAAAACAATATACTGTTAGTTGATGTGTACCTCGTAATGTTACAAACAGATGGCAGATCGCGATGATGAACAGATCCTCATGGACGAGATCGCAGAGGGCAGCAGCCAATATTGGGCGGATGAGGAGCCAGAGGACCCCAACCAATACCTCAACGAGGAGGGAAACGAGGGCACAAACCAACAGGAAAGTGAAAGGGAACTGGCCGTTGGAGAGAAGAGGGCATGCGGACAACGGGGTGCCGCAAGGAAGCTAGAGGGCAGGCATATTATTACTGAAGTGGCCCTAGACGGCGAACCAGTTGCCCCGACCGGTATACTACGTAAGTTTGTGGGACACAGTGGTTGGGTCGTGAGGGATCACGTGCCCATTAGCATAGTGCACTGGCGTCAAACAAGAACAGCAGAGGATGATGAAAGTTATCTGCCAGATACGAAGAAAGCAATGATGTGGACCACCATGCTCGAGACCTTCACGGTCCCTGAGGCAGATCAACCAAGACTGAAAGAATGGACGATGAAGAAAATGGCTGAACAGTTCCAGAAGTACAAGTCAGCTCTATACAAGAAATACGTCGTGAAGGGTCTGACACCTGATTTCGACAAGTTAACGAAGCAGAGGGATCATTAGGATGCATTTGTTGCATACAGGACTTCTGAGCACGGGCAAACGAAAATAGCAAAGAACAAAGCCAATGCCGCTAAGAAGCAGGACCATCACCGGCTAGGGTCAGGTGGCTATAAGAAGGCAATCCCCAAGTGGGATGAACTAGAAGCCGGGTTGATTGGAAAGGGTATTGAGCCGGCCACAACGAACTGGCCTGAACGTTCAACAAATTGGTACTATGCTCATGGTGGAAAGCTCGATCCCACTGATGGCTCCCTTGTATTCGACGATGCGATCCGCGAAGCAGCTAGCCGACTCACGGAAGCAGTGGAGGCGTCTGCTCAAGGAACATTCCATCCTGACAGAGAGAAGGACGAGCTTACGCTCGCACTACAGAATCCCGAGCATCCAGGACGAACACGGGGAAAAGGCATGGTTGCATGGAAATACGGATTTCAAGAGGACAACCACACTCACAAGAGTCGGATGAGGAGCAAGAGGGATACCGAGGACAAATTAAGATATCTTGAGGAGAGGGTCGCCCTGCAGGAAATACGGACGCAAGAGAAGGTCGAATGACGGGAGGACCAACGCCTTGCGGAACGACAGAGCGAGCAGACGGTGCAGCTGTATGCCCCTCCAATCATGGTGAGCCCCTTGGGCAATCACAGCAGCTGTGCTTCTACAGGGCAGGCAGGAGAACAGGGCATGGAAGGTGCAGCATGGCAAGCTCAGGACAACCCATCGTACCCCGTAGATGAAATCACGCGGCGGACACCTTGTGAGCTGCACATTCCCTTCAAGAACATATCACTCAAGGTATGCTCTTAGTTTTATGATATATGTCTTGTAAATTGCATAACCGGTGGTGCATGCATCTGTTAATTACTAAGTAATCTTGACTCTCGTGAAGGTGGCGTCGGGCATGGCCATACCAGTCGACCCTTCGGGGACATATCATTGCAGACCGATTCCACCTGGGTACTCAAAGGTCGAGGTTGAATTGGTGGAACGAGGGTTCGACGATCTCGAGCTGGACATCCCTGAAGGAGACGGGGAGACGAAACTAGGAGACACAACCCACGCCATTATACAATGGTGCAAGCGGCACATCGTGTTTCCCGAGCGAGCAGCGGCGTCTCCTCCTCCGTCTCCTCCGCCTGCACCGGCTCCTCTACCGTAGTCTCCTCCGCCTGCAACCTCTCCGTCACCTGCACCGGCTCCTCCACCGCAGTCTCCTCCGCCTGCAACCTCTTCTTCGCCTGCACCGGCTCCTCCGCCTGCACCGTCACCGTCTGCTCCACCTTCACGGCCTAAAAAGTCATGCCCACTTCGTCCCCCGCCGTCAAAGTCCACACCACCAAGAAAGAAGCCAAGACTTGACAAGACAAAACTCCCCGCTCTCAAGAAAAGGGCGTACGACCGCACTCTTGCGAAGAATGAGGAGGTCGTACGAGCAGAAGTGAAGGCGTTCTTCGAGGCACGGAAACCACCAAAGAAGATTCCAATAGATCCAGTTGCTAAGAAGTTCTTCCAGAAGATGAGCGAACCGGTCAAGAGGGCTATACTTTTCGATTATGACCGGTCGGTGACGAAGTCGTACAAGAAACAAAGAGCAAAGGCCAAAGAAGTGCCTCAGCTCGAAAAGCAGCAGAAACAATCGGTTGAGCCGTTGCTACCACCCGGTGAAGAGGAGCTGAGGCAATGGATGAAAGAGACGGGTCTGAGCAGGGCGCAACTGGTGGGAGACACACCGATAACCATGGCGACAGAAGCCGACTTGAAATACAAATTTAAAGTCGGTGAACCGCTTGTCAAGCCTGGTGAGGTGAACACTCTCTCAATACAAATGCATCGATTCCATCAATGGTATATGGAACGTTCATCCAGAGGTAGAATAATGTTTGGAGCGAGGATAAGAAACATAGACTACTACCAAGGAGATGATGTTCTGTGGATCAACTTCGAGAATGTGTTCCATGTATACCAACTAGACGTTCTCGACGTATCCATTCTTAGCTGCTGGGTTTTGTAAGTATCGTTTTAGCAAACTTTATTTTGTTCCTTAGCTTCTTCTATGTACCATTCCCTGGTTAGAATGTGACGATAAGACTGATGCAAATTCCTTTATCTTTTGTGGAATGGAGATTCAATCATGCCGTAGGCAGGGGATTTTCAATATTGGATTCATGGACCCCCGCAAAGTCAATGACGTAATGATACGGGACTTTGAGAAAGATACAGAAGACAATATTGTTCATTTCCTGGTGCAGCAGCATTACAAGACCTACATACTATTGCCCTACAACACAGAGTGAGTTTTAACTGTCTTTCAAATTTGTACCAACTTCCTCCCCGTACTCATACCATCACATATATATCGTCTGACGCAATTTGCAGATTTCACTGGGTTCTTTTCCTCTTCGACCTTGAACTTTGCAAAGTCCATGTCTATGACTCAATGGATAAACCAGAGTCTACTTTCACCAAGGTTTCTGAAGTGATAGAGAGGTAATGCCATCTATTCAACTGTCATTAATTATGAACACTGCTATTGGTACTATGCAGATCTCCGGTATTTAATCATAGCTTCCAACTGTACATAGAGCATGGGCAAAGTTCCGTACATTGGTCCGCGGGGTTTGGAAAGAAAAACTTGGTAGGAGATTTAATTTTCCGGTGAGTACATGCTCCAAAACATATTTAATCATTCATTGCTTCTAGAAAAAATTAGTACATTAAATCTCTCGTCGTTTCTCCTTAAGTGTGCAAAATAGGAGAAAGGGAATAACTTGTGCGGCTACTACATCTGCGAATATACTCACACACTTGTACTGCAAATCAACAATGACAGGGATCTGGAAGTACGTAAAAATTATTCATACATTATGTCCCGATTTCTTATTGACTTCATATACTTATATCTCAATTTTTTTTCAAATGATAGATTATTTACATGAGAGAAAACCTATCCAGCGAAAAATTTATCAAGGCTGTTCAAAAACAACTGATGGGATTTATTAATGAACAAATAATTGATCCCACGGGAGAATTCTACTACGATGGAAGATCTATTGATCATCCTCCCCATGGATAATATGTCTTAGCTTTCTTTGTAATATACAATAGAACATTATAATTAACGAAAGATTGTAATATATGTACATATTCAGATGTGCATTCATGTACTTATGTGTGTGAGTATATTTCGGTAATATAAGTATATATTTACTTGAGTGCTTATATGTAGGATATATATATATATATATATATGCATATTGCATATATATATATATAAATACATATATTACATATATACGCATATTATATATACATATATATTATGCATATATATGTATTTATACAGATATATGCATAATATATAAACAAGCAGCTGGCAGAACCAGCAAATGTTTTTTTTTAAAAAAATATCATTAGTCCCAGTTGGTAACACCAACCAACACCAACCGGGACTAAAGATGGCTGGACATCCAGCCATCTTTAGTCCCGGTTGGTGTTACCAACCGGGACTAATGATGGATCTTTAGTCCCGGTTATTTCACCCGGGACTAAAGATGGACATCTTTAGTCCCGGATTCGTAGTCCCGATTGCATAACCGGGACTACAGGGGTTACGAACCGGGGTTAAAAACCCCTTCTCCACTAGTGACATATATATAGATATATATGTATAATAATTTTTAGTACTCATGGTTTGTCCCAAAATATAACAATTTCTTCACCAACATTACCTTTCCAACCAATCGCAATCCTTCATTTACTTTCCCACCTACGACCTTCACTTCTCAACCAATCATAACCTCTTCCTATTTAATTCTATTCAATTTCTTAATAACCGTGTATAATTCTAAAACTTTTTATATTTTGAGACAGATAAAGTATTATAGTATGCAGTGACAGACAGTGCATATATGTACTGACCACACTTGCATTTCAATATTACATCCAGCTGCAGGAACATGAAGGAGAGCTTGCTTAACATCGATCACATATCAATGTTGCATGCTCTATTTATATAGTTGCCAGTATACAGCTTTATTCTTCACACACATATACGTAAAGTACACTCGCAGCTCTCATATGCTTATATGCATGCATATGATATATTCAGGTACGTACGGCATTCGATGGTTGTGCAGATCGATTAATAGTGGTGGTGATAGTAGGGAGGTCCCACGGTGAAAACAGGGAATCTGACCGTGGGGCAATTCTTGTGGGTTGCATCCAGCTCTCTGTATTTCCTGTCCAGCTCTGCGAATTCTTTCTGCAGATTCGCGTAACGCTTCTGCTTCTCTTCCTTGTACCTGGTGAGGCTCTCTACCTGCCTCTCGAGCGACGCGATTGTGCTGGTTAATTTAGTGATTGTGCCGTTTAAGCTCTTGACCTGATCCTTGTGCGCGTAGGCGTTCTCTCTCTCTAGTACCGTTGTTGGCGGCTCGTCCATAGATCCCCTTCTTGTTGCCCGCTGCTGCATGCATATATGCGTCGTCGATATAGTGTGTGTATATATATATATATATAAAAGTACATCATCATCATAAGCATGCATGTTGAGAAGAATATTAACTTCATCTCAAAATATAACAACATAAAATCGAATAAGACATATATATATATATATATTACGAATCTGTTGCTATATTTTGGGAATGAGAACAGTAATATATAAGCACTCCATCCGTTCAAATAAAAGCACTTCGCGTGCCTTTTATAAGGATTAAGTGAGAAAGAAGTTATAGCTTAGTGGTTAAAGTGCTTGAATAGCACCGAATATGACTTTCTATGAAAGCAAATTTTAGGTTAAAAAAATCACTCGCTAGCCCCTCGTAAAAATGTGTGTTAAGAATCGACCCCTTATCTCTACACAAGGGTGTTAGAGCATGAGTTAAAAGAACAGATCCATAAGGGATGAGTCTGCGTGTATTGGCCAGAGTTCGTGGCCTTTTCTAGGCCAATTTGGTTTAGGCTTCTTCGCCTTCTTTCCCTCAACAGTCGAGTTATTTCATTACAAGGATTAAGAAGAGATGTAACATTAAATAAGAAATAATTATGATTGATAGAGACAAGCAGCTGGTGGAGAAACTAAATAAATAATAAATAAATAATGAGATAAGAGAATAGCTAGGTAGACAAGTAGCTATATTTTAAGAAAAAAATTAAATTTAAACGTCAAAAGTAACTATATTAATTTTTGGGGGGGAAGATATAGCAGTATTATATGCGTATGGTAGGAGAAGAAGAACAGTACCATTGTGAAACCAGCTAGCTAGCTAACTCAATCAGTTGCACACTTTATCACTTGATCCTTGAGTTATTCTAACCTTGGTCGCTTGCTACTGTCTGAGACCCTGGCTGGGCATCGCTTAAATAGACAGTGCACACTTGCAGGGCTAATTATTTAATATACTTACTCTGAATATTTAATGTTTAGGATCATATTTAGTGAAACTTGTAAAAATTTAACCATCAGTAGCTTCTTACTTTAATTTAGTTTGAAAATATAAAATTGATATGTGTGTAGATTGTCTTAAAAATTACAATGATCATATCGCAAACTTACTGGATTTTATAAACTTCTTATAATATACAATTATCGTTAAAGGTATATTTTAAAAACCAAGAAGCAATACAAACATCACACTTTATTTCACAGTACTTAGCAATTTTAACTTAGCGTTGTCTTAGTTCGACCACCTCTATTTTTTAAATAAACTTATTACCACTAAAATATATCATATTACTAAGGTATGTTATACGGCAAATATAAACATATAAATCATGTTCACGAAACAATATCTTCTGCAAATTCTCGCTTATTCTGCCTTTGTTTTTCTTTTTATCCATCTTAGCATGCATGCATGCACATTTCGGATGCGTATCATCCATGTGAATAAGCATATATAAAGCATATATAGAAACAGAATATTTTTGCAAGATATGTTCAATATATTCCTTTCTATATATATAACTTTTTGAGAATAAATAATGGGTACTCCCTCTATCTCTAAATAAGTATACTTTTAGCTAGTTAAAGACATAATAATCAAGAGATTAAAATACTACTATGCCCTTTATTACTCCATTTATCTCAGTTTGATCCTCCCCTAAATAAATGACACCAACACCAAGAACACCAAAATATCTATCATTCTGAAATTAATCTTTATTGATGAAGGTGCTCCGTCGCTTCATGTTTAGTAAAAATTAATTCACACTTTAAATGTTGCATGGGTTAAACCAATAGAATTTAATCTTAGTTAGTTGCAAGCATAAGCATATAGTTGCATGCATGTGGGGGTATTCCACGATGCACATTTAATATTTGTACAAATAAATAAAGAGATACTTTTTAGATGATGATCATTTTGAGAAAACCTAGGTGATTATCAAAACGAGATGAAGAGAGTAATACGAAGAGAAAACAAGGAGGTGGAGAAAACGAGGACGATAGATACTAACTATTAGTTCAATGACTAAAATGAGAAGGAAAAAATAAAGTACTTTCTCCATTTTTTAATATATGATATCGTTGATTTTTTTACGACATTTGATCATTTATCTTATTTAAAAATTTATGCAAATCTTAAATATATATAAGAGTATTGCTTAAGTGATAAATCAAGCCAACAACAAAAAAAAATAATATTTCCTTAATTTTTTTTAAAAAATTAATGATCAAACATCATGTAAAAAGTCAACAGTGGACATTAAAAAATGAGAAAGTAGCATTAAAAAGTTTCAGTGGACCACTCTAGAACTACAATTATTTAGGGACAAAATTTCAAGCTAAAACAGCACTTATTGAGTACGGGGGAGTACCAAATTAGCCCCCTGATTAAGATAGCCACGCAAAAAAGTGCTAGCTAAGATCACATTGATCACATTGAATACAGCCTGCAGGTTTCATTATTGAAACCAAAAAAACTGCGGTGGTTAAAATATATCTATAAGTTTATATAGGTAAGAACACTCCCATGGAAATTTTCACGTTAGTGGAAGAAATAGCGAATAAAGTTTGCCATCCATCTATGTCGGTGATACGGGCCCGAGGTATCTAGACTAGAGGGATTGGCGGCCTCCTGCACCCACGTGACGCTTCCCCTGGAGGGGTCGGGCCCGAGGGTAACATGGCGGCTGCCCTCCCTAGGCCCCTCGAGGGTCGGGCCGCTCCTAATATATCCTTTCCTGAGGGTCGGATCGCCCCGACCCCCTCTACCCTTGTGCCGCGTGTGCGAGGTTAGATGAGCGTCCCCAGCGCCCACCTAACCACATTAATGGCGGCTCAGGCGAGCGCACCACGTCGCATTTAATGTGGCGTGTGGCGTGCGTGGCCAGTCTACGACCGGTCATGATGATTGACCGGTCGTAGACCGGTTAGATCACGGGTGAGACGACAGCAGGGCGCCTGCGTGTTATCCACACGTCAGGCGGCGCGCAGCATGCCTTGTCCCGTCCCATCAGAATGATGAGGGCCTTTTGCCTCTCATCCCTTAGCCAGAGTTGGTATGCCAACTTCGGTCAGATGGTTTTCGTTTTCCAATGCGAACGGAACACAGAAGTCTTCATCCATTTAATGGAGTTTGACATGGGCGTCCCCGTGTCAGCTGCCTGACCGGGCGAGAGCCATGCCGCAGCGACTGAGCGTGTGGCTTTCGAGTCAAGCAACAAGACAGTCATTAAATGTAAAAGAATGTTTTCCTTCTATCTTAGGCAACCTTATGGCCCATGTGGTAGCCCCTTGAGATATAAAAGGAGACCCAGGCCTGAGGAGAAGGGAGGACGAAAAAACAGATAGACAGGAGAGGAAGGGAGAGCAACCACTTGTATTCCGTGATATTCCAGTCACATATCCACCACACACAGGAGTAGGGTGTTACGCTTCCCAGTGGCCCGAACCTATATAAACGTTTGCGTCTCTGTCTCTCTCTCTCGCTCTCTCCCTGGTAATCAGGGAAAAAGGGATTTCGCCCTACGCCCCCGGTCGAACTCACAAAGAGGGGCCCTCTCTGTCCCCCGTTGATGTGCTAACCCTCCGTCAGCTGGCGCGCCAGGTAGGAGGCGCGTGTGCGTTTTCCTAACTCCACACTCTCTTTCATGTGCGCCAAGCTTCGCCGAGTAAGCCCTATGGCTGAAGAGGCAGTAGTCTACACCCTCACTCCGAGTGGCAGCGACGACGACAGGGAACCGAATCCTTGTCGCTAAGCGCGCGCTCCATAGCCTCCCTCCCGCCGAAGCCCTAGGCGAGGGAAGGCACCAGAAGAACTGGAGGGATCCGCGACTTCGCCGCCGGCTGGCGGCGGAGAGGGGCGACGCGACGGAGTACGTCATCGCCTCATCTACGGTGACGACGGCACGCCTCAGGGCGCGCTCCAGGCTGCGGACGCGCTCCTGCGCCACCCGCCCGTCGTCCCCGATCCGGACACTCCAGTCCAGCGCTGGTTGGACGACGTGGCCGACAAGGTCATGACGGCGCAGCAGCTCCTAGGCACCGGCGGGCGGCTGTCCACGGCCGGGACGTCTGGCGCTGCAACTGTCGGCTCTTTGTCGTCAAGACGAAGAGCTCGGCGAGCGATGGCCAACACCCGCCGCTCGTCCTCAACCCCCTCGTCGACACCCTCGGCCAGCCGTGGGCGTCACGAGGGCATGCATGGGGGACCAGATGCCTGGCTCGATATCGAGCGCCGGCGCGACGAGTGTCGCGCCGCCCATGCGGGGGAAGGTGCTTCCTCCTCTGGAGCGCCGCCCCAATCTAGCCATGGGGGTAGGCCCCCCGAGTCCCTAGTCGGTGGTGCTGGCTGTCGAGCCTTCGTGGCGAGTCTTCGGAATGTCCGATGGCCCTCGAAGTTCTGGCCTAGCATCACCGAGAAATATGACGGCAGCGTCAACCCCACTAAGTTCCTCCAGATCTATACGACTGGGATAGAGGCCGCGGGGGGTAACGACAGGGTCATGACGAATTTCTTTCCCATGGCCCTGAAAGGCCAGGCGTGGGGTTGGCTGATGAACCTGCCACCCGCGTCGGTCCACTCCTGGGAGGATCTGTGCTAGCAGTTCACCACGAACTCTCAGGGCATGCGCCCAAGAGAAGAAGCGGACTTGCACGCAGTGCAGCGGAGGGACGATGAGTCCCTCCGTTCGTACATCCAGCGGTTCTGCCATGTCCGCAACACTATCCCCTGCATCCCTGCACATACGGTCATTTACGCATTTAGGGGGCATGCGGCACAACCGCATGCTCAAAAAGATAGTCTCCAAGGAGCCCCAGACTACCGCACAGCTCTTTGAGCTCGTGGACCGCGTGGCCCGGAAGTAGGAGGCCTGGACCTGGAACTCCTCCGGCTCTGGAGCGGCGGCTGCGGCTGCCCCCGAATCTGCTGCCCGCTCCGGGCGGCGGGAAAGGAGGAGGAAGAAAAGGTCGGCCCGTTCCAACGACGAGGGTCACATCCTCGCCGCCGAGGGCACCTCGCGGGCTCCGTGCAAGGGGAGGCCCGCGGGTGACAAGCAGAAGAAAGCCGATGCTCCCAGTGGAGAGCGCCCGGCACGGTTTCCAAGCCCGTGGGTGGCGATGAGAGGCCCGAAGCCTCCACCTCGCACGCCCCGAGGCAGCAGATGGCCTCAGGCGACGAGGTCCCCATGAAGGAGGTCGCGTTGGGCGACGACCCGTCCAAGACCGCCAAGATTGGCGGTCACTTGGGCGGCAAATAGAAAGATGCGCTCGTCTCCTTCCTACGGGCAAACGCCAACGTCTTCTCGTGGAGACCGATATGCCCGGGGTCCCCAGGGAGGTGATCGAGCATCGTCTCGCTGTGTGGCCGGACGCAAGGCCCGTCCGACAGAAGGTACGGCGGCAGGCCCCGGAGCGCTAGGCCTTCATCTGTGAAGAGGTGGCGCGCCTCTTGGAGGCCGGATTCATCCGAGAGGTCATCCACCCAGAGTGGCTCGCGAACCCGGTCGTCATCCCCAAGGCGAACGGCAAGCTCCGGATATGCATCGACTACACCGACCTCAACAAGGCATGTCCTAAGGACCCTTATTCCCTGCCACGCATAGATCAGATTGTCGACTTCACTGCGGGGTGTGACCTTTTTTGTTTCCTAGATACATACTCAGGGCATCATCAGATTCGCATGGCTAGGGAGGATGAGGAGAAAACTGCATTCATTACTCCTGTAGGCACTTATTGTTATACAACCATGCCTTTCGGTTTAAAGAATGCAGGCCCTACTTTTTAGCGTACTACTCGCATTTCATTGGGTAGTCAGATAGGACGCAATGTTGAGGCATATGTCGATGACTTGGTTGTGAAAACGCGCAACCAAGAGACCTTGCTCTCGGATTTGGCGGAGGCTTTCGAAAGTCTCTGCTCCATGTGCATGAAACTGAACCCCGAAAAGTGTGTGTTCGGTGTGCCGGCAGGCAAACTTCTCGGGTTCTTGGTCTCGGCCCGAGGCATAGAAGTCAATCCTGAGAAGATACGAGCAATAGAGCAGATGCGCCCCCCAACAAGCTTAAGGATGTGCAGTGCGTCACAGGATGTATGGTCGCCCTAAGCCGATTCATATCGAGGCTGGGAGAGAAGGCACTACCCCTATTCAAACTCCTTAAGCACTCCAGACCATTTGTCTGGACGGAGGAGGCCGAGCAAGCTCTCAACCAGCTGAAGGCTTACCTCAGCTCACTCCCGGTCCTAGTGGCTCAGGAGCCCGAAGAGCCGCTGCTGCTGTACTTAGCGGCGACCCCGCAGGCAGTTAGAGCAACATTGGTTGTGGAGCGCGATGAGGAAGACCCTCGGGCCGCGCACCCCCATCCTGTGTCGGGTCGACCCGGGCCAGAGAAGAGAGGAGAGGCCCCCGAGCCGGGCAGCGGCCTAAGGCCTCTAACGACCGGATGTGGCCCTCTGCCTGCTCGTCAGACGGTGCCGAGCGCCCCCGACCCCCACGAAGGCCCCAAGGCCACTAGGGAAGGAGCGGCCCGACGCCCTCCAACCCCGAGGTCACCAGCACAGAGGTCGAGCGGTTCCAGCAAGGCCCCTCTGGCAATGGGCGCCCCAAGATCGGTGCCCTCAACGAAGAGGCTAGGCCCCGCCGAAAGATGCAGCGGCCGGTCTACTTCGTTAGTGAGGCACTGCGGGATGCCAAAACACGATATCCTCAAGCCCAAAAAATGCTTTATGCAGTTCTGATGGCTTCAAGGAAGCTACGCCATTACTTCCAAGCGCATCGGGTCACCCCTCGGCCAAATCCTACACAACCGAGAAGGTATCGGACGGGTGGTAAAGTGGGCGATCGAACTCTCTGAGTTCGATCTACACTTTCAGCCACGCCACGAGATCAAGAGTCAGGCCCTCGCCGACTTCGTGGCCGAGTGGACCCCCACTCCCGAACCCGACCTCGGGCTCTCTGTCCTTGAGGCCGAGGCAGGTCCCTCGCGATAGCCTCATGCCACCCATTGGGTGATGCAGTTTGATGACTCCCTCGCCCTCCAGGGCACTGGCGCTGGGGTCACCTTGACCTCACCGAGCGGGGACATCCTCAGATATCTGGTTCGCCTAGATTTCCAGGCAACCAACAACATGGCGGAGTACGAGGGACTCCTTGCGGGACTCAGAGCAGCGGCCGGAATGGGGATCCGCTGCCTCTTGGTGTTACGTGACTCTCAGCTAGTTGTAAACCAGGTCTTCAAGGAGTACTGGTGCTCCGATCCGCAAATGGAAGCCTACGTCCACGAGGTGCGACGTATGGAGCGCCATTTCGACAGGTTAGAGCTTCGGTACGTGCCTAGGCGGGACAACGCGCTTGTCGATGAGCTCTCAAGGCTCGCCTCCTCGCGAGCCCCCACCCCACCGGGTGCCTTTGAAGAAAGGCTTGCCCAACCATCGGCACGTCCCAATCCCCCGCGGGTGCCAGGCGCTGCCACGCCACCTCCGGGGCCCGTCGGAGTCCGGGCCTTGGGGCCGAAGGGGGTCGAGCCCAACCCCACAAGACAGATCGCCTGGATGACTGAGATCCAGGCGTTCCTCAAAGATTAGACTCTACCGAGGATCGCGAAGAGAGTGAGCACGTCGCTCGCGTCTCCAAACGGTACATGTTGGTAGAGGGGGCCCTCCTAAAATGCATCCCTCGAGAGCAGGGCATCGAGCCTCTTGCCAATGTCCATGAAGGCGAGTGTGGAGCTAGCCGTCGCTATGCGTGACCGACCGCCATCAGCTCTACAATAGGGCACAATGCTCCCCCTACCCCAACTCCAAGATGAGGCCACCCACGGACTGCCGGTCATATCCCCATAGAGAGGGATTGTCGAGGGAGAGGACGAGAGAAAGATCCGCTCGTCCCTCGTGCAAACCCGATGGTGACTATCAAAAGCACTGTCGAAGATCAAACATCTTGAAGGTGGGAAGAGGCAGAGCCAGGACCTCCAAGACGACACCTCCAGGAAGGTCGCGATGCAAGGAGCGTTGCCACTGCCCATACAAGGGATTGAACTTCATTTTCACCCAGAGTGTCTTGATCAGAGGAAGAAGGAGCCGTCTCAACAATGCCCGCAAGGCGGATGAAATGCCCAGAGACGCGACCATTGCCGGCCTAGAACTCCAAGCTAAGCTTTGGCCTTCAGCCTCCCTTTCCCCCAACACTGCAATCCCATTGCCTCCCACCAAACAACCTTTGCTAGCACATGACTCTGCCGTACCAGCGCCTCTCCGCCAGCCAGCCCCTGCCAACACTTCCACTACACCAGTGCTCCTTTGTCAGCACCTCTACTACACCGATGACCTCACAGGCCAGCCTCTGACCTGTGCACGGCGGCGCCACCTGCGCCTCCCATGCCAGCGAACCTATTGCTCATGGAGACGACGCGCCGGGCACCCTGCGCTAGCCAATCCATCGCTCGTCGATGCTACCGGCTGCCACCGTTAGCCCCGCTCAACGTCGAAGCCGCTCACACTATCCATCCCACGCACTGGTGAGGCTAATGGCCACCTCCGCCTCCGCCTTCGACCGCCGCAACGCCACCTAGTCGTCGATCCCTTATTGCCGCGGCCGTTCGACCTGATCTGGCAAAGAGAGGCCAGACCCTGCCACATCCTCTCCTCCGGCAGCATGGAGGTTGTCATCGACGCACCAAGCCATTGCCTGATCGCCGCCACTCCCAAATCTGGCACCTCGGTGCACGAGCTCGAACGCTGGCGGCCTTGCCAGATCCGCGCCGCCGACCCCCATCGCCACTTCCCCTCATCATCGCTGCCGAACAATGCTCGACGTCGCATGCCACCTCCTGCCTGTCGCCACTGTGGCCGGTGGTGCCCGAGATGTTGGGCACGGGCTTCGACTTCAAGCCTCCACGGGGGAACGGTAGGCCGGCGAGGGGAACGCCACCTGTGTCGCCCCAGCCATAGAGAGACGTGGGGGGCATGCACTCACCAGATCTTTTTTCAGATATATGCAAATCATGTAATATACATTACCCACGGTAATGCACATGTTACCTACTAGTATGATTAATTACTCAAGTTGGAAGAATATTTACCTAAACCACTAACGGAGCACCTATGGATGCTAAAAAAGGTTGTCCTAAATTTTCTTTACATGTGAGCATATATGCAAAGGAGATTATGTTGGTTAGACAAATAAATATAATTATTAAGACCCCCCCGTTTAGAGCTTCATTGTCTTCACCCCGGAGCTGTCTTCTCCATAAAGAGAGTTAAATTTTGAAAGGTCCAACAAATATAACCTGATTGAAACTCTAAACCAGACAAAAACTGAAATGTTACATATTGTTGATTGACAAACCCGTCCGTCGAAGGACAGGCTTCACTCCATTATGTGAAAAAAAAAATAAAGTGGTATATATTAATTTCTCTAACAAAATTGGATCCCTTATTACACATCTCTTGAGGTCTATTTATAGTTTTATAGCCCCAAGTCTGTAACCCTAAGGTTTCTATCTACTTGGGAATTGACTCAACCATCCTTATGACAGGAACATTTACAAGGGTTACAATAGTCTTTTGCACCAACTGACAGGCCCACGAGCTCAAGATCCCATCCTAGGCTGATTGTTGGGCCTTTCTAGATGGCAGACCTAATTGGAGCCCAGCTGGCTTCGCCACCTAGTGAGGTTTCACCACCCGTTGGTGGAGGGTTTACGCTCAGTTGCTTGGTAGGTTCTTCTCTACTTAGAGCTCACCTTCGCCGCTTGCAGGTGCTTCGCCTTTTAGCGCTTCGGCTCGTAGCTTAGTGATTGTTTCGGCAGGCTCAGTTGAAGGCCCTTGTGGCATGCCTCCAACATTACATTTGAGATTTATCTGAATTATTATGTTGGGTTTAAGTTCTCGAACTTGTTCTTCTACAATTGATTTGGATTTTCTGGATTTTGCATTCACTCCAAAAGTTTCGTTAAGTTAAAACGAAGTAGAACTCCAGCTACTTTTAGGGGATTTTTTAGAATTTGGTGGCTTAAGCTATACTATATTGCTATAGTCTTGAAACAATGATACGTGGATCTTTCTTCAGCTCCCACTTGATCGAGGCATATATTTATCATGACCTTTAAGTTTGACAGAAATATTTCGTTGGTAGGAAACTGGAAATTAGTTTATGACCATTGCCCAATAAGAAGGGTAAGCGGTGAAAATGAACAGGAGCAGGTAATGGTAATTTTTTGTTCACTAGTCAAGCAGTTTTACTGGAGTATGTTTCAACTGAGTTCTCATAATGGTCAAAGCTAGTCTCAAAAGATCATTTGCTGTCTTGAACTTGTTACACCTGCCAGTGGTCATCAGGGATGTATTTGATATGTTTCAGGTAACCTGATCGAAACTCTCAATCCTGTGGATCATGCTTCGGTGTTTGGATGTATATATTTATGTTTCAGATAACCTGAAACTCTGAATCCAAGTTTCACAACTCAAAGGACGATATTGTGCCGCAGTTCATGTTATCGAGCAAGATGCTTAGCATTTGAATCCATTCAATTTAGATATATATTGTCAACGGGCTATGCGTCGACCACGGTATTTATAGAATATGAGGATCGTTGGAACCAGGATATATGCGAGAGTAGATTAAGCAGATAAGAGACAAGGATTTATACTGGTTCGAATCTCAAGATAAATAACAACCCTATTCTAATTTATATGTATTATGGATAGAAAAAACACTCAGAGTATAATAGGAAATAGAACAACTGAATGAATCCACCGACTAGAAGTTGCTAAGAACGACCCAACGAGATCAATTCGGTGAATACGACGCTGGCTTCATTCGGATTGCTTCTGGATGTGACTTTGACTATAGCTTGTAATTTGATGCCCCTCCCTAAACGTGGGGACCTTGTATATATACCCTAGATTATCTTCATTTTTCAAGTAGAACTCGAAGATATAAAACAGGATTCCGGCATAAGAAAACCTTATATCTCTCGACTAGGACTGACACTTTTTATTTTGAAAAGATAATTTTTCTTTTTATCAGCCGTATTTCCTTAACTAGAGGAGACTTTCTCGCATACTATTGGATATATGGTATCGCCGTATTTATTTATCCGTGTATAGAAGATATGCTTTATCCTTGACACTGATATATATATATATATATATAGACTTCAAGCACTCAAGTAATTTTTTACCTCAGAGATTCCGAACTGAGTGACTGAAGAAGAAAACCCTGCCATATGAAACAGTCTAGCTGCTCACTGATTTTCCTACAGATGTGAAACTAATGCTACATGTACCGGGAAACCTTTCTTGATTAATACAGGCAGGATTAAACTCAAGGGAACGATCCTGGGCATCTACATGCATGTAGTAGAAAAATCAGGTTCTAGTTCTTCCTAGTTAATTCCTCAACTTCTCTAAAAAACCAAATTAATGCAAGCAGCCTATCCTTCTCGTCCTTCTCCCATTTATTTACACAGCTCACCACCATCACAAACTAGAAGATCAGCGCGTCTTTCGGCGCGCTCCCTAATTTAGCCAGTGTATATTATTTTAGCATGTGTATATAATCTATAGTTTATTTGGAATGTTGGATTGTTAGCATTTACTAATATACTTGTAAAGTTTATATAAATATCACACATTTAAAAGTATCCTTGAATGTGTTTTTAGTTTTATGCTTTTATCTCTACATTAAAAGGTGAGTTGTCCTTCTCTTCTTCCTATTCTTCTTTTCCCGCACCCACGTATATGTGAGGAAACCAATCCTGTCTCATCCCTCTAGAGAAAAACGAAAGATTTCTCTTGAAAACCAACCAATTAAAAAAACCAGAAAAATAGGGGGGAAAGACCATAACTGTACTAAAAACATGCAAAACGGTTTAGTTTTTTATCCCATTGCATGGTATGGATAATTTGCTAGTAAGACATTAAGAAGCAGTCGTACTCCTTCTGTTTTAAAATAAAAGAAGTATTTTGTTTTGTTAGTAAAAATTTTTATCAACAATTATACTCTGTTAGAATATCATTTATGTGATATAAAAGCGTAACAAAAGTAATTATATTTTGGGTAAGAATCTAACAAATTCCATTTTGTATCACAAAACTATAGTCAAATTGAATAAATTTTGATCAAAGGCTTGTCCTAATGAATTAAATTTAAAGGATAGAAAAGTGTATTTTTGGAATATTTTGGCCACTTTTACGAATTTAAAAGTATTTGCATCTATATTTTTGAATTTGTAGAATTAGAAGAAAATACATTTATTTTGTTTATACTTGCTATTAATTGTTTTCCATTCCCTACTAATATAGATATGGGATATATCATTTTTTCATCATTTTTTGTATCTTTATAATTTTTAAATAGTATAGGATGTTAACAACTTGGTCAGGTACTAATTAATCCGTAGCAGACTGTCCTTGCTGTTTTGATAATTATAAAACGAGTTAATTAAATCTACAACTGGTTGTTAAGCTTTTCAACACATAGTCAAGCGCATGTACAACTTGTTATTAGCATTGCAGTTGCCTCAGCCACGTTATCTGTAATAAAAATAGATGCACAACGGAGACACAAATTTTACGTGAAAAACTTTTTGTGGGAAAAAAAACCATGGGCGTCGATCGACAATGATCATTATTAAGAAATTGATTACAAACGTAGGAGAATAACAATAGAAACATCTTTCCTTTTCATAACGGTTTACAAGAGTATATATAGGAGATAAAAGAAAAGATTCCTAATAGAAAACGACCTAGAGTCCTACTAAGAAACTAATCCGAATATGTTGTAGACCTAAATTCGGATCACATATTTAACAATCTTCACCTTAAGACAAATTTTCTTTTGTAGCATAAAAAAACATAAACCACCAAGAAATACCTCATGTAGGTAAAATCACCGCGGGCCAAATAGTCTTTAGGACTATACTGTAACACCAAAAGCTCAAACTTAGTAGCAGGAACTGGCTTTGTCATCATATCAGCTGGGTTATCATGAGTACTTATCTTGCATACCTTGATATCACCTTCAGCAATCACACATCGAATAAAGTGATATCTCACATCAATGTGCTTTGTTCTCTCATGGAACATCTGATACTTTATAAAGCAGCATATTACACTTTGACTATCACAAAATATATTAATGTAAGACGTAACTCCACAAAACTCAGTGTACAAATCTCTAAGCCAAATAGCTTCTTTACAAGCTTCAGAAATAGCCATGTACTCTGCTTCAGTAGTAGATAACGCAACAGTTGCTTGCAAACTTGCCTTCCAACTAACAACACAACTTTCAATAGTGAAAACATAACCTATGAGTGATCTTCTTCTATCCAAATCTACAACAAAATCTGAATCCACATAACCAACAAGTCCATCTCTAGAATTCCCAAACTGCAAACAAGCACTAAAAGTACCACGTAAGTATCTGAAAATCCACTGAACTGCTTTCCAATGCTCTTTGCCAGGATTAACCATGTATCTACTGACAACACTCAAAGCATGTGATAAGTCAGGACGAGAACATACCATGGCATACATAAGTGAACCAACTGCACTTGAATATGAAACTCTAGACATGTACTCAACATCATAATCTGACTGTGAACATAAATCTGAAGATAATCTGAAATGTGCAGCTAAAAGAGTACTCACTGGTTTTGCATTATGCATATTGAAACGACGAAGAACTTTTTCAATATAACCTTTCTGACTAAGATATAACTTGCCAGACTGTCTTTCTCAAGTAATTTCCATACCGAAAAATTTTTTCTTTGCACCCAAATCCTTCATCTCAAACTCACTACTTGATTGTGCCTTCAACTTTGTTATCTCTGATTTGTCTTTTGCAGCAATCAACATATCATCGACATAAAAAAGCAAATATATAGCTAAACCATCAACAACTTTGAGATAAATACAACTATCAAAATTTGATCTTCTAAACTTCTGAGAAAGTATGAAATAGTCAAATCTCTTATACCACTGTCTAGGTGACTGCTTCAACCCATAAAGAGATTTCTTCAACCCACAGACTAGGTTCTCTTTTTCAGAAACAACAAAACCTTCAGGTTGCTCTATATAAATATCCTCTTCTAACTCCCCATGTAAAAATACAGTTTTTAACATCCATTTGGTCTAGTTCATAATCATGCATTGTAACAATACTGAGTAAAATGTGAATTAAACTATGCTTCACAACAGGAGAAAAGACATCATTGAAATTAATACCTGGAATCTGACTATAACCTTTAGCAACTAACCTTGCTGTGTACCTTGCCTCATCAGTTGGAGATATACCTTCCTTTCTTTAAAAGATCCACTTGCAACGGATAGATTTATTCTCCTTTGACAATTTCACCAATTCTCAAATACGATTCTTTTCAAGTGACTCCATCTCATTATGCATAGCAGTTATCCATCTATTGCAATCATCAGAAACAATAGCATCAGAATATGAAGAAGGTTCTGCATTATCTTCAATTTCCTCTGCCACACTCAAAGCATAAGCAACTATATTCGATTCTTCAATATATCTTTGAGGGAGGTTTAATATTTCTTTTGGGCTTTTCTTTTGCAATAGAATCTTCTTAACAGTAGAAGAGTCTGAATCTTCACTGACAGGTGTATCTTGGTTAATAGCAACATCTTCCTTTTCTGGTATATGCCCTGAACTGATCAAGTGCTCCACCTGCACACTAACTTTCTGCTGACTCTCAACAGGAACATTAGTAGAAAGTTTGTTATCTAACATAATTGATTCATGGAAGACAACATTTCTACTAATCACAATCTTTTTAGTTTCAGGACACCATAACTTATAGCCTTTCACACCAGACGAGTAACCAGGAAAAATGCACTTAATAGCTGTAGGCTCCAATTTACCATTATCAACATGATCATAAGCAGTACAACCAAATACTTTTAAGCCTGAATAATTTGTTGGGGAACCAGACCATACCTCAATTAGAGTCTTCTTATCAATGGCACAACTGGGTGACCGATTAATAAGATAACAGACAGTGAAAACAGCTTCCGCCCAAAACAGTTTAGACAAAACTGCATTAGACAACATACAACGACCCTTTGATATAATTGTCATGTTCATACACTCAGCTACGTCGTTTTGTTAAGGTGTATGAGGAACGGTGTAGTGACGCATAATGCCTTCAGACTTGTAATATGATTTAAATATCTTAGAACAGAACTCCATCGCATTGTCAGTACGAAGTATTTTCACCTTCCTTTCAGTTTGTCTTTCAACCATAGTCTTCCACTCTTTAAACACAACAAAAGCTTGATATTTGTGCTTAAAGAAATAAGATCAAACTTTTCTTGAAAAATCATCAACGATAGTCATCATATAACAAGCACCTCCAAAGGATGTCTTACGAGATTTCTCTTCAAATTTGGAATATGCCGCACATCTGACAATGTTCGGACACAATCATCAAACATCTTCATCTAAATTATTTCAATACCTGCAACCTTGCATGGTGTATTATCACTCATCAACACAGTACCACATTGCACAAACTCATAGGTGGCAAACCAATCCCTGTTCGAGCACATGTGATAGGTGCAAGCAGTATCAAGAATTCACTGGTCACTAGTTTGTGCACAACCAGCATAAGCAACAAGTAATTCTGCACCAGACTTATCATCAGTAACAATTGTAGCTTTACCTTACTCTTCTTTATTACCTTTCGGTTTATAACTTTCAGTTCTCTTATCTTTATTCTGTAGCTTCCAACACTCAGAGATATCATGTCCATCTCTCTTGCAGTATTTGCATGACTTATATCTGCCTTTAGACTTTGATCTCCTACGATAGCTACTTGAACTTTTATCTCTTGATTGATTCTTTGTGTTCTTCTCCTGTTGCCTGCCCCGAACTGCCAAGCCTTCTGCTTGTGAACTTGAATTTTTAGGGGATACCAACTTTTTCATCTTTTCTTTGGCATGCAAAGCTTCATAAATTTTTTTCAAAGTTAAAGTATCAAGACTATAAAGAATAGTATCTCTGAAATTTACGTATGAGCTAGGCAATGAACACAATAAAATAAGGCCTAAATCCTCTTCATCATACTTTACCTCCATAGACTTAAGGTCAGCAATAATTTCCTTAAAAGTGAAGAAATGATCTATCACTGACTCATCATCTTGCAACTTGTGTAAAAATAACTTTTGCTTCAGATGCATCTTACTGGTCAGATTCTTTGTCATGTAAATCCGTTCCAGCTTCAACCATAGCTCAACGGTTGTCTTCTCCTTAAGCACCTTCTGCAAAATATTGTTTGATAGATGAAGATGAATATATGCCATACCCTTACAATCCATTTTCTTGTCATCGGTAGACCAATCTTGAGTCCTCTTGTCAAATCCAGATAGTACATCATCGAGGTCTTCTTATGCAAGAACGGCTCACATCTTCACTTGTTATAGTGAGAATCTCGTGTTTCGGTCCAAGAGCGGTAGATCATACTTTAAACTCGTCATGAGAATTAATCCTGAATCTATTGGTAAAAAATTGGTGTAAACCTAGCAGAAACGCGAACCTCTGGTGCACTTCTCGTGTGCACGTAACGAAGTAGTGGAATCCTCCTGGTACAATGGCTGTGTGGGCGTAGCACTTTTAAACTTTAAATTGAATTCACGTGTACAGGACTAAAGCAATGGCCCTCGGTGGTTTTTTTACTCCTCGAGATGCGTGCGTGATTAAATAGATTCCTCATTGTTGCTGCTTGCCTTATCTGCGGATGCGTGCGCTGCAATGTGTGGACGTAGGTCTACTTTTCTTCAGGCCAACGAACGCTCCGGCGGCTGATAGCGGATCGGATCTACAAAAGCTCTGATACCACTTGTTATAAAAATAGATGCACAACGAAAACATGAATTTTACGTGAAAAACCCTTTGCGAAAAAAAACCATGGATGCCGACCGACAATAATCACTATTAAAGAATTGATTACAAATGTAGGGAAATAACAATGGGAACGTCTTCTCTTTTCGTACGGCTTACAAGAATATATAGAGAAAATAAAAGAAAAGACTCCTAATAAAAAACTATATAAAATTCTAATAGAAAACTAATTCAAATATGTTATAGGTCTAAATTCGAATAATATGTTTAACCTTGTCCACGGGACCACGCGGCAGGATGGGCCAACGTGGCTATCCGAGGTTGGGCTGATCGCATAAGACGATAGTTGGCCCAGGCAGATAGATGTATGCGCGTCCGCGACCGCGAGATGACGCGCGAGACTACGTATAGAAAATCTACCGCTGTGGCAACGACGCATTACTCCACGTGTCGGCAAAACATATGGCCATTTGGACCAATCAGCTGGCAGTGAAACAGCAGGTTCGAGATTAACTAATTCACAACAAACTTGCAGCAAATTCGCCAGTGCAAACACAGATCAAGCAAGCCAAAAGGCACCAGCTTTTTCACGATTTTTTACAATCTGGTCCTTTTGTAAAACTTATTTCATAAATAGACCCTTTGGAAAACTTATTGCAGGAATGGTCTCTTTTGGTACGCCAGAGACATTGGCGCCGCCATCGAACATCACGGCGCCAAGACCGGTGGCGCCGTCGGGGTGCCACGGTGGCAGCACACGCCGACGTGGCAGGAGGGCGGCGCCAGGGTGGCTGGCGCGCTCCCACCAAGCACGGCGCCAGCGATGTTGGCGCGCTCATCCAGGGGGAGGGCACTTAACCCCCCGCGGGCCCCACCCCAGCTCATCCTCTCCACTCATCCCAGCCCGAACCAACCCTTCCCAGGAGCTCTCAGCGCTCTCTCTCTCCCCTCTCACCTCTCCTCCTCAAATCCACTCAATTTGGAGCCGTTTTTCGCGGGATTTTTTGTGGAAATCGAAGAGCAAGGTATACTCCTCCATTCCTCCCTCTTTTTTCTCGTTTTAATCAATTAAATTTGTAGATCGAAGGGTAACCCTAGAACCCATATTTTGCCCAAATTTTTGATTTTGAAGATTTAAATTGGGGATTTGTTGAGTATAGTGTTAAATGTGTGCATTGTGTTGTAATTGTATAACACAATAGTGTTGACTTGAATGGATGTATGGAGAAATTGATGTAGGTAAAAATTTGTAGCTATGAGCTATATGAGAGATGACAAATTTGATATATAAGATAGTGGTTGATAAAATGTCATAATAATTTACTTGGCGGGAGATCATTTTGGTTTTGTAGAATGATAAGGAAGGATCAAACTGACTATTGTCCTAGGCAGCAACCACCACCGGACGGTATCCGTCCCATGTGTTGGTGCGATGAGGAATGTCGTTTTGCAATAAGTGATGACCACAAGACATACCATCGGAGGTACTGGATGTGTCGCAATTATACGTACAGTCCGGAGAAGCCTAAGCCCGAACCTAAAGCAAAGGGAAAGAAAGGAAAGGCGACGAAGCCAGTGGAGGTGTTGTACGTTCGAGGTTGCGATACTGCATTGCAAATTGTAATGAAAATCGTTTAAATCGGAGAATGTGTAGGTAGCGAAGATACCGCCTCCTCTGTGCAACTTTGTGGAATGGATTGACATGGAGATTGATCCCCGCGATGCGGAGATGCTTCGTAGGGAACGTGAATGGGAAGAGGAACGCATCGATCGTCGTCTCCGACCTGCGGCAGTACAGATCGCGGAGAGGAAGAGGAAGGAGGAGCGGGAGCTCAGGGAGATGGCAAGGGAGTTTGCGGAGAAGGAAGAGCGTGCGAAGGAGCGGGCGAGGAAGCTGGCTAGGGCACAGCGTGCCAAGGAGGCTGGTCCAGAGGCCGCGAGCAAGGGAAAATATCCTCGATGCACCCAGTAGTTTTATTGTACGGAAATATCCTCTAAGACATGTAATAACGACAGTATCGAAATATCAATTAGGAAACATTTTAATTTTGAGACATAAACTCGATGATGTACTTTGTTGTGTTTGGATGAAGTGACGTGCATGTATGCGATTTTGTATGTTTTGTTATCTTCGTATTTGTGTCATGTTTTGCCAGTATTTGTCATGGTGATTTTGTCTGTTTTGTTACGTTCGAATTTGTTCCCCAAGCGTCCTGCCTCGGCCTGGCAGCTAGCGCTGCCCCCCGGAGCACGGCGCCAGTACGGCTGGCGCCGCACCCCCACACCCCGAGCGTCCTGCCTCGGCCCGGCCCCTGGCGCCGTACCCCGGGGCACGGCGCCAGGACGGCTGGCGCTGCCTCCCCTCCCCCCCGAGCGTCCTGCCTCGGCCCGGCCCCTGGCGCCGTCCCCCAGGGCACGGCGCCAGGACGGCTGGCGCCGCTCCCCCTCACCCCCGAGCGTCCTGCCTCGGCCCGGCCCCTGGCGCCGTCCCCCGGGGCACGGCGCCAGGACGGCTGGCGCCGCCCCCCTCACCCCCCGAGCGTCCTGCCTCGGCCCGGCCACTGGCGCCGCCCCCGCATGGCACGGCGCCAGGATTTTTGGCAACGCCGTCCACCACCTCCCAAAAAACATATTCACAATACGAAAGATTGCAATATCTGTACAAGCTACCAAATCAACCAATTCACAATAAGCATATCAAGCATCACGTAGTCCAATTCCGTCAAACAAGTGGGACAAGTTCAATTGCACATCAAACATCACACAGTCCACAAATTTATCACATAGTCCACAAATCCCCATATCGAACATCACATAGTCCAAAAATGTGTCACATAGTCCGTACAACCTTGGAGGCAAAATTTAGCATGATCACAAATGTTCTAAAAGATGAGAACTAGTAGAATTTCACCGAAATCACTTCTTCCGTTGACGCCGGAGAGCTTGTGACCCCGGAGTATACCTACATTTGAAATTACAATGTCTAGAATATTTAAAAAAACAACGAGGCAAATGAAAGAACATATGACAATAGTAAGGTTATCTCTTTGTCCCTTGCCGAGCGGAACGTAAGTTGTATGTCGCGGGCTGTGACGCCTGAGGCGCATCGGGCAGCTACGACATGCCTATCTCTTCAGCATCCGGGTCGACGTAGTCATAGTCCTCGTCGTCGTCATCATTGTCGTCGTCGTCGTCGCTAGGTGGAGCCTGTGCCTTTCCCTTTCCCCTCCCTTGTGGATGGCGTGATGATGACGAACCGCCAACTAGTCGTGATGGAGTGTCGGGTGGTACTTGGACGCGTGGATTGAGGTAGTGGTGGTGGTAGTCTGCGCGGGTGGTATACGTCGTCCAATCCAACGGACCTGCAACCTAGTCTTGCAGCCAGCTTGCGGCACCTTCGACGTACTTTTTGCATTACAAAAGGATTTTGTTAGGCATAAACCATATGTTGCATTTTCGAAAGGAATGTATGATCATTTTACCTCGAGCACATTGCGCAATGTGTTCTCTGTCTCCTCACCACCCCTCGGAGATCCGAGGGCATGGCCCATCTCATTCACGCTCCTAAGGAGCTCTCTAGACTGCAAGCATGAGACGATGTGTCTTAAATATTGCAATTCACAGTAAAATCAAATTGACAGGTGCAAGAGAACTTACGACTCTGTCTCTAAGTGGCGCGTGCTCCATTTGACTACCAATCCTAGTCCGAACGTCATAGCTATCCCGGCCCTCGTCAGAAGAGCGGTCTTCCTCTATGTCGGCCTCCGTCCAAGAAGGACGTAGGAAAACTCGATAGTTCCTATGCAGCCAACGAAGATACTCACTGTAATGCTTGTTTTGGTGGATTGGCTCGATGTACCTATCGTTCCTTTCCGCTGTCCTCCAAGCATCAATATATCTACTGTGTTCTAACCCCCAATCCTTCACCTTCTTTGTTTTAACTCTGTCGTACATTCAAAAGTACAATGTGTTGATGTGTAAAACATAGGGTTTACGGCACAAAAAAGAAATAGCGTGAATCGAAGCAAGCTACCTGTATAGGTCCCATCCAGTTGAGATGTCCTCTACCGGGAAATCTTGCCTCTTCCCGAACTGTCGCATGACACGGTGCGGCAGGTGGTACTCAACAGCCCAGAAAAAAATCAGTGGACATTGATACATGAAATAATCCGCATCCCGATTGCACAAGGTGTTCAGGGTAAGTGCTCTTGCCTCAGGCGTGTGATATGGTAGCCAAGTGATCTACACATGTACAAAATTTTTGTTACGTTAGTCCCTCTGACATAAAACTTATTGATAAAATTCGATTGAAATTTGCAATACTTACATGCCCAGGCTGGAGGCAGTCCATCTCGTTGACGTACTGCTTGTACGCCACCTCGCTACGAGCATGTGAGGTCGCCGTACTTTCAAATAAGTAGGCCACGGACTTCTCCATGTCTGGCTCAGCGTAGGGCCAAGGAGTAAAACTTTGCCTCCACTTTGGCCTTCCCACCGGTAGTCGTAGCCACATCCACACTTGAATGAGAAGTACACAACCGCTAAGGTTAGAGGATGGTGCTTGACGACAACAAGCCTCACAGAGCTGTCTATAAGTCCATGCCAACACCGTCGAGCCCCAACTAAAACGCCCTAGATCATTCAGATTGGCTACCAAAGGGATCCAAATTGACGAAGCAATATCACCACCAGAATCTGGAAAAAGTACCCCTCCTAGCAAATGCAAGATGTATGCACGTGCGTAGCACTCAACACGCCACGACTCGGCGTCCTCATCGAGGTTTGAAAAGTTCTGACTAAGCCAAGAAAGGGGTATACCGTTCTGCTTCTTCTTCCTCCCTTGCGCATGCTCAATGATTAGTGGGATGCCAAACAACTGCTCCACCTGTGCAACCCATCCAGAAGTCTCCGTCCTACCCGTCACCGCATGTCCCCATATCGGAAGGGCCAAGATCATAGCAACATCTTGTAGAGTGATGGTCATCTCACCACTTAGTAGGTGGAAGCTGTGTGTCTCAGGCCTCCACCTATCTACAAGTGCTGTCAAGGTAGGAGCGTTGAACACCGGCAATCCTCTATTGACAACCATGGCGACCCCAAGCAACCCAGCCGTCCTGAGGTACGGGATGTACCGCTCGTCAAACACTGGGGGGGCGTGCGCTCTAACTCGGAGCGGTTGAAGCACCTGCAAAAATATTTTCAAATGGAATAGTTAATACAATGTGAAGCATATGTTATCGATACTTAGGTACAAATGACTGGATGTTGATACGTACCTTCCCCCGCTCGATCGCAGCCCCGCGATGCCGGGCCTCGTAGCACTCCTCCAAGGCTGGGTAAGTCAGTGTCTCTTCCTCGTCGGCCATCCTACATTAAGAGAGAAGGAATATATTGTCAGTTACCAATATTTGCATAACATACGATTAAAAAATATATACAACAAACCGAAAACAATGTATATGACTTCAACCAAAAAATACCTTGCTGTTTTTTTTGGACTTATTTTTTTTCGGACGCTTAGGGCACTTAGGTTTCTTATGACCCTCCTGGTGACATAACAAACACCTATTTTGCAACGGCGCAACATCAACTTGAAGACCTGAAGGCGGTTTCCTCCTAGAACCACCAAGGCCCGAGTCCATATCATTCTTAAAGTGCTTTGATCTCCTCTTCCCCCTTGTCTTAACCTTCAACTCCGGGTCCGCAACAAATTCTTCACCATCGTATGGTGGCCACTGTGTAGGGTCGAGGTATGGCTCAAACCGACTTGCCCATGTGTTCACTACGGCTTTCGATGAGAACTCGTACGGCATACGGTTGGGAGATTCTGGATCAATTGCATGAATCCGATAAACATTGATGAGATGTGAGCAAGGCATATGGTACAATAATGGCATTTGGCAACTACATGAGTTCCTCTCACCTTGCACTTTGAACGATCTAGCACCGAACCTAACACCTCCACGTGTTATTCCACCCCTCTCAGTGACCTCGTATGTCTTACTCTCCTTATCGAAGCACCTTGAAATGTGTTTGCTTGCCTTGGTGTTTTGCGTCCTCATCTTACTAGCGGCCTTCTCAGACCATCGTTCCCCTAACTGGACGCGTTTCACTCCTTCATCATGTCTGTTCACAAAGAACTCATTGCACTTCATGAAGGTAAACGATACTATGGTTGTCACCGGTAGCCATCGGATACCTACTAGCACACTGTTGAACTGCTCGGCCATATTGGTTGTCATGTAACCCCACCGGCGGCCATTTCTATCGTACGCACGGGACCACTTATCTTTCTCCAACAATTCTTCTTCAAGCCATTTACGAGGACCTTCGGCTACAACCAGTCTGAGTGCCTCCACATCCCTCTCAAATATCCACTTCTCGTCAATTTGACATATCCTTAGTAGCTCTTCCGTTTGATGCTTGTCCGCACCGGCCTTGTGGAAATTAGCACTAAAGTGTCTCATGCACCAACGGTGGTGAACCGGTGGCAATCCTTCAACAGGAGTTCTCATGGCATTCATTATACCGACATGTCGATCTGAGATAATACAAACTTCCCTATGCAGGCCAATCACAACACGTCAGACAAGTTCGATAAACCAGCACCAGTCTCGCGAGTTCTCTTTCTCCACCAAGGCAAAAGCTAATGGTACTAGACGGTCCTCCGCATCAGCTGACAATGCAGTCATCAAGGCACCGCTGTATTTTCCTGTTAGGAAGGTTGCATCTATAGCAAGTACTGGCCTGCAATGCTTAAATGCCTCGACAGAAGGACCAAAGCACCGTCACTGCTGTGACGTCTCTTTGATGGTCTTCTCTCCTCTAACTCATTTCCAAACAAAGGTCTCTTCTTCTGTCTTTGCTCGTCCAACTCTTCACGTACCAACTCAGCCTTTGATACTGATCTACTTGTTCCCTCATTGCCACGGTGTGTAGCCCCACGACGAGAAGAATATGTCACAAAATTGTTCTCGTCGTAAGGATAACACGGAGACTTGTTTAGATCCAAATTGTTTATGGTGCGTACCATCTTTGAAGCAAACACCTCTAGAGATCTAAACTGAGAGTCTTTTACTAAATCAAAATAAAATTCCCAATCCAACTAACATAACACCTTCAGTACATACTTATGTCCTTGACCAACATCGTACCTCCCATAAATATCAATCTCCACATTATCCTCAGTCCATTCAAGAGCATCTTTTACTTGTGACATTAGTTCATCAAAAGTGGGACGGGTGGGAAACAAAATGGTCTTCAACGACATATCCTCAAACTCAACATGCGCACCAACGTAAGGTTCAACCACTCTACCACCGTAGTAAACACGAACAAGTCTATCCATCTACACCGAAAAATATCATGGCACTTTAGAAATAAAAAAATACCACATCCTTCGTAACCGTCGTACAAACTTACCACGTGAACTAATACATAACTTAAATTGTTTCAAAGCTACTACTTAACCAAACATATTTATTTCATATCCAACTAACAATTCTTTCATGTCTCAACTAAAATTTTTCCTCCAACCATCCGTCCATTCAACCAAACCACCTAAAAGTCAACATTACAACACAATGTACTACAAAAATTTTTTCTCTCTAACAAGCACATCAACATTACAACACAATGCACTACAAAAATTTTGTTCCAAAGCTAAAGCAATTTCACATCCAACTAACAATTCTTTCATGTCTCAACTAAAATTTTTCCTCCAACCATCCATCCATCCATCCATCCAACCAAACCACCTACAAATCAACATTACAACACAATGTACTACAAAAATTCTTTCTCTCTAACAAGCACATCAACATTACAGCACAATGCACTACAAAAAATTTGTTCCAAAGCTAAAGCAATTTCACATCCAACTAACAATTCTTTCACGTCTAAAACTAAAATTTTTCCTCCAACCATCCATCCATCCAACCAAACCACCTAAAAATCAACATTACAACACAATGTACTACAAAAAATAGTATCTCCACTAAGCACATTGCACACATTTAACACTATACTCAACAAATCCCCAATTTAAATCTTCAAAATCAAAAATTTGGGTAAAATATGGGTTCTAGGGTTACCCTTCGATCTACAAATTTAACCGATTAAAACGAGAAAAAAGAGGGGGGAATGGAGGAGTATACCTTGCTCTTCGATTTCCACAAAAAATCCCGCGAAAAACGGCTCCAAATTGAGTGGATTTGAGGAGGAGAGGTGAGAGGGGAGAGAGAGAGCGCTGAGAGCTCCTAGGAAGGGCTGGTTCGAGCTAGGGCGAGTGGAGAGGATGAGTTGGGGTGGGGCCCGTAGGGGGTTAAGTGCCCTCCCCCCGGACGAGCGCGCCAGCATCGCTGGCGCCGTGCTTGGTGGGAGCGCGCCAGCCACCCTGGCGCCGCCCTCCCGCCACATCGGCGTGTGCTGCCACCGTGGCACCCCGACGGCGCCACCGGTCTTGGCGCCGTGATGTTCGACGGCGGCGCCAATGTCTCTGGCGCACCAAAAGGGACCATTCCTGCAATAAGTTTTTCCAAGGGTCTATTTGCGAAATAATTTTTACAAAAGGACCAGATTGTAAAAAATCCTGCAAGCTTTTTTGCGGTTTTGTCTGCAAGGCAGCCACCTAGCTTCCTGACGGCAAAATTGTGCGCAGGGCTAATCAAAGTTTTTGTTGGGCCAACCTGGGCCGGGCCGTGTAGGTGGATTTCGGATCCAACACGTGAGCGAGTAAAGAGTTTCAGAGGATGAGAGCTAGGGCTAATAAAATAAATATATGATGCCAATACAAGATACTTTATTCTATGGGATACATACAAATAGCATATTTGATCTTCTAATTTATTAAATAAACAATAAAAATGATATATTGCTAGGCTCATTGGAAGCTCAAGCTTGGCTCGTCTGGAGCTCGAGACAAGCTCAAATCAAGCATAGGATGAGTCGAGCTTGAGCAACTCTTGAGCCTTGAGCTTTTTTTACAGCCCTAGTGAGAGTAGGGTTTACCTTTCCGTTTTCAACATAGAAACCATGCTTCACCAGTTTATCAAAAAGTGCAAACCGATGGCTTTTGGTCAACACCATACAAACATCGGTTGAAACCGACACCTAGCGGTTTCAAAAAACCGTCTAGTCAGTTTTAGAAACCCATGTAAGAGTAGTGAGTTTCATGCTCATGAAAATTTGCTTTATCAGATATTAGTGATTGAAATTTTGGAACCAACCCTCCCACCCCCCGGCAAGTAACTATCTCACCCGTATCTTTTGGATTTTCTTAATTCTTTATGAAATTTGGTTAAAAATTATTCAAATTTAGTTAAAACTTTAAACAAATTTGTCCGAAGGAAGTGCCAAAATCTCAAAATTACCAAAATTTCGTCCAAAAACGGAACTGCAAGCCCTTACACATATCGATGTTGCATGCTCTAGATACATAAGCTGTCAGGATACAGCTTTAATTTATTCTTCACACACTATCACTACTACAGAAAAGACAATAGGTGCCAGTTGAAAACCCCACAAAGATGTCGGATTTTTCAACCAACACCTAAAAAGCGGCACTGATGTGGAAGGGAAATAGGTGTCGATTTCGGTGTTGGTTTAGAACCAACAGGTTTCACGAATAAAAAAAAAAGCCAGCTCGATGCATTGGCTCGATTCGAACCGATGCATTGAGCCGAGCAGCTCCACTTCACCCCGACCAATCCAAGAACATCTAAGAACATTCAAGAACACAAAGAACACTAAGAGTCGGCCACCTCCCCTCCCGCCACCGCCCGCCGCTACCACCGTCAAGCCACCACCTTCCCTCTCACTAGATCTGGCGATGGGGAACACGCCGTCGTGCTGCCATCGGGCCGCCCCTCCCGGCCGTCGCCTCCCCTCCCACCGGATCTAGCGGAGGGGAAGACACCGCCGTGCCGCCATTGAGCCGTCCCTCCAGGCCGCCTCCTCCCCTCTAGCCACCGCCTGCCGCTGTCGCCGCTGGGCCGCCGCCGTGGGTGGGTGTGGTGGATGGAGGAGGAGAGGAGAAGGAAGAAGAGAAGAGGAGAGGGAGAAGAGAAGAGTGGGTGGGTGCGGTGGGTTTAACCCACTGGTTCGGCTCGGCTCATTTTATAGGATGCCGGTTTTTAATTAACTGACACCTATAATATATTAAAGGTTTCGGTTTTTTAAAAAAATCGTCACTTATAACTTTATAGTTATAGTATAGGTATTGTTTTTCTCAAAAATCAGTACCTATAGTCCTTTAAAGGTATCAGTTTTTTCTGTTTTCAATCTTTGGAGGTGGAAAAAACACTATAGGTGTCGGTTTTAACTCTTTCGGCATCTATAATGTCGACCTATACGTGTCTTTTTGTAGTAGTGTATATTATACAGTACACACCCATATGCATCACTCATACTATCTAGGTGATGACTAGGTATATTACGTTGTATTCCAATTTTATTCGCGGCATTTGTCGGATGGCCACCTAGGAAACAGCAATTCTCCGAGGTAGCAGCAGAGCCAACTCCCGGGCTGATCGGCCCAGCCGCATGGGCTTCACACTGTAGTGTCTCCAATACCGAATGCCGTTGACGTCTGTAAAAGATGGTTCACCAATAGGAAAAAGCAAAAGAAGAATGATAATAAAAAGAAGAAGAAGAACTAGTAGCAGATGTAGTAGAATAGAAGAAGAAGGAGACCAACAGCTATGGCTCGATCACCTGATCGCTTGACCTTGCTAGCTCGCTTGCTACTGTCTGAGACCCGGCCTGGCATTGCTTAAAATAGACATTGCATACTAGCTTCCAGGACTAACTAATTAATAATTAAGGTCCGTTCAGTTGCGAATATTTCACGTCTAGGACAAAATGCGCTCAAACTTTAACCATCAATAGCTTCTGACATGCTTCGTACAAAAAATAAGAATGATATGTCTAAATTTGTCTTTAATATTACTATACCATAATATCGTAAACTTGCTAGAGACTTTATATCTTATTTTGATATATAATTATAGTCAAAATTATACTTGGAAGACTTTGAAGAAAAATAAAACATCGCATATTTAATTATGAACGGGGGAGTATTTCTTATTTCATCTCCATCCTTCTAACGTATTTAATATTTGGGCCTCAGAAACCCTGACAATAACAATTGTAGATGGGTACGTAAAAAGGCTAGAAATTCCTATGTTAATTAGAAATTATGGAAATTTTCATAATGATTCAGAATAATTGAAATGAAAATTGCAACCAGCCAATCATTCAAATTTTTAATAGGTATATTTCGTCCTATGGATTGGATCATTGTATTTAATTAATTGTTAGCTAAATCTCACTCACAATCGCTGTATTGAAGTATCCAAGCATAGTAGAAACATAATATTTTACAACATATCCTTTCTATTTAACTATCTAGCTAAGCTCGAATAATGGGTGCCAAGTTAGCCATGATTAAGATAGACACGCAAAAGTGCTATCTTGGATCACATTGATGACACACATCAAAATCCATTGCAAGCTTGAACCTGAGAATACAACCTGCAAGTTTCATTATTGAAACCAAAACAGTATACATGGCTGAACAACAAATATAAACTGCTCTTGTTACACTACTAAGAAACGATTTTTCACGACACTTGTATTTTTCACAAATACCTCACTGGTAAAAATAACAAGAGACTTAAAAAGCTAGCCCCGCCAATAAAAATAATTTTTCACAAGCAGAATTTTAAGGGAACCATTTGCAAAAATAACATCATTTTTTACTGGCGGGGTCTAAGGATGACCGCCAGCAAAAATATCCAGGGGTCTGACAGTCGTCCTTGTCCCCACCATCCGCCACTTCCTCTCCTTATTTTTTTACCTCAAGTCTTCCTCTCCCCTCTCTTCCAGATACAGCCACTTCCTCTCCTCTCCCTCTCGATTCGGTAGCGACAAGGGAGCCATGGCGGGCTAGGCTTAGCAATGGCAAAATAGGGGAAGGGACCAGGCGACAGCAGTAGATCGGGCAGTGGCGGCAGCCGTGTCTCGGGAAGGCGGTGGCGGCGGCTCAAAGATAGCGACCACGCTCGAGAAGGCGATTGCGGCAGCGGCGGGTGCAGCTCGGGAAGGCAACAACGATGGCGAGGAGAGCGGATCCATCGCCGTTCAGTGTAACACCCTAAAATTATCAATTCTAAAATCCGCAGCAGAGCGACGCCCCAGGAGCGGATACGGTCGGTTCCCGGGGAGAGGGGGAAGGGAGAAGCAGGGCTCGGAAACAAAAATTGGAATAATCAAAAATCTTTTTCCAATTTTCCTTCATGTTGGAATTTCTTGGATTTTCTTTTCTTTTCTTAGAGTGCTAATGCCAAAATTAATCAAATAAGGGGATTAACTTTAAATTCTAAATTCATTTATAAATTTAGAATAATATTTATTAAAAAAACATGATTATGAAATAATATAATTTAAGACATATTTGCAAATAAAAGCAAATACTAAATTATTTTCCTAAAGGCCTTTTTTATGAATTAATATCCCTTCAATTATGTAACTCCCAAAATAAATCAATTATTAAATATTTCCTAGAAACCATTCTAAGGGTTAATTTCCTAAAAATCTATCAGTGTTATGGATAAGGCATATCTAATTATCTTGGGTTAGGCATGGCGAGGCCCACCATATACCAAGTTTTATACGGAATCTTGCCTCATATACAGAAGGTGTTCCGAATAAGGAAGGAGAAGCATAGTTCAAGTTCGAGACTACAAGGACTACTCGGATCGTATCCATATTTGTCTCCCTAGTTCTACTTAGACAAGGGGACATCTATGGATATAAATACAAGACCCCTAGGAGGAAAGAGGGAAGACCAATAGAGGCCAAGACACACCAACATGAGGGAGAAGCTTAGACAGACCCAATCTGCAGCCACAGAGGCCGACATGAGGGACCTAGCGCTACCACCAATCTCGTCGAGTTCATATTCGAGGAAGAAGATTACCTGTTGTCGACTACATGTTGGAGATCCATGCCACCAAGTCGATGATGACTAGATTAGGTTTTCTCAAATATTGTAGTCGTGTTATTCTGATATATAAGAGCAACACCGGCATCGGCCAATAAGAGTAGGGCTATTACCTATGAATTAAGGGGCTCGAACCTGTATAAAAATCTCTGTCTCCTACCTCTTTTACCACAATCTCGCGTATACCATAGTTCCAACGATCCCCATAATATGCAAATACCATAGTCACGACCTACTTCGTCGACAGAAGCGCGCCAGGTAGGTGGATTTCGGTGCTAAAAGGTTTCGACGAGATGGGTTTCAAGAGACGGATTCTTCAACGACAAACTACTCGATGACTTTGGCTTTAGGGAGATATGACCCGACCGAAGTGCGTTCTTTGATGGATCGAGACCCTCGTCATCTCAAGTTTTGTCAAGTCATCGCCGCTGTGGATTTTTCGATGAGGGAGACTTCAACGACTTTGGCCAGGGATATCTGACCCGACCAAAGTACGCTCCCTGACTAGATTGGAATCATCGCCACTAACAATTTGATCTATCAAAATCAACCAAACTTCAGAGACATCGTCGCCGCAGAAAACAATAGTTCAATACCGTCGACCACTAGGCTTCAATCCGGGTTGACTACTTTCGAGTTGCTTAGCATCTCTAAACAAGGTAATTAGTATATTGATTTTTTAAATCAATCTACTGATTTTATAGATACATCCGGCATGTATCTACAAAGGTACACAATATTTCATACAATTTACCGTACCTATTTCTAGATCCATAATTTATTATGTTTATCTTGAGCATGTTTTTTATACAATGTCTGTGGTGCGAGCGCTTCCTATGTTAGGCCGACAACGGTATAATACTGGGGGCTCACTCTATTTCTTTTGTATAAATCAAGCTTGTTTACGGTTTACATAATGAAAGTTCAGGTGCTATTAATTTGGTTTTGGTTATTAATGATAAATCCAATTACATGAGACTAATATTGTTATAAGCATTTCTTTGTCTACTTGTCTCATGTGGATATGAAAGTGGAATTTATGAGAGGTGATTCCTGCACTTCATATGATTTGAGATAGAAACGTTCATTGATGGTGGACCTAGATCACAAGGATGAAATGCATGGAGATCAAGCTATATGTATCACTCTGAAATGCATGGAGATCAAGCTATATGTATCACTCTTTCTCTCCATGCACATATTGATATATTCATATATAATATTTTCATGTGATTACATATGCATGTGAGACTAATGTTTTATTTGAGCCATATCTTGTTTAGTCTTTTTACATTAAGAATATGGAGATGATGAAAGTATGTTTTTATTTTAATATCTATATTTGATAAATGTCTTCTATTCTTGTGTGGGATAAGCTCTCATGATTCATATCTTTTTATGCATACTCTTGCTTCACACAAAAATTTTGTATGCATACATTTAGAGGAAACAAATCCTATACCTTAGTTATGTACTTGATCCAAGTTATTCATTTTCATCTAATTGGGATCTTTACATTTGACCATATATTTGAGTATATGACACTTGTGGTATTGATTAATACTCATCATTTCTTCATATCATTTTGCACATGTGATCGGTTGGTCAACAAGTAAAGGTTGACAACCAAATCATTGGGATTAACAATTTCATTGAGTTGAATGAGAGAAATAGGTCCCAAGATTGGAAAATGTGTTGATACTCGAGAAAGATGATGACACCTAACGATGTCAAGGATAACAAGGTAGAATTATTGAAAATGTTGGGTACGAAGTGGTTACTATGGCAAGACGGTGAAGGGCAAGCAATGCTCGATCAGCGATGGACCATGCGGCGGTAAAGGGAAAGCAAGGGGCTTGACGCTGAAGGACCAAACTCCAGTGGTGAAGGGTGAGTGACAGCTTTATCGTGATGAACCGTGTGAGGCCATTTGAAGCTACAAGGAGCCCACATCAACCTTTGAAGAATGTATGGTGAAACGGTTTTAGCGTTGGCATCTCTTAAGACAAAGAAAGGAAGATGGAAAGAAGGCATTCCTATTGGTATAATTATGTTCCTATTTACTTTTGAGTATAGGAATGTCGTACTATTAAGAGGTATGCAACGTCGATGTGTTTGTGTATGTCTCGGTGCTCAAAGTGACCATCCTAGTACTACCTTGAGAAAAACCCAAGTTTTAACTTATCTTTTCAGTGGTTTTAGACCATCCTTTTGGTTGAATTGGGTAGTACTCTGAGTAAGCTTTTCATAGAGTCCAAGATCATCAAAAACGGACTTCCCAACAAAAAGCTATGGACATTTTGCTCTCTGGTGTTTTTTGGAAATTCCGAAAAAAAATTTGGAAAGTCCGAAAATTTTCGGAAATTCTGAAAATGGTTGCGAAACTGGGATTATCTTCTGGATTATCTTCTGTTGATTTTCGGATTTGTCCAAAAATGCATTTCGGAAATTTCAAAAAATGGAACCTTGGCCTCCAACGGCTAGTTTTGAGAGGCTCAGGTATATAAACTCCTCCACCCCTCCTTTGAGTGGCTGCTGTTCCTGGCATTACTAGACACATCCAAAACCAAATAACCTTCCCATTCCCCTACCTTTGTGGTACCTTTGTGGTGCCTCTTTGTGAGGGATTTGAGAAGGGAAGAGAGTTGGATTGAGAGATTGAGAAGTTGAGAGCTAGTGAGTTTCACTCCATACTTTGAGCCCTAGAGTTCATAGCAAGCAAATTTTCGATTGTGTTTGTTACTCTTGGGGACTAAGGTCTCCTAGACGGCTAGGCATCGCCGGTGAGCACCCAAGGTTGTGGTGTGCCTCGAAAAGTTTGTGAATGCTTCGCTTTCACCTCCGCAAGGAAAGAAATCAAGAGTGAAATCGATGAGTGCATTTGTGCAACCTCGTGAGGAAAGGGTTTAAATAGACCCGACCTTTGTGGCCCCTCAACGGAGACATAGGATCCGTGGATCCGAACTTCGGGAAACAAATCACGCGTCTCCTCTCTTGGTTTGCTCGTTCTTGCCGTCTCTCATATTGTGATTGAGCTTGTTTTAACCCGATCTACTTATATGCTTAATTGATATAGTTAGTGACCTTATATCTTGCTTAGGTACCTTTTTTGTCACCTTTTAATACATATATATTTTGTTTGTTCGAGCTACAAGGTCATAGCTAGTGTTTTATTCCGTTATCCGTCGAACTTATCGGTTGAGACCGAAAGTTCCGATTTTAACCGAAAGTTCTGATTTGAATCAAAAGTTCTCATCATTCTAATATGCTATGAAGTTGTGATAATTTTTAGTAACGCCTATTCACCCTCCTCTAGACGACATCAAGGTCCTTTCACATAATACTCGATATTTAATCTGAATGTGCTCATTATATCCTGATAATATTAGAAGATTTATACAGTTTTTTGAGCACACACTCAGTATTCTCTGCTATATATCCTTCTAGAAAATATTTTTCAGGAACAATTGAGCACTCGAGTAGGTAGCGATCAAGTACACCCCATTATCGAGGACGTTCTCGAACAAATGAGGAGTTATCGAACCGAACCTATCAACAGAGACTGACGACCTATCTCACATTTAGTGCTGATCACGTCCGGACTATTTGAGAGAAGGTTGTTACGAACAATCCCCGTGTGAATGTTATTGGCCTGATCACCCGGCATAATTGTGAACGGACGTCCGATATGTTACTAGTTGGGCATGTGAGTCATGCTGGCCACATAAGATGTACACATAATAACCAACTCTAGCGTCCCTAAAAGTGGTTGAGGGATGACTATGCATGATCCTTGACCGACGTTGTAGTGATCTCTCACCACCTATTAGTTGCCTTCGGGTGGTCGAGAGATGACTACGTCTGGTCCTCGACCAGCGTTGTAGCTATTTTTCACTATCTATCAGTTCCCTTCGGGTGGTCGAGAGATAACTACGCCTGGTTCTCGACTAGTGTTGTAGCAATCTCTCACCACCTATCAGTTGCCTTAGGATGGTCGAGAGATGGCTACGCCTGGTCCTCGACACGCTTTCTAGCAATCTCTCACCACCTATCAGTTGCTTTAGGGTGGTCGAGAAAAGACTACGCCTGGTCCTCAACCAGCATTCTAGCGTTTCACACCACTTATCAGTTGCCTTAGAGTGGTCGAGAGATGACTACGCCTGGTCCTCAACCAGCATTGTAGCGATCTCTCACCACCTATTAGTTGCCTTCGGGCAATCGAGAGATGAATACGTCTGGTCCTCGACTTGCTTTCTAGCAATCTCCCACCACCTATCAGTTGCTTTAGGGTGGTCAAGAAAAGATTACGCCTGGTCCTTGACCTACGTCTTAGCGATCTCTCATCACCTATCAGTTGCTTTAGGGTGGTCGAGAAAAGATTACGCCTGGTCCTCGACTAGCGTTGTAGCGACTTCTCACCACCTATCATTTGCTTTAGGGTGGTCGAGAGATGACTACGCCTAGCGTTGTAGTGACTTCTCACCACCTATAAGTTGCCTTAGGGTGGTCGAGAAATGACTACGTCTGGTCCTCGACCTGCGTTGTAGCAATCTCTCATCACCTATTAGTTGCCATAGGGTGGTCGAAAAATAACTACGTCTGGTCCTCGACCTGCGTTGTAGCAATCTCTCATCACCTATTAGTTGCCATAGGGTGGTCGAGAAATGACTACGTCTGGTCCTCAACCAGTGTTGTCACGTTCTCCCATCACCTATCAGTTGTCTTCGGATGGTCGAAAGATAATTGCACCTAGTACTCGACTAGCATTGTAATAATCTCTCACCACCTATCAGGGTTGCCTTCAGGTGATCAAGGGATGACTACACCTAGTACTCGACTAGTGGTTGTAGTAATTTCCCCCTACCTTCCCAAGCTGCCTTCGAGTAGTCGACAGATAACTACACCTGGTTCTCGGTCGGCGATGGTAGTCATCCTCTCACCATCTCTCCAAGTTGCCTTCAAATGGTCGAGGGATAACTACACACTTGGTCCTCAACCGGCGGTGGTAGTCATCCTCCCACCGTCCCCTCCGAATTACCTTCAAGTGGTTGAGTACGTCTATATACTGCACAAGCACCCAGGGAAATTTTCACGTTAGTGGAAAAATAAAGTTGTCCATCTATCAAATGCCAAATTATACATAACTGCTCCGATTAGAAGAAGAAACCACACCATGGAAATGTTTGGAACGAAGGAAGTAAATATTAATTCTGAATTTATAATAATAAAATCTATCAATATTAAAATTGAAAGTCACTTAATATTTATTAATTTTTAATTACATCATTATTGATTCAGGAAAATATATAATTGAGATTCTAAGATTAGAACTTTGCATTTATATCAATTTTGAATTGAGAAATATTTTACTTACGAGGAAAAATAAAAATAATAGTACGCGCACCAGGTGCGAAGATGTATTTCTTAAATAAAGGTCTATGTTAGTCATAAAATGCTAATTGTTAAGTTTAATTGCAAGGACTAATAAATTATGAAATTATCAAGACTCCCAGATTACTTGCTAGTTCCAAATTTCGTACTTACTACATCTAGAAAAACTATAACTGTGATTTCAATCCATGTTAACTTTTTTATTAATTCTAATTTTAGAATTATATATGAAGAAAAAAATATAAAGTTACAACTCCCCAATATGTACAACTTTGTAAATACAAATTTTAAATTACTAAATTTACTACAACAACAAAATTATTTGAATGGTTTTGTATTCATTCGTCCCCTCTGTTTGTCTTAGTTCTTGCTATTCGATCCAAAAAGTGGTAGCAAAGCCTTGTTTTATTGTTTGGAGCTTTATCGATCTAAGTTTTAGTCATGGCAAATAAGTTTACAACTAAGACACATGTTTTCGATGGACTAGATTTTTCTTATTGGTGCAAAAAGATGAAAGCTTATATTATGGCTAAGGTTCGCCACATACATCCGGCATCTGGGTTTGTGTTGGCAGCCTCCGATGTGTCTCTCTTTGTATACAAAGATGGAGACTATGTCGCCTACTTGCTACTCTACATCGACGACATCATCCTCACGGCTTCATCAACGGATCTTCTCCAGCACATCACTACTCGGCTCCACTCCGAGATTGTCATGACGAACCTCGGAGACCTTCACTTCTTCCTCGGCATCTCCGTCACCCGCTCACCCGACGGCCTCTTCCTGTCCCAGCAACAATACGCCGTTGACCTGCTTCAGCGAGCTGGCATGTCTGAGTGTCACCCCACAGCCACCCCGATTGACGCCCGGGCCAAGCTTTCTGCCTCAGATGGTGCTCTCGTCATAGATCCAACCAAGTACAGGAGTCTTACTGGTGCTCTTTAGTATCTCACTCTGACTCGACCTGAGCTTGCCTATCCCTGAGAGCCTCATCTTGCTTTGATTAAGTGCATTCTGCGCTATGTCAAGGCTCACTCTCCATAGGACTCCACATTGGCACTGGTTCTATCCAGCCCTTGACGGCTTACTCCGATGCGGACTAGGCTAGTTGTCCTTACTCACGGTGCTCCACCTCCAGCTATTACATCTATCTCGGCGACAATCTGGTCTCTTGGTCCTCCAAGCGCCAGACGATGGTGTCCCGCTCTAGTGCAGAGGTAGAATACTGCACTGTGGCTCACACTGTTGCTGAGTGTTGCTGGCTACGCCAACTCCTCCAGGAGCTTCATGCTCCCATCTCCTCAGCGACGGTTGTCTATTGCGACAATGTCAGTGTCGTCTATATGACTGCCAATCCGGTATATCACCTTCACACGAAGCATATCAAGATCAATATTCACTTTGTTCGTGACAAGGTGGCACTGGGACAGGTTCGCGTGCTCCGGCCATGTTCCTTTGTCACATCAGTTCGCGGACATCATGACCAAAGGCTTGCATGTGCAGTTGTTCACCGATTTCAGGGCCAGTCTTTGTGTCCGTTCTTCTCCCGCTGCGACTACGAGCGGGTATTAGGAATGTATAGCCATATATGTATAGGATTGATCTGTATCTACCATTCCTTGTATACTTCTCTAATTGAGGATCTTGTACTCTAACTTGGCTATATCAATACATGGTCACCCCCCATCTTGGGTGTGAGGTGTTCCCCTGTCTCATTCTACAATAATCATTTAGTGGTTTGTGTGAGAGATCATTGATCAACTGGTGTGTGCATGAATTAGTGATGCAACCGGAAAATCGTGTGTGCAAATTACTGGGTGGCTATAGAGTTGGTTGTGGTTTCTACATGTCTATATTGATCATGCAATCAGGATCAGATCGATGGATCGATGGATTACATGGATGGACTGCACAAGGTCATGTATGCATGTGATTCGCTGGGATATGGCAGTGTGTGGTTCAGCATGAAGACGTATATATATCCCTATGTTTAATTAAATATGGTGATCTTAAGGTTTAAATAGAAAAAGATAATGGCTAGCTTGCTGTTGGTGACTAAAACGGAAGTCAAAAGTTCGTAAGTTGATCCTGAACATCAGAGGAAGTCATTGAAAGTTGAATAACAACAAACTGTTATCTTTTCACAAACATAAAAAAACTAAAGGTTGCTATTAGTACTCATTCAGAAACAACAATGTTATCTTGTTCCTTCCAAAAGATTGCACACATTCAAAATCTTCTAATGCAAATGCTCATAACTGAACCAGCAAACAAAAAAGTTAAACATATATGTGAACAAACTAATGCCCCCAAAATGCTATCAATTGCATCATTTTTTCAAAAAAGATGCTACATCTCCATTAATTCCTGAATTTTATCATCTAAAAACGATGAAGACTAATTCCCGAAAGGATAAAATGTTGAAATAAAAGGAGTATATGCTAATATGCATCGATCCAAGTTGAGGGATTGTTAAAAAAGATTGATTTATACCGGGTCTAACCGAGCCTAGGGAAACAAAATAGCATATGGAAGAAGGTACGAACAATCCCTAATTAAATTCCATTTACATACCAAAATTGAGATCACAGACATCCTTCAAGAATGCATCTAGCTTCACATACTGCATCTCCATTCCACGCACCAAATGGGACAAATAATTAAAGCTTCGATCTAGCCAAATCACTGACATCATTGCACAACAGCAATAGAAAACAACACAGATCTACTAACATAGGTGGCATAATCACATCAATGGCAGCAGCGGAGGAGACCATGCTTGCCTCACCTTTGCCACTGGAGAACGCCAGCCTACATCACCAACCACGCTGGCAGACGCCGTTGACGGCACCGTGGCCGAGTAACCGTGCCGGCAACCCTCCTGTGCTGCTGCCGTGGTCTTGCTGCGCGGCTATCCTCCGGTCGCCGCCGTCGACGGCACCGTGGCCGCGTAGCCGTGTCGACGCCGACGAGGTGACTAGCCTGCTTATCCAATCCCCCTCTCTTTTCGGTGCATGAGTGGACAAAAATGGGGATTCCAGTATGTCGTGACGCTATGCAGCTCCGTGACTTCGAGAAAAACGGCAGCTCTGGATTCGGATCTAACAAAAGAAAACGGGTTCAGCCCCGGTAGACTGGCGGGCCCGAAAACTCTAGTACGAATCTTGGAAATATCCGACGGCCTCAAATTCGGCTGATGAAAACCATAAAAAACAGTAAGGATGTCGTATAGTAAATCCCATAAATATATATCTACTTATGATCTTCTATCATCCATCCTAGCAATGATTCAAAAATCAAATTTGCATGTCTTTTTTTCTTTATTACATCAGGGGCGAACCTAGTATATACTCCATCCGTCTCATAAAAAACTAAAATCCTAATACAACTAATCTGAATAAAATATGTATTAATTTTTAGTAATAGAATATGTCAACATCCGCTACTAGATTATTTTTTTTAGGATGGAGGGAGTGCATGGACATAGGGTACAGTTGTACCCCAAAAGTTTTGAAAAAAATATTATGTATATGTACTGATAGTCAGGTCAAATGAGTAATATTTGAGCTTAAAATGACATGGCATTGCTGACGGTATGAAAATTTTTCGACCGTACATTATGTTTACCATCTATTACCTTTTCTAAAATTAAGTCTTTTAAATTTTTATCAGCGTCGCATTGATGTTGACATTTAATAGTTAAATTCACAAATATAAAAAAAATTTGACTGTTTTTTATAAAAATAATAAAATAATGATATAGTTTCGGACTGATTCCGACCATTTTCAACCCCCTAATTCCAGTGATCCAAATCAATACCTCACCCTCCGCGCATGCTACATGCTGGGCTCTAGTTTTCTGGCCCAATGACTAATGGCCTGACGACCACTAGCAGCTAACAAATAAATGTATTATGTATAGGCTAATAAATGTGAATTCAGGTTGCAGAGCCCCTAAAATTGGTGAAAACTTTTATTTGTGGATCCCTCAAAAATCAAAATTGGTGAAAAGGTTAATTTGTCAAACATTCGACAAACTTGAGTCCTGATGGCTTGTCCATGGGCCGTTAACATTTATGGTAATCCTTGAAAACATTGCAACTGGTTCTATGCAAATTAAATTAATAAATATTAGAGATAACAAAATACTTAAATGATTTTATTGGTTACATGCTTTGAGATCGATCTTTTCTACATATTCACAATAAAGATATAATATCCCGTTTAAAGAAAAAAATCACATCGAGTATACTTTTAATTTTAATTTTCTAGTATTTTATAGTTATAGTAATTTATTGCACACTATACTTACTTTACTCAACTACGTCCATGTTAGTTTTTCTTATCAAGGCCTTTATCATTTATATCAAGTCTATCTTACCGTTGGTTTTTTTCTAAAAAAAACAAACCTTTTTTTCTTAACTTCTACCCACATTCTAAAATTCTTGCATCCGCCACCGTATTACACTAGTCATCTAAACTAGTTGACATATCTTTACATTGTCACGTTACACATAAGAGTATCACCTAGGTATTATCTAAGAATTATATATAGCTAGAATCAATAAACAACCGAGACATCAACACACAGTATCAAACCAAAGACAAATAAAACATTTCATTTCATACAACACAACAATGCTGACCACTTACATCAATTGATGCATGGAGATGAAGGAGAGCTACCATGCATGACATAGACGCACGTGTCGCACATTTTTGCGGCTAGCGGCCTGGGCCAGGATATCCAGCTTATTCTTCACACAAATATATATAGTTATTCTCCCATACATCACTCATATCTGTAGGTATACAACAGGGACTAGGTACCATAAGCATGCATGCATATGCATCACACTTTGGTAGTGTACATGCATATATAAGTTTGTACTTCGTCTGTCTCAAAAGATAACGAATTTTACTCATGTAACTATTTACATGAATAAATTTTTTTATATTTTGAAACAGAGTGTGTGTATATATATATATATATATATATATATATATATATATATATATATATATATATATATATATATATATGCATGCACATAGATTATAAGAATATATAATTAATTTTCCAATTTTAATTATCCGCGGCATCCCGGCCTATTCATTTGCCACCTGAGAGCATTGTGCCTGGCCTCCAGGTTGTGGTAACTGGTTTGCAGGTTGTGGTGACAGGCTTGAAGGTTTCTGTAGCTGTTCTGCAGCTTGTTGTATTCGCTTTGCAGGTTGTAGTAGTCCCTGCGCTTCTGTTCCTCGTAACTCTCATGATTCTGTATCTTCATCCTAAGCGTCCGGATTTGCTCTTCTAAGCCAGCGATTTCACGGTCGTGCAACCTGATGTTGCCTCTTTCTAGCACCCCTGTTGCTTCTCCTCTCTGCACATTGAACATATAGAGATGGATATATGCAAATTAAATTAATTATGCAATCAAAAAAATTCATTAATTAATTCTACCTACTCTTTTTTTTTTCTGGGTGTAGTATATATATATGACTGTAACTGTACGTAAATATGAGCTAGAGATGAGGAGGAGAAGAGGAAAAAGAAAGGAAGTAACCATTTTATTGTGAGAGATCCGTAGCTAGCTAGTTCAGTTGCACACACTTGGTTCCTTGAGTATACCCTCCTTTTACCTTAGCTTTCTAACTCGTTTGTTATGGCCTATGAGAGACCATGAACATCGCTTAAATAGATAACGCATGAAGAGTTGCAGGACTAATTAATTAATTAAGTAATTTATGCATATATTATGTTCTCCATTGTAGTTAATTAATTTACTGATGGATTCGTCCTCATCTTTTCAACATGTAGTTTCCTAAGATCGATGCACTTATTCCAAACAACAAATTTGTAAGGATGCATGCATCCGCTCAAACATTTTTATAAAGAAAGAAGGCTTTTTTTTTTTCAAACATAGAGTGGTGTCATTAACACATAATATGGAAAATCCTCAAATACCCTTACTAAGGAGTTGCGTGCATATGAGCATATGCGTCTTTCCGCTCTTTCCCAAATCCGCTCTTTCCCATTTGGCTTTGCCAATTCCCATGCAATTATATATGCTGCATTTGCTTTATACATTAATTTAAGGAAGTATAAAACAGATTATTTTACAAGCTACGAGAGATAAATATTTTTTTTCTAATCACTGCCTAAGCTCAAATAATGCATACCTCTTTAAGGGCATAATATGTGCCAAGTTTGTGCCAGTTTGAAATTAGATGAAGAAATGGATGATAGTTGATGAATGCATGATGTGCTGCTTTACAAGGATGAATTAAATACTATATAGGGATTGTCTAGATCTCATGAGACTAAAATTTTAGTCACTTTTCTCATCCCCTATTTAAACTAATTAAGCCTTTCTTTATTAGATAATGATTGAACAAAGAATTATTCTAACTTAAACAAAAAATAAATTTACAATTGATAAAAAATACAAAATGCAAAAACAAAACTACACTTAAAAGAAACTAAAATCGCATATACAAAGTAGCATGATTTTAAACTCAGCCGTGTGTAATTTTAGGTGACCCAAAAAATTTTAAATTTACTCCTTACATTTTAAAATATAAGGCGTATTTTCTTTCGTTAAGAAAAGGCTTTGACTAATGATTACCCTATTAGGATATACTTTTTATGACATAAAATTATTTTTATTCATATTGAAAAGTATTTACTTATATATGATGATTATGTATTGTTGGTCAAACTTTTGTCTATATCGATAAAAAAATACACCTTATATTTTAAAATGGATGTGCGAGTATAAATTTAGCTCTAATGAAGAGAGTTTCGGAGAAATCATAGTTTTGGAAGCATTCACTATTAATCCTTATTTTTTGAGGGGACTAATAATCCTATATTAAGATAGCCATGCATGCAAGAGTGCTGAGATCACCTTGATGACGGAGCAAAATTATTCCGTTACCCGATTCGATCAGTAGATACATGAGAATATATGCGCTCTGGTTTCATTATTAAACCAAAACAATTAATCGTACCTGGTTTAGAATTGTAATTGGGACTCCCTAGTTACTACGACAACTTTGTATTATCAATTATAGATTTTAGAAATAAATAATTAAATAAATTTGAAAAAATAAAGCAGAGTACGGTAGTGGATTCTATATTTTTTTCTATTTTGAAAAAAAAAGTTTGTAATATATATAGATGTGCCATGCGAATACAGGGTTTACTGTGATTGGTATGGTTAATTACTCAAGTTGAAAGAACATTTACCTAAACCACTATGAAGCAGATACCTATGGGTCCTAAAAAAGGTTTTTCCAACTATTGCTTTTACATGTGGGCATATAGGCATATATGCAAAGCGCTATGTTGGCTTTACATATAAATCTGATTATTAAGACCAAATTTAGGAACTTCGGAAGGTTTGTTAAGTTAAACCAAGTATAGATTCAGACAACAGATTTAGGGCACATTGATTTAGACAACTTTGGAAAACTAAAATAAAAATGATACTTTCTTTGGTTTTCTTATATAATTTTTAGCTTCATAAGGGCACATTGGCCTTTTCAGGGCAAATATGATGGTCAATTGACGTTGACCAATAATAGTGACAAAAGAGCGCTGAGAACCAACTGAATAGTGGCAAAAGAAAGAGGAGCAAAATCTTGATGGTCTTTTTGGTTGGATATTTGCTTGTAAATTTTATATGCTTTTTATAGAAATATATTTTTCAAGTTAAGAATTTAAGATATATTTTCAAGTTGAGAAATATATGTTCTGAAATCTATTAAAATGCACGGGTATTTTGCTAGTACATAATAAGGCTTGAGTGAGTGGTAAAAAAAAATTTACCCGTGATATATATATATATATATATATATATATATATATATATATATATATATATATATATATATATATATATATCGCTAATTCGCTAATTCACTACATATGCATGTCTTGAAACAATGATACTTTGGAAAGGATCTCTTCTTCAGCTCCCTCCTTGGTCAAGGCATTTACCAGGACCTTTAACTTTCACAGAAATAGGTCTTGGCTAAGGTTAACTGGAAATTAGCTTATACCCATTGGACAATAAGAGGATAACTGCTATAAATGAACAGCAGCAGGTCATGATAACTTTTTTTTTAGTCATTAGCTGTTTACTCCCTCCAGTTTCATAATTACTTTTTGGACAAGTTCAGGATCAAACTTTTATAATTTGACTATTAATAACTTTAAAAATATTTAGTTTAAAGACACTCGAACAACATATATAAATTTATTTTACAAAGTACTATAACAAAAATAAAAAAAATATTTATTTATTGCATATATTATAATAAAAAACCATAGTCAAAGATATATTTTGAAGACCGTATCAATGTCCAAAACATTAAGAATTAAGAATTGTGAAATGGAAGTAAGTACTATAGAATTCAACTGAGTTGTCATAATGGCCAGAATCTTAAAAATTTTGCTATGTTGAATCCTAGCTAGGTTCATTAATACTTACAAATGTTTACAACAATCACCATTCAGCACAAAGTGCCAGTCTGAGGCTTTGAGCAAAAGAGATGTCATGTTAGTCCAGTTGTTGTTTATGCCATGAAAGGCCTCATAATCGATACTACTACGTCTTTGTGAATTTGTTGTCAAATTTGGATTTGTTTTGAAATTTCAGCTGAAGGATACTTTCAACTATTGTCCGAACATTTCTCTTTCTGGATCATGCTTTGGATTTATAGATTTTTCTCTTCTTCTTTTCTTTTTTTTAGGAAAGTTTCTCTTCAGGTTACCAAGGTAGCCTGCAACTCTGAATCCAAGTGTTCCCAGTTCAAAGCATATTGAGCCGCGCAGTTCATTTTAAGCGGCAAGATGCCTAGAATTTTCTGAGTTCATTCAATTGAGCTATGATCACTGAAGTAATTTCTCATTAATTCTGCTCCTCCCTTTAGAGATTCCAAACTGACTGAGTGAAGATTGAAGTAGAAAACCCTGCCGTATGAAACAGGCTATGCTCACTGCTTTTCCTACAGAAGTGAAATTAACGCAACATATGTACTGGAAAACCTTTTCTTGATTAGACTCAAGTGAACAATAATCCTGGGCATCTGCAAAGCCAAATTAGGAATGTAAGGTATGTTAGCAATAATCTTGTCATTAGTGCATATTTTATTCATGTGCATGTAGCGAACTATCTGTATATAGGCCGGCTTTGCATATGGTAGTAGTGAGCGGCACCGGTGAGAATACACGGCAGTACGCGTGATACGTGCGGTCAAGGGGGGTTCCAATATTTATATCTACGACGACGTGCAAAGGCTGCTACATCAGGAGTCATCTCTACTTCAGTCTATTTATATCAATGAAAACGATGAGAGTTGTGTGGCTTGCGCCGACCAAAAGATCGACTTCTTGTGCTGCTGTATTTTTTTGCGTGTGGGAGTATGAGCCACCAAAAGGCTAGTGTGTTTGTGATAAACACCTAGAGAGTAAGGATTGATTTCAACACTTGGTATCATAGCCAGCATATATATGTCTAAGATATCATTCGCTTCAATAAGATGTTCATCGTCGAGCACTCCGTGTCACGATCAATGAGGGAGGGTGTCATGTTGCTCACATATCCAGTGCTCATCTCCACCAACTACTACACCTGGGCGATCAAGATGAAGTCCAACATAGATGCACAAGGCATCTGGGATGCCATCGGCCGCAAGCCTACGGCCAATGAGGTCGTGGACACTAAGACGAACAAGCAGGCGTGTGCGTCTCTTCGGGGCCGTCCCCGAAGATGCGTTGTGGCATATCGCCAAAAATAGGACTGCCAAGGAGGTTGGGAAAGCCTCAAGACGTGATTCCTTAACATTGAGCGAGTCAACAAGGCGCGAGTGCAAGCCTTGAAGATTGACTTCAAGGCATTGCACATGAAGGATACCGAGTGAAGAAGGTGTTTGCTCCATTTTTCCTTTTTTTCCCATAATTTCAAAAGCATATATCTGTATATATATATACTCTTAAAAACTTAGTAATCTAAATTAGTCTGGGAGCCGTTACAATGAGAATCTAGACGATTATATATAGTTGTGTGTATCAGACGTGTCATCATCGATCCCCCAACTAGCTAGAGTCAATTAAGCCAAACATCAACAAAGCACATGCCTATATATAATAAAATGTTATACACAGTGACAGACAGACTATATATATACATATATACTAACCACACTTATATTTCATTATATTGCACGCAGATGAAGCACAGAGCTAGATCGATGTTAATTGCATGCTCTACATATGCATATATATATATAGCTGTCTATAGCTTTACTAGCAAAAATACCCGTACGTTATAACGGGTAAATATAAACTTTTGATCCTTCATCTCCTCGCACGTTGCAACAAGAAAACTAAAATTATGACAAACATCAAATGGTTAGGTTTCAATTTTTAATATCAATAGTACCCTTCAATTTTAAAGATGATTGAAGATGTTGTAATGTGAACAGTGAATTTGGCGGTGCAAGTGTAGCGGTTCGAATTAGGATCCGTCTGGTTTCTTCTTTGGCGATAATGAAATAAACGAAACGACGGATTTGAGCTGGTGGCGTTGGCGCAGGAGGTTGATGTTGTCCAAACGGTAATTTGGTTCACTGGTTTTTTGTAAATGTAAATAAATGCAATGATGTATTTTAGCTTGGGATTTATTTGTTTCTATATGGAAAAAAACATTGTCTAACATTGCTAGCCTAAATATCCCTATCATACAATCATTGACAGAGTAATAATCAAAACGGATGATCAACATTTGTCTTTTCATAGTGAATCTAACCATCATTATTGATGTAAAATGGTCAGTAGTTGAGTCATTCATAATGTAAATTCAATTATGCTATAAATTATATGAGCCAGAAAACTAATTGATCTTAGTCGCCTATGTCAAATTGGTAAATGTACACATAGAGTTGATAAACCTATAAACTATATATATTCAGTCGGATAAATAGATCCACACCTAATAGCAGCAATTAAGGGGTAGTATCAAATACACAAACAAATTGGGTGATGGATAAATAAAGGGTTCCAAATTTATCTCAAAATATATATCAGCTTTTTCACCCGCCACCTCATCTCTATCAACCATATATGTAGTTCTAGAGACTTAATTTGATCCCTCATCTTAATTTGACGATGATTAAGGGGAGAGGTCACATTAAATGGGGATGGTTGTGATTGTTTGAGACAAAAAAATATGTGAAGAAATTAAATGGGAGGGATGGGGATACCAGGATTGAGTTGTGCTAGTGATGGTAATGCACTGAGGTAGCACGTGTTGTTCTTGTGAATGGTTGCACGTTCATCTCATGTAGCTCTCTCAACGGCTTGGCAAGCACAACAAGTTTGTAGATGAGCAGCAAATCACTGAAGCTATCATCACGACAAAGCAACCGCATTGGCATCACCTTTCAGATGACGGGATGAGATGGTGGGGTATGCAACGAGTAGAGACAATGCTCCAGTTCTTCGACTCTGCATGCGACCACTAAGCGTCGCCACCGGCTGGTCGTCATCCTTGTCCTCTAATATGGGGACACACGGCTAGTTGGTGGCAACGATAGGAGTCTCACGGAGGAGAGGAACAGTGTCGGGAGAGAGGCACTGCCACTGCGGTAGTGCGACATGATAGTTGGCAGGCTGGCGACGTACAGAACGTCTCTCAACATGTGGTGGCGATTACCCTTCTCAGGTCGCTCGCAGGGTCACATAAACTTTGATAGGTTATTGAAGCATTCGATTAAGATCACAAAGCATTTGCTACAATGGCACGTTAGTGTTGGGCTTTGTATAGCAGGTTGGCATGATGATGAGCTCCACTATGCATTACACTTAGACACAGCCTCAAGCTAGCCGTGAGGAAGAAAAAAGTCCAAGTACTTTCCTAACCTTTAGATAGAAGTCTGTCTAGTATCCTAAACTTTAAAACCGGACATTCAATCTCTTAAAACTTTGCCATACCATCTATATTACCTCTAAGGTGATTTTGGATTATCGTACTCATCGATGACACCGACACTAGGCCGAAGCTGCCATGGCAGGAAAGAAGGCAAGGCTAAGGTGACCTGCACACCGCGCTCCACTCATGGGCGTAGATATATAAAGTACACTCCATTTGCATCGCTCACACTGTAAGGATAGATAGGCATGAATATATAGGGAGTGTACGGATATATGGTAGGTCTTGGTACGTGTGTGTGTGTGTGTTACGTATATATATACGGATATACGGTAGGGCATTTAAACTGGGGTTGGGCTAGTGGTAATAGTATAGATGTCCTGAGGGGCAAACAGCAATTCTCCGGGGGGGGGGGTTATCTTGCCTGTACTCTTTCAGATGTTTTACTTCCATCTCGAGGCTCTTGATAAGCTTAGTTAACCTGTCGATTTGCTCATTAATTGAAGCCACCGACTTGTAGCGTGTTTGCATGTTTGTTCTTTTCGTCTAGACGTCGTGTTGCTTGCATTTGCATTCGTATATATGTCAATAGTACATTTATACGACTTTGCTCCAAAGAAGCCACGGACTATTATTACTAGCCGTCAACCCGTGCGTTGCACGGGATAATATTCCATAACACTAAATCGGTACTAACTTTTTCACAATCTTGATAATGGTAGCTGTAGTAAATGCTTTGAGTGAAAACATCCTCCAGGATAGTTAATATTTACACATGTACAATCTTGTTGACACTTTGGGTATGCTAGCTTTGTTCAGTCAGCATTTTTGTTTATATTATTATAGGATTAATTAATATCTGTGGATGACATCATAAGATGTATGTATTGAAGGTTATATTTCTCTAACTAATGATTTTTATGCTAATTGTTTTTTAACTATATTTATAATTTAATCATGGATTTAAATTAAACATCGACGTCCGGTGTGAGTGAGAGATAGACCTGTATAAATGTCCAGGGACGTGTATGAATGTCAGCATCCCTTGAAGACTTATGTCACCAACCTTTGTGTCAACAGGCTGTTGAACAGGGAAAAAGAAAGGCACATCTGAATTAACATTATTGGACATTTAAACCAATGGAAGCATACCGTTTCAGAATTGGTCGGTCATCATATAGAGAGAGGGAGCATACCTTGACAATTCGGAAATAAGCAGCCATTATGTTTTAATTTGCAGTTAAAACATAAATAAAGATTTGAGAATAGTACTTAGTGATGTTATTCCTAATTAATATATCATTTTATTCAAATCTACATTATGAAAAGAAAGAAATGACAAAATTGTAATGTCACCACATGATATGGAAAATAACAGTTAAAAGAGGAGGTACAAAATTAATTGTAAACAATGTTCTTCGCAACGTTTTTCTCCGGGCAATGTTCATCTGCTATGATAATCTTGAGTCCATCTATGCTTGTATAACTCTAGAATCTGGGACATAAAGCTAACCAATCCTTGTAAGCGACTGCCCTTGGCTCTTATTCGGTGTATTTTTTTCATAATAGTTGAATGATTTATTATAATTATTCAAGCGTAGGAACAAATGGACTAAATATTATAAAACTGGAAAATAAATTTAAAACAGTTTTCCAACGAATTCATCTATAGAAAGTTTTTGTAAGAATCACACCATTTAATAGCTTCAAAATCATGCATACTTATCCATTAATCCGTTCCTTAGAAAAGCACTGTTATTGTCTTCTTTTTAGGATGAGTGATAATTATTCAAGGGTAGAAATGAATGAATTAAATTTTATGAAGTTGAAAATGAATTTAAAATGGTTTTATAAGAAATTCATATAAATATTATTTTTCAAAAAAGGTATTGTTTAAGAACTTGGGAAGAACACACAGTTGTTGGTTACTATCTTTCTTTTGTATGATCGACCATTTTATTTAGCCTAAAATAATATATGTGTATATGAGTATATGCTAACTGCTTCAAAATTAATTGTTTGGATGACATGCAGTGCGTACCGACATACAGAAAATTAAATATTAGGTCCTAGTTTGTATTCAGAAAAAAATATAGATATGTATATTCTATCTTCTTTAAAATTATTATTCAATAAATCATTTTTTTAGTCAAAATGAGATATTTATAGGCGAAAGATCAACAGAACTCAATAATCTAATACCAAACAGCAAATTCAGTTGGGAAATAGATCAAAACAGCTCTTTCAATAGGGAAATAAATCACGTGCAACATGCAAGTTGACGGATTCATGCAACATTCACATTTACCTGCATTCCCGGCGGGGAATTCCCTCTCTAATTTCTATGTTAACTGTACATAGATGCGACGACATAGGATTGGGGACACGAAGACGGATGTGCAAGAAAACGTTTTGATTTGTTGATCAGCATCTTGACCCTTCAAATTTTTTGGCCAACGCTCTAGGTCATATTGTTTCAAACTCTGGATTAAGGAAAGATATACCTGACTTGATGATATCTGAAGGACATCTCTTGTGGGTCCATCCTAAATTAGTTTATCTTTATCCATGTTAAACATGGACGGTTTTCTGTTAGCTATGATCCTTCGATCGTCGCCGATCCATGTGGAGCACCTCCTGTCATGTCTATCGATCTCCACTTCCTTATCGATAAGTCATAAGCACTAAACAAAATCAGTCAGTTGTAGATACAATAACTGCTATTTGGAGATAATAACGTGTGGGCTTTGGCAAGATCCTAGTACAAAGGATGTCAAATAGGATGATTGGGCCTTCATATTTGATCTATGGTATGATGTACGGTCATTGTTTTATTACTTGCCTAATCAACGGTTAGATTTTTTTGGTTAATGTGAGAGCTTATAGAAAATGCCCAATTAGTATAGGTATAAACAGTTGTTGTAAGTCGAATGATTATGAATTAAAAAAATCATACTCTCTTCTAGTTAATAATACTTGTCGTTTTGAAGTCAAACTTAAAAACTTTTACTATAAATAACATCTAAAATATTTATCTAACAAATATGAAGACCGTATGTATAGATTAGTCTTTAAAAGTACTTCAATAAAATCATATATTTATTAATATTTCTACATATATTGTAATAAAAAATAGTGATCAAAGTTATTTTTTAAAGACCATGTCCTTGTTCAAAATAACAAGTATTATCTACCCGGAGAAAATACAACTTAATTAAAAAAGAGAAAAAAAAACTATATATGGAATACCTAAGTGCATACTACATATCCTCATCCTCATATGAGCATGACATTACCACATTACCAGAAACTCAATTAGCCCTGACAGCCCAAACTGTCAGGAAAAAACAAATTCACGTCAGCAAAATTTGGCCTGGCATGCTGCCATCAGGAAAATATCGTCAAGACTGGCTTGTCGAGAAAATTTCAATTTGCCTGACGTGTCCTCGTCAAGGAAATTACTCCTGACATGGATGGCCGTCCCAATCAATGTTTCTGACGTTAGATTCACTGTCAGAAAAATTTGAATATCACCAACGTGGATCAAACCATCAGGCCTAGCATTGTTTTATTCTGACAGCTACAACACGTCAGGAAAATTACATTGTTTTTGCTGACAGTTACTACCTGCCAGTGATAAAATTTGAGCTGCATCTCCAGCAAGCAGCAACCATACCCATCAATGCGCACTATACATACATACTTACATAGAACCAACATCAGGATCAATATTTCATAATAACATACATGTATCAGTAGATGTACATAGTACACTATTATTTCATTAGATCGTTCACATGCACATCGCAAGTCCAAGTTTAGTAACACAGCAAGACACAACACTACAAGATTTCTAACTTTTGCCTAGAGGGTTCATACCGTCGGCCACTTATAAAAACCGTCGGCCTCCTCCTCTCAACCACATGTCATCAGTAATTGATCGGATTGCTGACAGTACCCTCGGCAACCATGTACTCGAGGGTTTCTTCTTGAGAGTTTACGGTCGGCCTTTCTTATCAGAGACCACTCATGGTTCCTTCTTGCCGACCACATTTCTTGAGCATCTACCGTCAGTTATTTATTGAGTGACAATATAATATACCGTCGGCCATATTCTCACTGAGAGGTTTGTTTTCTTGTCAAATTGTGAGAACTCTTGGCTATTTAGTGACCGATTGACGGAGCGTGAAACTCCTCACCGGGAGACCGTGCAGGCCCCCCTTTGCCGGTTCAGCCGGGGGCGCGAGGTGCAATTCCTTGCCCCGGATCTGTGGGATTTTCAGCGAGAGAAAAAACGCGAGAACGCAGGCGATTTAGACAGGTTCGGGGCGCTGGGAAGCGTAATACCCTACTCCTGTGTTCTAGTAGATCTGAGAATATGATGGGATCCAGAGACCATCCAGCCTCTAGCCAGCCAGTCTTTTTTCGATGCCCTCTTTCCTGGGCCTGGGCCTCCTTTTATATGGCAAGGGGCTACCACATGGGCCACGAGCTGCCTAAGAAAAAAAATATTCTTTTACATTTAGGGCTATCCTATCGCCGGGAGCAGTCTCTGACAGACGCCGTAGCACGCCCCTGCTCAGCCAGTCGACGCATCCGGGGGACGCCCATTTCCACTTTCATTAAATGGCGGGTGACTTTCTCGTCTCGCCTGCGCCAGAATCAGCAAAGCATCTGACCGGGGCTGACATACCAACTCCGGGAGTTGGCACGCCAACTCCGGCTGAGAGATGAGGGGCAGAGGGCTCTCATCATTCCGACGGGACGGGGCGAGGCATGCAGCAAGCCGCCTGGCGCCACCTAACCCGCGATCTGACCGGTCTGCGACCGGTCACTCACCGTGACCGGTCACGGACCGGATATGCACGCGCCACGCCGCATTAAATGCGACGTAGTGCGCTCGTCTGAACCGCCATAAATGCGGTCAGGTGAGCCCTGTCGCGCTCACCTAACCTGCGATCGTGGCACCAAAACCACAGGGGGTCGGGCACCCCAGGCCTCGGGGCAGAAACGGGAGCGGCCCGACCCTAGGGGGAAACCGGGAGGGCAGCCGCCATGTCACCCTCGGGCCCGACCCCTCTGGGGGAACGGGCCACGTGGATCCCTGTGGTCGCCCTTCCCTTTGGTCTCGACACCCCCGGTCCCATGTCACCGATAGTAGCCCCCGGCGTCACGCCTGGGAGGCCACACCCCGGGGGGGCACCCAGGCTTGACGCCACCCCTCGGGCCCGATGACAGATGGGACCGGCCCTCAATGGCGGGCAGGACCCCTACGGTCGCGAGCCACGCTCATCGGTGAGGAATGCCAGTCGACATTAATGAGCGGTCTCCTTGTAACCGCAACATTACTCGAGGTAGCGCGTGGATCGGGACACGTTGGTCCGTTTCGCCTGGGGATGTGATGATGGCGCTTTTCGCGGTAACTGAGCGCAATTAATGCGCACACGATCTGCCCCTCCTCAACCGCCACGGTTGCACGACTGACGCGCGCGCCGTAAGCGGGCGAGTGGGGTTAGTGGAGGCATGGGCGCGAGAAACGAGGGGGCAAGGAAGTGGGCGCGGGAAACGAGGAGTCGAGCGCAGTGGAGGCAAGGGCATAAAAGGCGCTGAGGAAGGGATTCGTTTCCTTCCTCTCGCCACTTTTTCCTTGCCTTCGCCATCCGTGCTCTAGCTCTCTCGTTTTTCTCGCCTTACTCTCGCCACATGCTCTCGTTCTCAAGCTCCCCCTCCGCCGGCACCATGACGCGGAGCTCCGCGCCGCTTGACGGTAGCGTGCTGCCGCCTTCTCGCATCACCAGCGAGAGGAAAGCCGGGCTGCCGCACCGATTCATGCCGGAATCTGCCATCCGGGAGGTGGTCGCGCTGGGCGAGGGACGCCCGACGCCGCACTACCCGGAGCGGTCCGTTTTCTTCCTTTCCTTCGCCATGGCGGGCTTGATCCCGCCATTCTCCACATTCTTTATGGATGTTCTGGAGTTCTACGGCCTCCAGATGGCGCACCTCACCCCCAACGCGGTGATGACGCTGGCCATCTTCGCATACCTGTGCGAGATGTTTATCGGGGTGCGCCCATCCCTTTGGCTGTTCCGGTGGTTCTTCACCGTGCAGCCGGTATCGCCGCCGACGGTGGTCGGTGGCTGCTACTTCCAGCCACGGGGGCAGGCGCTGAACCGCTACATCCCGTGCGTCCTTCGCAAGAAGTAGGATGACTGGAAGAGCGACTGGTTCTACACCTCCCTCCCCGACGAAGCGCGCCTCCGACTCCTCAGCCAGCCCCCAGCGCAGGCGCCTAGCTGGCGGGCGACAGTGGATCTGGGGGATTGCTACGATGCCGTTCTGGACCGCTTGGCGGGCCTGCGAACCCAGGGGCTCACGGGGGCCATGGTGTTCGGCGACTACCTCCGCCGCCGGATCCCGGGGCGCCTGGGAGTACACCGGGACCGAGGACCTCCTGAGGACCCACCAGGGGCGTAAGTGGGATTGGGACCCCGAGGACTTCAGGATGTTGGTCCAATGGGTGCTAAATCTTAGCTCCGTGGAGTCGTCCCTCATCCCTCGGGGGATCCTCCCCCTCTGCAGCGACCCAGAGCGCGCCAACATCCTGGCCATCATGCAGGTGGTCGAGGCGTCGGGGTATCGGGCGCCCCGAGGCTACGATGGCACGGGCGACAGCCGTAGAGGGGATCAATCTACCCCCGGAGGGGGCCACGCTTCTGGGCCCCGCGGCGGGGGTTCGGGGGGCAACCGCCCTACCGACGCCAAAGGGAAGAGGAAGCAGGAGGCGACCCCTCCCCCATCTCCTCCCCGAGGGGGCGGGGCGGTTCGCGTCGGCGGCAGGCGCCCGGAGGGCGCCGCACCGACGCCCCAGCCCGAGGAGGAGCGGAAGAAGAAGCGGCTCCACAAGATGGGGGAGACCGAGCCATGCATGGGGAGCCTCATCACGCCCCCAAAGTGGTCATTCAGCCGGCCACCCCACAGGTTCGACCTCTCACCCACAGCGGCCACACTCTCACTCCCAAACCCCCAGGGCTTATCTCTTTTCGTTTCATGTTTTTCTTTTGCCTCAGCGAGATCCCGTCCCGCCCCGTGAATCACTCCAAGGCCGGCCGGCCCGCGGGCAACGAGGCCGGGGAGGCGGCGGCCGCGGAGGCTTTGAGGCGGGAGGCCAACCTGCAGGAAGCCGCAGTCCACATACGGGAAGCTCAAGAGGCTGCTCGGGAAGCGGCTAGAATCCGCCGGGCCGAGGAGGCTGTCCGGGAGGCCGAGGCGGCACGCGCGCACGACGCGCCGGCGGCCGAGGCTGCCACCTAGGTCCCCGACCCGACTGTGCCCGAGGCGAAGGCCGCCACCGAGGCCGCCCGTGACGACGCCGAGGGGGCGCACCCGGGGTCCGACGCCCCAGGCGGCGCCGAGGATGAGCCGGCCTCGGGAAAGGCCCCCGAGGCCAACACACTGACTAGCGAGCCGAGCCGGGCCTCATCGTCACAGGGGTGGCCTTCCCCCCTTTCTTCCGCTGCCCCGCTAAGCGCGGAGCCCCTCCTGCAGGCCTTGGCCACGGCCAGCAGCACGGTGCTGGATGGGCTAAGCGCCCAAATGCAGGCCCTGCAGGGGGAGCGGGCAAAAATCGACGCAGCGTGGGCGCGCGTCGAGGAGGGACGGCGCTCCATGGAGGTCATGGTGGAGGCCGGCCGTAAGGCGCACAGCCTGCACGCCTGCCTCACAGCTCGAGGCCCGCCGCAGCACCCTAGCGGAAATCCCCCGGGAAGTGGAGGAGCGGGAGACCGCCCTCATCGCCATCGCCGTGTTCGACGGGGCGCGGGACGACCTCCGCCTCCAATACAGGAGCCGGATGGCGGAGCTAGAGACGAAGCTCGACGCCGCCCGTGGAGTTCTCGACGCCACCGCTGCCCGGGAGCGGCGGGCGGCGGAGATCGAGGCGGCGACTCGCCAGCGTGAGGAGGCCCTAGAGGCCCGAACCATGGCGCTCGAGGAGAGCCTCACTACGCTCGGGGGGCGGGCCTCGCGCTTGGTCGCGCAAGAGGCCGCCGTGCGCCGGCGGGCCGAGGCCCTTGACCTCCGCGCCCGGGAGGTGGAGGCGCTGTAGGAGCGCGCCCGCACCCTGGACGCGAAGGGGGCAGCGCTGGTGGCACGCGAGACCGCCGCCGCCACACGGGAGGCGACGCTGGCGGCGCACGAGGCTGCCTCCGCCGAGCAGGAGTCTGCACTCCGCGTCCGCGAAGACGCGCTCGCCGAGCGAGGGTGAGCCCTCGAGGAGGCCGAGGCCGCGGCGCAGCGGCTGGCGGACAGTCTGCTCCTCCGCGAGGCGGCGCGGGAGGATCAGGCGCGCCGCAATCTGGAAAGCGCCCGCGCCGAGAGGGACGCACTGAACCAGCGGGCCTCTGAACTCGAGGCGCGAGCGAGGGAGCTGGACGCGCAGGCGCGCAGCGGCGGGGCGGCCGCAGGCCAATGCGATCTGGCCGCTCACCTCGCAGCCGCCGAGGAGACCATCGCCGAGCTGCAGGGCGCCCTGGACTCGTCCGCCGGGGAGGTTGAGGCCCTCCGGCTGTCGAACGAGGTGGGGCCCGGCATGCTTCGGGACGCCGTCTCCCGCCTCGACCGCGCCGGGCGTCAGGCGGGCATCTGGAGCGGGCGGTACGCAAAGTACGCCGCCAACCAGGGGGGCCTCGCCCAGCGCCTCTCGGAGATGGCCGGGGACCTTGAAAGGCTCCCCGAGGTGATCGAGGAGACGGTTAAGTCTTCCTCACGGGACCTCGCCCGGGGGGCGGTGGAGCTCGTGCTGGCGAGCTACCAAGCCCGGGACCCCGACTTCTCCCTGTGGACAGCGTTGGAAGAGTTTCCTCCCGGAACCGAGGAGAGCGCACGTGCCCAAGTGTGGGATGCCGCCGATCATATCGTCCATGGCTTCGAGGGGACGGCCCCTCGGCTCGTCTTCGCTCTTGACTCCGACGAGGAGGAGGACGGCGACGACGGCGATAGAAACGGTGAGGCCAGCGGCCCGGGTGCATCGGAATGAGCCCCCGGGCCCCCGCGCGTCTTACTAATTTTTTATTCCTTCATCTCCTGAGGCCTTTGGGCCTTTGCTTGTACAAACTGGCTTCATTTTATCTGCAATCAAATAAGGTTTTAATTTCTATGTTAGTTATGCTTGCTATATACGCATGATAAGGATGGTCTGTGTCACGATCCTTTTGCATCTTGGCTTGAGCAAGGGCTCGTGCTCGGGCCCAGCCTCAAGCGGCGCGGGTCGGAGCTAGTGCCTGGGGAGATCCGCGTGTCGAGACTGGCTAGGTCGGGAGCGCAGTGACTGAGGGTTATGGATGACCCGATTGTGGGCCTTTGTTGATTCCCCCCTGGAGTTCACCGCGCCCCGGGGCACGGCTCGGTTCTGGGCCCCGTTTGGCGGTTTAGACGACCCGGGCTGCCGAGGGCAAGAACGAGCACGAGCAGACTGACTCAAGCCAAGACTTCTCAAAGGGAAACGATAACACAGGCGCAGTCCTTAGGAAATCGAAAATGCCTGCTATTGAAATGCTAAGAGAAAATTAAATAGGTATAGGCATGTGGGAGCCCCCGGCCAACCCTGCGTGCCCGAGGGGGACGCGGGGTTGGCCTGAGCCCGAGGTACGACACCCGACCCCCTTATGGGTAGAAGCGGCGAAGATGCTCGATGTTCCACGAGTTAGGCAGCTCCGTGCCGTCGCCCGTGGCCAGTCGAACCGAGCCCGGCCGGGGGACGCCAATCACTCGATACGGACCCTCCCACATTGGTGAGAGTTTGCTCAGTCCAGCACGCGTTTAGACGCAGCGTAGGACGAGATCATCGACGCAGAGTGATCGGGCCCGAACATGGCGCTGATGGTAGCACCGCAGGCTTTGCTGGTAGCGCGCGGCTCGGAGGGCCGCGCGCCGCCTTCGTATTAAATGCGGCGTAGTGCGCTCGTCTGAACCGCCATAAATGTGGTCAGGTGAGCCCTGTCGCGCTCACCTAACCTGCGATCGTGGCACCAAAACCACAGGGGGTCGGGGCGCCCCAGGCCTCGGGGCAGAAACGGGAGCGACTCAACCCCAGGGGGAAACCGGGAGGGCAGCCGCCACGTCACCCTCGGGCCCGACCCCTCCGGGGGAACGGGCCACGTGGATCCCTGTGGCCGCCCTTCCCTTTGGTCTCGACACCCCCGGTCCCATGTCACCGACACCGATGGTTCTACAACCCTTCGAAAATGGTATTTGCCATAGGTTTTTATATATCGTCATCTATTCGTTACCCTCATAAATAGTATAGCTGAGAGATTATTTACGTTACTTGGAAAAGTAAATGCAACCCTCGGTAATTTGAGTTTTTCTATAAAAAAACACGCAAATTTAATTCTTACCGATTGTGAATTAATCTTGTAAAAGTAACTTACTCCATAGTCACATCAACACAAAATTCAGCTTAATTAATCCATAAACAAATCCACAGGAATTTTCAACCATAGATATCAAACCAAATTGTTCCAAAATATTTATCATCCATCACCATAGCAAAACTAAGTAATTCATGACATGTCTTGCATGAAAGACTTTAATTGAAACTAGTTTGTAACATTTAAAATAAGATAGATTCAGAGGAAATTCTCTAAACAACTAGGGTGGTCCATCTTCTACATAAGGAAAAGTAAGCTTCATGAAGTTCATGGTCTCCATTTCGCTTTTAGACCATCCATAAATCAATATTTTCATAGTCGTTTTCGTACATTCCATAATCCCCATCAGTGTCATCACCATTGCCCTCGTCTTCAGGAATCTCATTATCTCCCTCTTGATCAAAATCATGGCCCTCATCTCCACCAATCTCCTTTCCTCCCTCTTGATCAAAAGAACTCTGTAGATATGATTATATCTTAAACATTAGGTACTGCACTTCATTTAGATAATGTTAGGTACTGCACTGAGCAAAGTTTTATTCACTATCACAAGACAATTTTGAAAGAAATTTATTTCCAACCTGGTCATGTTGATATTCAGCCTCATGATGATCTGGAGCAGACCCAACATCTGAAGTTGAGGAAGCCTACAATTTTGAAGCAACATCTATATATTATGCTATGAGTATTTACAAACACAAGACACTGACATCATAAAAATGAAACAGAAGTCAAGATGAGCAAACCACTTTTAGATGCTCTCATATATACTATCGATATAGTGCCATTATTCAAATATAGTTAGTTACTAAACATGAATGGAAAACTATTATATATTATTGAGAGAGTGAACTAACCAACTCAGGAGCATATTGTTTCATAAGGGTATCATAGTCCAGTCCACTTTTTGCAGCCAATGCCTGCAAAGTTACAAAATCAAGGACATGGTTCTTAAAAAAAGTAAATGCTTGTTTTTTATCCAATTTATAAAGAGCAAATCGTACCCGCACAACACACTCCAAGCCACGGTAAGCACCAATGTCTCTTTCCAAACGTTTAATCTTCTTTTGTTGATAAATTTCTCTGGCAGAGAAACGTGATGGTGGTGGTGTCACATTTCTCTTTCTTGACTTAATTGCATCCTTATCTTTATTGCTAATTGCCTCATTAGCAATGGCTAGCCTACCATGTGGCATTCGATCTGTACTGTTGTAAATAACGTTGGCATCTAAGTCAGGCTTCTCAACTTGCCAGTTTGGTCCATATTCTCTTTCCATTCCTCTTGAAAGACATCCCTTTGTCAAAATTAGAAACCATGCATGAATCAGTGATACATAATTCTTAAAATTCCAAGTATTGTACATATATACGTCAAAGGTTTTTCTGTAGTCTTAATAGCAGAAAAAAATATGTATTTAGTGTCACAAGGCTGCAGCCTCTATACTTCTAGAAACCATCAATTCATCTTAAAAGACTAAGATCAGATCAACTCATTCAGGTCACACATCATGAACCTAACTTACCTTGTATTTTGGAGGGTTTATAAACTGTCACATATGGGGGAGTTCCTATTGAAAATTTCCAAAACTAGGAGGCAAGTAGCATCTATGTCTAAGTCCAAACTTAATCTAGTAATTGATCATTAGAGGTTCCATATTACCTTGGATTTGGTTCTCATAATTAAGCAGCAGTCTTTAAAAAGTAAAATTAAAGAGCTTACCCAAGCTTCTTGTGCTCTCTGGTTACATAGCTGTTGATTTTCTCCTTGTTGCATCCTGTGTGTGTGCTGCCAAGCAGCAGCAAGTCCTTGTTGCCCACCTTTTTTATGTTGCTACATTACAAATAAATTACTATATGCAACGATTTATATAGTAACAAGCTCTATGGATTGCTACAAATTAACAAGTACCAGGTACTGCTTCGTAGCGACCAAGCCTCGCGACCCACCGCATTGGTATACAGTATCTCCTCCAGCTAACCTATTTCTCTTTCCATTTAAAGATTTCTTCCTAAATTCAGGTGTACTCCAGTGCTCACAAAGCAAACGCCAACCCTCTTGAGTAACTGAAAAATCCTTTGGTTTAGAAGAAATCAAAGCTTCCACAGTAGGCCAATGGTTACCATCCTCATCAACATCCTCTGCTGGTACATTGCCATTTTTATATAACTTATTGGTAGCTCTTTTCTTCTCTTCGAACAGCATCTGTGGCACTTTTTTCTTGAAATTTTGCTCCAAGATTTTATCAGCTTCCGCTTTGTCAGTATGGTGGGCGGCAGGGAAGAACGAATGAAAAAAAAATTTTGCTATGAGAATAACTCGCGCGAAGATCAATGAGAAAATAGAGAAGCATACTATCTTTGATACTAATTAAGTACAAGATGTCATATATATATATATATATATATGTGTGTGTGTGTGTGTATACATATATATATATATATACATATATACATACATATATATATATATATACATATATATATACATATATATATATATATAACCAATCAAATTAAAGATAACAACTATGTGCTTAATAGGGTAGAGACTACAGATCTGTCCAATAATTTATTGCGCCCATGTGTCCATGACCATATTTTTACGTTGATGTACTTTAATTTGATCTAAAATAATTAATATATAAAGATTAGAAAAACCAAGTTACTATAAGGATTTATTTTTAAGTTATAGCCTATACAATACAGAATATTTTGCATTTTTTTCATGCAAATATAGTTCTCTTTGTCACATATTATTGCCGAAGGTACCATTGTGAACCATCAGTAACGTTGTGCCTTCTCGCTAATTTTTTCATGTAGCCGTGTGCCTCTATCTTGGCCTTCGGAAACTTATAACCATTTCCAAGAGGTATATTAAACCCCTTGGTTACTAATATACCCCGTCGCCACTAATAATCATTTCCAAGAGGTATATTAAACCTCTCGGTTACTAATATACCCCATCGGCCACTAATACTCATTTCCGAGAGGTATATTAAACCCCTCGGTTACTAATATGCCCCGTCGGCCACTTATAACCATTTCCGAGTGGTATCTTGAAATTCTCACTTACTTAAATATCCCGTCGGCCACATGCTAAATAGCCAAGTGTTCCCTTAATAACTCTCATTTAAATATCAAACGGTCGGCCACCTAAATCTTTCCGACTGTTTGTAGGACTTTTGCTTGGACACTTGGCAAAACTTAGGATTCTAGTAGTGCAAAGCATCAACATATATAGTTTGTATGACATGACGCTGACTACATATTTATAAGAGATAACTACACAAAACATATGAACCAGCTTGTAGAGACTCCATTGCTTGACACCTCACTGCTCCTTGAGATGCATAGACCTTGCTGCCAACCTACAAGTAAGAGATTTCATTATATATGTATGAACCTACACAGATTCATAGCACAGGTACAAATTGCCATCCATCTTCTCAGTAGTATGTCAAAATTTACTAGCACAAAATAACAATAGCCATTTCAATCTCAATTAGCCCAAACTAAAAATGATAGTTTTCTATTCAGTTTTAGCATTGTGAATAAAATTCATTGAATACAATCATGGATAAGTTAATTTGTTACTAATGTAAAATTACAGCTACTGTACATACTTGTATGACCTCTCAAGATGTCATAACCATTTTTATTCACTACTCCAAAATATAAGGACAACTACACTAAGAAAACAAGATGATACATTGGTAGATCATAGAACATGAATAGTAGCACACCTATTCTATTGCTCACAGAACAAAATTCATGTGAATGTTATCAGCATGTTGCTTTTAATACAATGGTGGATAGTAAAATCATCAACGGTTCAGTTTACAGAGATCTATTAAGGACTCCAAGAGGTGTACACCAAAAAAGCTTACGAAATTCGTCAGCGAACCCAAGTTAAGGACTGCGGGAACCCAAATTTTTCTACTGACGGGCAAACAATGTCAGTGAAATTCGTTTATCTTGACGGTTTGAAGAAACATGTCAGGGAAATAGAATATTTGTGTCAGTTTCATACCACGTCAAGAAAATTCATGTAGCCCTGACGGCTGAATACAAGCACGTCATTAAAATATCAGCCCTTCAGGGCTAGTTGAGTTTCTGGCAGTGTGAAAAGAAGAGGAGGAAGAATAAGCGGTAGGAGAAGAAGAATACCATTGCCCAACTAGTTGGATCAGTTGCACTTTCGTTTCTTTAACCTTGCTCTCTTGCTACTGTTGAGACCCTGGGCATTGTTTAAATAGACATTGCATACTTTCAGATATATTTAATTAAGGGTGAATAACTAACATGATTTCTAAACCTTTGACTCGGGATTAACTTACATCTCGGTGTTTCATACTGACGGAGCGTGAAACTCCTCACCGGGAGACCGGGCAAGTCCCCCTTTGCCGGTTCGGCCGGAGGCGCAAGGTGAGGTTCTTAGCCCCTAATCTGAGAGACCTCAGCGAGAAAGAACGCGTGGACACAGGCGGTTTAGACAGGTTCGGGCCGCTGAGAAGCGTAATACCCTACTCCTGTGTTCTGGTGGATCTGTGAATGTTCAAGAATCCGGAGAGGGTTCAGCCTCCAGACCAAATCAGCCAGAGTCCCCTCCCCCTCTTTCCTAGGCCTGGGCCTCCTTTTATATGGCAAGGGGCTACCACATGGGCCACGAGCTACCTAAGAAGGAAAATATTCTTTTACAATTAGGGCTATCCTACTGCTGGAAGCAGCCATTGACAGACGCCGCAGCACGCCTCTGCTTAGCCAGCTGACCCATCCGAGGGACGCCCGTTTCGTCCTCCATTAAATGGCGGGCGACTTTCTCGTCTTGCCTGCGCCGGAATCTGGAATGCATCTGACCGGGACTGGTGTACCAACTCCAGGAGTTGGCACGCCAGCTCCGGCTGAGAGACGAGAGACAGAGGGCTCTCATCATTCTGACGGGACGGGGCGAGGCATGCTGCAGGCCGCCTGGCGCCACCTAACCCGCGATCTGACCGGTCTGTGATCGGTCACTCGCTGCGACCGGTCACGGACCGGATAGGCATGTGCCACGCCGCATTAAATGCGGCGTAGTGCGCTCGTCTGAACCGCCATAAATGCGGTTAGGTGAGCTCTGCCACGCTCACCTAACCCGCACACGTGGCACCAAGACCACAGGGGGTCAGGGCACCCCAGCCCTCGGGGCAGAATCGGGAGCGGCCCGACCCCCGGGGGAGACCGGGAGGGCAGCCGCCACGTCACCCTCGGGCCCGACCCCTCCGGAGGAACGGGCCACGTGGATCACTGTGGCCGCCCTTCCCTTTGGTCTCGACACCCCCGGTCCCATGTCACCGACAGTAGCCCCCGGCGTTACGCCTGGGGGGCCACACACCTGCGGGGGGCACCCAGGCTTGACGCCACCCCTCGGGCCCGATGACAGGTGGGACCGGCCCCACAGGCAGGCAGGACTCCTACGGTCGCGAGCCGCGCTCATCGGCGTGGAATGCCAACCGACATTAATGAGCGATCTCTTCGTAACCGCAACATTACTCGAGGCAGCGCGCGGATCGGGACACGTCGGTCCGTTTCGCCTGGGGATGTGATGATGGCGCTTTTTGCGGTAACCGAGCGCGATTAATGCGCACATGATCTGTCCCTCCTCAATCGCCACGGCCGCACGACTGCCGCGTGCGCCGCAAGCGGGCGAGTGGGGTTAGTGGAGGCGTGGGCGCGAGAAACGAGGGGGCAAGGAAGTGGGCGCGGGAAACGAGGAGCCGGGCGCGGCACAGGCAGGGGTATAAAAGGCGCCGAGGAAGGGATTTGCTTCCTTCCTCTCGCCACTTTTTCCTTGCCTTTGCCATCCGTGCTCTAGCTCTTCGTTTCAATCGCCTCACGCTCGCCACGCGCACTCGTTCTCAAGCTCCCCCTCCGCCGGCGCCATGGCACGAAGCTCCGCACCGCTTGACGGCAGTGTGCTGCCGCCTTCTCGCATTACCAACGAGAGGCAGGCCGGGCTGTCGCGCCGGTTCATGCCGGGATCTGCCGCCCGGGAGGTGGTCATGCTGGGCGAGGGACGCCCGGCGCCGCTCTACCCGGGGCGGTCCGTCTTCTTTTTTTCCTTCGCCATGGCGGGCCTGATCGCGCCATTCTCCACATTTTTTATGGATGTTCTGGAGTTCTACGATCTCCAGATGACGCACCTCACCCCCAACGCAGTGATGACGCTGGCCATCTTTGCACACCTGTGCGAGATGTTCATCGGGGTGCGCCCATTCCTTCGACTGTTTCGGTGGTTCTTCACCGTGCAGCCGGTATCGCCGCCGACGATGGTCAGTGGCTGCTACTTCCAGCCGCGGGGGCAACTGCTGAACCGCTACATCCCGTGCGTCCTTCGCAAGAAGTGGGACGACTGGAAGAGTGATTGGTTCTACACCCCCCTCGCCGACGAAGCGCGCCTCCGACTCCCAAGCCAGCCCCCAGCGCAGGTGCCTAGCTGGCGGGCGACGGTGGATCTGGGGGACGGCTACGACGCCGTCCTGGACCGCCTGGCGGGCCTACGAACCCAGGGGCTCACGGGGGCCATGGTGTTCGGCGACTACCTCCGCCGCCGGATCGCGCCGCTCCAGCGACGCGCCAGGGGCGCCTGGGAGTACACCGGGACCGAGGACCTCCTGAGGACCCACCAGGGGCGCAAGTGGGACTGGGACCCCGAGGACTTCAGGATGGTGGTCCAACGGGTGCTAAACCTTAGCTCCGTGGAGTCATCCCTCATCCCTCAAGGGATCCTCCCTCTCTGCTGCGACCCGGAGCGTGCCAACATCCTGGCCATCATGTAGGTGGTCGGGGCGTCGGGGGATCGGGCTCCCCGAGGCCACGATGGCGTGGGCGGTAGCCACAGAGGGGGCCAATCTACCTCCGGAGGGGGCCATGCTTCTGGGTCCCGCGATGGGGCCCCGGGGGGCAGCTGCCCTGCCGATGCCAAGGGTAAGAGGAAGCAGGAGGGGACCCCTCCTCCATCTCCTCCCCGAGGGGGCGGGGCGGTGCGCGTCAGCAGCAGGCGCCCGGAGGGCGCCGCGCAGAAGCCTCAGCCCGAGGGTGAGCGGAAGAAGAAGCGGCTCCGCAAGATGGGGGAGACCGAGCCGTGCAGGGGGAGCCTCATCACGCCCCCAAAGTGGTCGTTCAGCCGGCCACCCCGCAGGTTCGATCCCCCACCTGCAGCGGCCAAATTCTTACTCCCAAACTCACAAGGCAAGTCTTTACTTACCTCTTTCTGTTTCTTGTTTTTCTTCTGCCTCAGCGAGATCCCGTCCCGCCCCACGCGCCACCCCAAGACCGGCTGGCCCGAGGCCGGGGAGATGGTGACCGCGGAGGCCCAGAGGCGGGAGGCCGACCTGCAGGAAGCTGCAGGCCGTCTCCGGGAAGCCCAAGAGGCTGCCCGGGAGGCGGCCTGGGTCCGGAAGGCCGAGGAGGCCGCTCGGGAGGAGGCCAGGGTCCGCCGGGCCGAGGAGGCTGCCCGGAAGGCAGAGCGGCGCGCGCGCACACGAGGCGCGAGCGGCCGAGGCTGCCACCCAGGTCCCCGCCCCGACTGCACCCGAGGCGGAGGCCGCCACCGAGGCCGTTCGCGGCGATGCCGAGAGGGCGCACCCGGGGCCCGACGCCCCGGGCGGCGCTCCGGACGAGCCGGCTTCGGGAGAGGCCCCCGAAGCCAGCGAACCGAGTCGAGCTACACCACCACCGAGATGGCCCTCCCCTCTTCCTTCCACCGTCCCGCTGAGCGCGGAACCCCTCCTGCAGGCCTTGGCCACAGCAAACAGCACAGTGCTGGACGGGCTAAGCGCCCAGATGGAGGCCCTGCAGGCGGAGCGGGCGGAGATCGACGCAGCGTGGGCGCGCGTCGAGGAGGGGCGGCGCTCCGTGGAGGCCATGGTGGAGGCGGGCTGTAAGACGCACCACCTACACACCTTGCGGCTCGAGGCTCGTCGCAGTAGCCTGGCGGAGATCGCCAGGGAGGTGGAGGAGGAGCGGGAGGCTGCCCTCATCGCCACCGCCATGCTCGACGGGGCACGGGACGACCTCCGCCTCCAATACGGGAGCCGGGTGGCGGAGCTGGAGGAGAAGCTCGACGCCGCCCGGGGAGTTCTCGACGCCGTCGCCGCCCGGGAGCGGCGGGCGGCGAAGATCGAGGCAGCGACCCGCCAGCGCGAGGAAGCCCTAGAGGCTTGCACCATGGCGCTGGAGGAGACCCTTACTACGCTCGGGGGACGGGCCTCGTGCTTGCTCGTGCAAGAGGCCGCCGTGCGCCGACGGGCCAAAGCCCTTGACCTCCACGCCCGGGAGCTGGAGGCGCTAGAGGAGCACGCCCGCCCCCTGTATGTGAAGGACGCGGCGCTGGCGGACCGCGAGGCCGCCACCACCACACGGGAGGCGACGCTGGCGGCGCACGAGTCCACCTCCGCCGAGCAGGAGTCCACACTCCGCCTCCGCGAAGACGCACTCGCCGAGCGGGGGCGAGCCCTCGAGGAGGCCGAGGCCGCGGCGCAGCAGCTGGCGGACAGCCTGTTCCTCCGCGAGGCGGCGCGGGAGGAGCAGGCGCGCCACAATCTGGAGAGCGCCCGCGCCGAGAGGGATGCGCTAAACCAGCAGGCCTCTGAGCTCGAGGCGCGGGCGAAGGAGCTGGACGCGCAAGCACGAGGCGGCGGGGCGGCCGCGGGCTACGGCGATCTAGCCGCCCGCCTCACAGCCGCCGAGCACACCGTCGCCGAGCTGCAAGGCGCCCTGGACTCATCCGCCGGGGAGGTCGAGGCCCTCCGGCTGGCGAACGAGGTGGGGCCCGGCATGCTCCAGGACGCCGTCTCCCGCCTCGACCGCGTCGGGCGGCAGGCGGGCATCTGGGGCGGGCGGTACGCGAAGTACGCCGCCAACCAGGGGGGCCTCGCCCAGCGCCTCTCGGAGATGGCCGGGGACCTTGAGAGGTTCCCCGAGGAGATCGAGGAGACGATCAAGTCTTCCTCAAGGGACCTCGCCTGGGGGGCGGTGGAGCTCGTTTTGGCGAGCTACCAAGCCCGGGACCCCGACTTCTCCCCGTGGATGGCGCTGGAAGAGTTCCCCCCCGGGACCGAGGACGGCGCGCGCACGCAAGTCCGGGACGCCATCGACCAGATCGTCCACGGCTTCAAGGGAACAGCCCCTCGGCTCGTTTTCGCCCTCGACTCCGACGAGGAGGAGGGCGGCGACGATGGGGTGAACGACGACAGCGACGGCGAGGCCGACGACTCGGGCGCGTCGGAGTGAGCCCCCGGGCCCCCGCGTATCTTAATAATTTTTCCTTCTTCTTCTGAGGCCTTCGAGCCCATGCTTTGTACAGACTGGTTTTATTTTACCTGCAATCAAATGGGATTTTAATTTCTAAGTCAGTTATATTTGCTATATGCATGATAAGGATGGTCTGTGTTGCGATCCTTCTGCATCTTGGCTTGAGCGAGTGTGTTAACGACGAAATTTGGTAAATCATGCATTGGATTCAGAGTTAAAGCCGAAGCTAATTGGAGGAGATAAGCGATTACAGAAACAGAGTATGAATCGGCTGCAAGCCAAATCGGCTACGGTGTGCATCGGCTGAAACAGAATCGGACAAGGATAGCCGATATAGCCGATTCCGATGAGGAGATGGCAGGATCATTGTCGGGTTCGGTTGGTGTGCTTCATGAGGATTGCCACGTACGGATTGGGTCCGAAGAAGGCAATTGTATCTATTAATTAGGATATTTGTTAGTTTCATTTTATCTTTAGGAAAGTGTGTTTAGTGTCCCTTAAGGACTTTATGTTTTTCTTTTATCTTTAGGAAAGTTTCTTTCTTGTCCTACAAGGACTAGTATCTCCCCATGGGTATAAATATGTACACCCGGGGTTATTGTAAGGAATCAACTCTCGATCAATACAATTCGGCGCATCGCCACCTTTTACTCTGTTACGGTTTATTTATCAACCGGCGGAATTTGTCACCTGACGCGGGGCTGCATCGGCTGTCGATCTCCGGCGAAGGGGTAAGTTCAATGTTCCGTCGGTTCAGGCAATTGTATCATCTACGACGGCGTCGTTCAAGGCTGCATCAGTACATTCGACCTCTTGGATTGCTCTGGTTTGGATGATATATTTGCCTGGCTATTTATCATATGTCTTCTGTTAATCTAGTATTAGCATCTCGATTTAGTTTTATCGGCTGCTTCTCGTTTTAGGGTTTCTGCCGGTATCGGCTAAATCGTCTTGCTAGATTAGATTAGCTTAGGCATCTACCACCCTGAAAATCAGTCAAGGGCTTGATCATCTAAATACCGTGTTTCTTTACATACTTAGTGCTGCATCAGTTGAGTTTGACCTACTAAGTCGTGCTTAGAACCATGAATCTCTATCCTGCTTTTTGATTGCCGATAAGGGTTTCATCGGGGTTTCAGCCGATGAGTTATCTGGACGTTGCATCGGCTTATAAGGATTGCATATAAGTTGAATTTAGCCGATAACAACAAAGGTTTCACTGTTTAATCTAATCTTGTGGATTTTATGGCATTGGATCTATGTTAGGCTCACTTCATCGGCTATGCTATGAATATATATAATCTCTCTCTTGGGATGTTTTTAGACATAAGTGATTTATACTGTCTCGGCGCCCTATCTGATCTATCCCAATCACTTGGTTTAAATATATTTTGAGATTTAGATTATGTATCATTGATATCTACAGCCGATCGAGTATGTCTAACTGTCGTTTCACTTTATCAAGTCATTGCCGATCTAATGCATATTATCATCAGCCGATTGTCTCTTTGTCATTATTTACATCAAGTGTCAGAATCTACATTGAACACATAGCCGATAGCTCAAAACCCTATCGCTATCGGCTGTTATCAGGATCGGCTGGAATTACTACATCGGCTATGTTGGCCGATCGGTTCTTTGATGTGCTATTTGTATATCTTGTCAGTTGCAGGATCAAACTGACTGGCACGCCCGCATCTCACCAAGATTTGGACCTGCACTGGAGCTAAGCAGATCTCCCAGGCCAGTGTGTGTTTTTTGCATCAACAGAGTGCTCGTGCCCGGGCCCCAGCCTCAAGCGGCGCGGGTCGGAGCTAGTGCCTGGGGAGATCCGCGTGTCGAGACTGGCCAGGCCGGGAGCGTGGTGACCGAGGGTTAGGGGGACCCGATTATGGGCCATTGCCGATTCCCCCCCGGAGTTCACCGCGCCCCGGGGCACGGCTCGGTTTTGGGCCCCGTTTGGCGATTTTAGACAACTCGGGCCACCGAGGGCAGGGTCGAGCACGAGCAGGCTGACTCAAGTCAAGACTTTTCAAAAGGAAACGATAACACAGACGCAATTCTTAGGAAATTGAGAACGCTTGTTATTGAAATGCTGAGAAGAAAAAATTAAACAGGTAAAGACATGTGGGAGCCCCCGGCCAACCCTGCGTGCCCGAGGGGGACGCGGGGTTGGCCTGAGCCCGAGGTACGACACCCGACCCCCTTATGGGTAGAAGCGGCGAAGATGCTCGATGTTCCACGGGTTAGGCAGTTCTGTGCCGTCGCCCGTGGCCAATCGAACCGAGCCCGGCCGGGGGACGCCGATCACTCGATACGGACCCTCCCACATTGGTGAGAGTTTGCTCAGTCCAGCACGCGTTTGGACGTGGCGTAGGACGAGATCGTCGATGCAGAGTGATCGGGCCCGGACATGGCGCTGATGGTAGCGCCGCAGGCTATGCTGGTAGCGCGCGGCTCGGAGGGCCGCGCGCCGCCTTCGCTCTTCTAGGTAGTCGAGGTCATCTCGGCGAAGCTGATCTTGATCAGCCTCGCAATACATGGTGGCCCGAGGGGACCTCAGGGTGAGCTCGGATGGGAGAACCGCCTCCGCGCCGTAGACGAGGAAGAAGGGTGTTTCCCCAGTCGCTCGGCTTGGAGTGGTTCGGTTCACCCAGAGCACCGCCGGCAGCTCCTCGATCCACGAGTCTCCGTGCTTCTTGAGGATGTTGAAGGTCTTGGTCTTGAGGCCCTTGAGGATTTCCGCATTGGCGCGCTCCACTTGGCCGTTGCTTTTGGGGTGGGCGGGTGAGGCGAAACAGAGCTTAATGCCCATGTCTTCGCAATAGTCGCTGAAGAGCTCACTAGTGAACTGGGTGTCGTTGTTCGTAATGATACAGTTAGATACCCCGAACCGAGCAGTGATGCCCCTGATGAATTTTAGCGCCGAGTGCTTGTCGATCTTGATGACCGGATAAGCCTCGGGCCACTTAGTGAACTTGTCGATCGCAACGTACAGATACTCGAACCCGCCCGGAGCCTTCCTGAAGGGACCCAGGATGTCCAGCCCCCAAACAGCAAATGGCCATGAGAGAGGTATGGTCTGCAGGGCCTGAGCCAGCTGATGCGTTTGCTTGGCGTGAAACTGGCACGCCCTGTATCGTCGGACCAGGTCCACTGCATTGTGGAGCGCCGTCGGCCAATAGAAACCCTGGCGAAAGACCTTGCCCACCAAGGTGGGTGAGGCGAAGTGGGCTCCGCACTCGCCTTCATGGACATCGGCAAGAAGCTCGACGCCTTGTTCCCGAGGAATGCACTTTAGGAGTACTCCGTTGGCCCCGCGCCGGTAGAGGGTCCCTTCCACCAGCACATAGCGCTTGGAGATGCGATGGACGCGTTCACTCCCTTCGCGGTCCTCGGGTAGAGTCTGATCTGTGAGGAACGCTTGGATCTCGGCCATCCAAGCGATCAATCATGGGGGGCCGGGGCCAGCCCCCCCCAGGTCCCGAGGCCTGGACTCCGACGGGCCTCGGGGGCCGTACGGGCGCGTCCGTCTCCCCTAAGGGGTCGGGTCGTGCCGACGGCTGGGCCAGCCTTTCTTCAAAGGCCCCCGGTGTGGGTCGGGGCTCGCGACGAAGCGAGCCGTGAGAGTTTGTCGGCGACCACGTTATCTCGTCTGGACACGTGCCGAAGTTCTATCCCGTCGAAATGGCGCTCCATATGCTGCACCTCGCGGACGTAGGCGTCTATCTGTGAGTCGGAGCACCGGTACTCCTTGGAGACCTGGTTAACGACCAACTGGGAGTCGCCTAGAACCAGGAGGCGGCGGATCCCCATTCCAGCCGCCACTCTGAGTCTCGCAAGGAGTCCCTCGTACTCCGCCATATTGTTGGTTGCCCGGAAATCTAGGCGAACCAAATATCTGAGGACGTCTCCGCTCGGCGAGGTCAAGGTGACCCCTGCGCCGACGCCCTGCAGGGCCAGGGAGCCGTCGAACTGCATCACCCAGTATGCGGCGTGAGGCAGCTGCGAGGGGCTCGCGTTGGCCTCGGGGACGGAGACGGGCTCGGGAGCTGGGGTCCATTCCGCCAAAAAGTCGGCGAGGGCCTGATTCTTGATCGCGTGGCGTGGCTCAATGCGCAAGTCAAACTCGGAGAGTTCGATTGCCCATTTCACCACCCGTCCAGTACCCTCTCGGTTGCGCAAGATCTGGCCGAGTGGGTAGGACGTGACCACCATGACCCGGTGCACCTGGAAATAATGGCGCAGCTTCCTCGAGGCCATCAGAATCGCGTAGAGCATCTTCTGGGCCTGAGGGTATCGGGTCTTGGCGTCCCGCAGCGCTTCACTAACAAAGTAAACGGGCCGCTGCACCTTTCGGCGGGGCCTGTCCTCTTCCTTGAGGGCACCGTTCCCAGGGCGCTCATCGTCCGAGGGGCCTCGCCCGGCCCACTCGGCTTTTGTGCCGACGACCTCGGGGTCGGAGGGCGTCGGGCGCGGCCTTCCCGCAGTGGCCCGAGGGCCTTCCTAGGGGTCGGGGGCGTCCGGCGCCGTCGGACAAGCGGGCAGAGGGCCACATCCGGTCGTCAGGGTCCTTAGGCCGCCGTCCGGCTCGGGGGCCTCTCCTCCCTTTTGTCCCGGGTCGGGTCGACACAGGGTGGGGGCGGGCGGGTCGAGGGCTGTCCTCGCCGCGCTCCACAACCAACGCCGCGCTGACTACCTGCGGAGTTGCCGCCAAGTAGAGTAGCAGCGGCTCATCGGGCTCCGGGGCGACCAGGATCAGAAGGGAGCTGAGGTATGCCTTCAACTGGGTGAGTGCCCGCTCAGCCTCCCCCGTCCAGGTAAACGGCCCGGAGCACATAAGGAGCTTAAATAGGGGCAGCGCCTTCTCTCCCAGCCTCGATATGAATCGGCTTAAGGCAGCCATGCATCCGGTGACGCATTGCACGTCCTTAAGCTTGCTGGGGGGGCGCATCCGCTCTATAGCTCGTATCTTCTCGGGGTTGGCCTCAATGCCTCGGGCAGAGATCAAGAACCCGAGAAGCTTGCCCGTGGGCACACCGAACACACACTTTTCGGGGTTCAGTTTTATGCGGGCAGAGCGGAGACTTTCGAAAGTCTCCGCTAAATCTGAGAGCAAGGTGTCTTGGTTGCGCGTTTTCACAACCAAGTCATCGACATAGGCCTCAACATTGCGCCCTATCTAACTACCCAAAGAAATATGAGTAGTACGCTGAAAAGTAGGACCTGCATTCTTTAACCCGAAGGGCATAGTTGTATAACAATAAGTTCCTAAAGGGGTAATGAATGCAGTTTTTTCCTCATCCTTCCTAGCCATGCGAATCTGATGATATCCTGAGTATACATCTAGAAAGCACAAAAGGTCGCACCCCGCGGTGGAGTCGATATCGAGCCGCGCGTCTGGCCCCCCATGCATATCTTCTTGGGTCAGAGGCGTTGATGAGGGAACCGCGGACGAACGGCGTGTGTTAGCCGTCGTCCGCCGTGCCCTCTGCCTCGACGACATAGAGCCAGCGGCGGCAGCGCCAGAGGTTCCGGTGGCGAAAGACCGCCTGCTGGTGCCTAGGCACTGCTGCGCCGTCATGACCAGGTTGACCACGTCATCCAGCCAACGCTGGGCTGGGGTCTCTGGATCGGGGACGACGGGCAGGTGACGCAAGAGTGCGCCCGCAGCCTGGAGCACGCCCTGAGGCGTGCCGCCATCGCCGTAGGTGAGGCGACGATGCACCCCGACTCGCCGTCCTCCTCCATCGCCTGCGAGCGGCGAGGTCGCGGATCCCTCAACCTCCTCAAGCGCCTTCCCCCATCCAAGATTCCGGTGGGAGGGGGACGACGGGGTGCGAGCTCGATGGCGCGGGTTCTGCTCCCCGCCATCACCGCTGGCGCTCAAAGAAGGGTTGTACGCCACTGCCTCTTCGGCCATAGGGCTGACCTGGCGAAGCTTGGCGCACATGAAAAGAAACGGGGGCTCAGAAAAACACACGTGCGCCCCCTAATTGGCGTGCCAGATGACGGAGCGTGAAACTCCTCACCGCGAGACCGGGCAAGTCCCCCTTTGCCGGTTCGGCCGGGGGCGCAACGTGAGGTTCTTAGCCCCTAATCTGAGGGACCTCACCGAGAAAGAACGCGTGGACACAGGCGGTTTAGACAGGTTCGAGCCGCTGAGAAGCGTAATACCCTACTCCTTTGTTCTGGTGGATCTGTGAATGTTCAAGAATCCGGAGAGGGTTCAGCCTCCAGACCAAATCAGCCAGAGTCCCCTCCCCCTCTTTCCTAGGCCTGGGCCACCTTTTATATGACAAGAGGCTACCACATGGGCCACGAGCTGCCTAAGAAGGAAAACATTCTTTTACAATTAGGGCTATCCTACTGCCGGAAGCAGCCGTTGACAGACGCCGCAACACGCCTCTGCTCAGCCAGCTGACCCATCCGGGGGACGCCCGTTTCGTCCTTCATTAAATGGCGGGCGACTTTCTCGTCTCGCCTGCGCCGGAATCTGGAATGCATCTGACCGGGACTGGCGTACCAACTCCAGGAGTTGGCACGCCAGCTCCGGCTGAGAGACGAGAGACAAAGGGCTCTCATCATTCTGACGGGACGGGGCGAGGCATGCTGCAGGCCGCCTGGCGCCACCTAACCCGCGATCTGACCGGTCTGTGATCGGTCACTCGCTGCGACCGGTCACGGACCGGATAGGCATGTGCCACGCCGCATTAAATGCGGCGTAGTGCACTCGTCTGAACCGCCATAAATGCGGTTAGGTGAGCTCTGCCACGCTCACCTAACCCGCACACGTGGCACCAAGACCACAGGGGGTCAGGGCACCCCAGCCCTCGGGGCAGAATCGGGAGCGGCCCGACCCCCGGGGGAGACCGGGAGGGCAGCCGCCACGTCACCCTCGGGCCCGACCCCTCCGGAGGAACGGGCCACGTGGATCACTGTGGCCGCCCTTCCCTTTGGTCTCGACACCCCCGGTCCCATGTCACCGACACATTCTATCCAAACAAGCTTCCTAAGTTTGTTATATGGTTTAATACAGTCCTTAGACCCACTAAAAATATTACGTGGGCATGCCATATCATCCACGCATGCAAATTCAACATTTAAATATCCATTGTGCCCTTACATTTTGTATGAAGAAAATCAATTGAGAACAAACAAAAAAATAACGGCAATTGTCCATTGGCAAAAAAAAATGTCGCATTGGTAATTAAAGAATGCAACAATTTCCTTTGTTTTATGCTCAATATCCTTTTTCCCTTTGTTTTTATTTTCTTTTTTCCGGAGAAAATGTAAGGGTAAAATGGGCATTTAAATGTTGACTTTGCGTGTGTGAATAACGTGGCATATTCACATGGCGTTTTTGTGGGGTCCAAGGAATATATTAAGCCACGTGACAATCTTTACAGACTTGGACAATATGAAACATTGAGGACTAATTTGACCCCAAGCAAAATTTCAATGACCAAATTGGCTATTCACCCTTTAATTAATATGATCCCTTTGGTTATGAATATTTGATGGTTATGATAAAGTTCAGTCAAACTTTCACCATCAATATTGAAATTCTTAGTTCAAAAATATTTAAAAATAATATGTGTACATTTATCTCTAAATTTATTGTAATATAAAATTGTGGTCAAAATTATACTTTCAAGACTTTGAAAGAAAATCAAACATCATGTATTTATTGCCGGAAGGAGTATTTCTTATTTAATTACCAATGCAACATTTTTTTAAAATAGCTAGTTATTTTTTATCAATGCAATGGACAATGAAATTTAGCTATTAATCATATATTCACAAGTGGGTAAATTGGGTGACCACCTCTAGCTAGTTGTGCCCGAAATTCCGTAAATTCTCAGTTATTCTGCATTTGTTTCTTTTTGCATCTCAGAAAGCATGCACATTTTGGATGCTTCAATGTGTATCATCCATATAAACAAGCATAGTAGAAACAGAATATATTGCTAGATATGCTAAATATTCCTTTATGTATTTAACTGTCTGGGCTCAAATAGTGGGTGCCAACTTAACCCTGATTAAGATAGCCACGCAAAAGTGCTAGCTGAGATCACTTTGATGACACATCAAAAATATTCCATTACAAGCCTGAATCTGATAATACAACCTACAGGTTTCATTATTGAAACCAAAACAATGACATGGTTGAACAACAAATACAAACTGTGTTGGTTAAAATATATCTATATGTTTATATGGGTAAGCACCCCATATGAAATTTTTCACGTTAGTGGAAGAAATAGCGGATAAAGTTTGACATCCATCTAGATGCCAAACTAAATATAACTGCCCCCGTGCTCCGATTAGAAGAAGAGACCACACAAGTTATAACATACTACTTATTAATTTTGAATTTATAATAATTAAATCAATAACATATATACTAAAACTGAAAGTCACTTAATATTTATTAATTTCAAATTACATAGTTATTGAGTCAGGAAAAACTATAATCAAGTTTATAAGAAGATTTCAACTTTGCATTTATACCATTACTCAATTGAGCATTATTTTACCAAAAAAAATACAATTAATAGTACGCATCAGGTGCAATGTATTTAGTAATTGTGGATCAATGTTTGTCATACTTTGCTAATTATTAATTTTAATTGCAAGAATTGACCTCATCATGAATTATCGAGACTCCAATATTACTTAGTAAGAGTAAATTGCATTCACGGTGTATCAATTTGACAGGTGGGTGCAATTTGGTGCAAGAACTTGAGAAATAAGCATCCTAGTGTAACAACTAGGCAAGTGCAAATTAGTGTAAGAACTTTATAAGTGAGTGTACTCAGTTCAATAACCCCATAGGATGGGTGTGATTTTGGTACAATAAGTTAAGAAGTGATGCGACAACTTAATTATTTTGAGTTTTTTTCTTATACATATTCAATTTTTAAGTATACTAGCGCAGATTTGTATAAGCATATCTAAATTTTTATTCCAATATCTGAATGTCAATTAAACTTTACTATGTAAAAAATATTATATTTTGGTTGAGATTTGAGAGAGTGAAGAAAAAATCCAAACCGGTGTTGCAAATTGGATGTCCAATGTAATTCTTAAAGATTAAATTCAAGAATATAAGTAATATTAGGTAATATCAGTAGGATTGCTATGTGATGGCATATCGATATCGTGAAAAAAAACTCACCTAGTACTCATTAACCAAAACAACATATACTTAGCCAAGTTGTTGCACCAAAATATCAAATTGTCAAATTCTTGCACTAGAATGCACCCACTTGTTAAGTTGTTATATTCAAACATTCAATTCTCATGTTCTTGAATTATATCGCACCCACCTTCACCCTATAAATGAGATTTCAAGCTGAGCGAAACCAATTACAACTCTAGGACATGTACACCTTTGTATTTACAAATTTCGAATGTAAGAACTACTATGCTGAATAAATAGAAGCAACAGAAAATTTATTTGATTGTTCTGTATATAAATTTACATTAATAATTTAAATTTGCAACTGTTTTAGATATGAAAATCATGTAATATACATTACCCATGGTAATGCACAGGTTACCGGCTATAGTACGACTAATTACTCAAGTTGGAAGGATATTTATCAAAACCACTAACAGAGCACCTATGGGTGCTTAAAAAGGTTGTTCTAAATTTTCTTAAAATGTGGGCATATATGCAAAGGACATATATGTTGGCTAGATGTACATATAAAAAACATAGTGAGAATGTAAAGGTCTAACAAATATAACCTAGCTGAGGTACTAATTAAACCAGAGAAAAGAGGGCTGCTAAGGAATGGTATCTCATCTGAATGGGATACTTATTGACGTCAGCATACTTTAAGTGATTGACGTCAATGTTGACATCACTGTACATACGCGGTACCATGTATGATACCTATTGGTACCAAACATGATACCTAAGTAACAGGTCATATACCCTACAGGTATCACGTCAATGCTGACATCACTGTATACGTATGAGGTACCATGTATGATACCTATTGGTATCAAACATGATACTATCCCATCCGGACAGGATATTTTAAGTGATTGACGTCAATGCTGACGTCATTGTATATACATGGTACCATGTGTGATACCTATTGGTACCAAACATGATACCTAAGTAACATGTCATACTATAGGTATCACGTTAATGTTGACGTCACTGTATACATACGTGGTACCATGTATGATACCTATTGGTATTGAACATGATATCTGAGTACTAAATTTCATACTCTATAGGTACCAAGCATGATACCTATATGTACCAACCATGGTACCTAGGTACTAGGTTGATACCTGTAGGTATCAAATCCGATACCTATAGGTAGCAGACTTGGTACCTGTGTATCAGGTTTGATACCTATAGGCCAAAGTATCATGATACCACTAAAGTATCATAGCAATAAGAACCAAAAAATCGTATGTTTATCAAGAGAGAGCTCAATAAAATCCAATAAAGGAAATCATTTTCAGGAAAAAGGGCCAACCGTCGTCGTCGCCTCCATGCTCATGAGGGTGATAGTCAAAGAGAGAGGGAGAGAGAGAGAGAGTGGAGGGGAAGGGGAAGAGATAAAGGAAAGGATAAGATTGAATAGGTAGTGTGGAGAGTGAGGGCTAGATATTTACTAGTAGTAGTTATCCCGTGTCTACGGGACTCCGTTCCCTAGATTTTCTGTAGACAAAAAAAATGCAATGTTACATTTGGGATTTTTCCTGAATTATTAAGTTGGTCTAATTTCTTGAACTTATTCTTCTACAGCTGATTTGGACTTTCTTTATTTTGTATTTACTCCAAAAGTTTCTCTTTTTTTTGGGGGGAGACTCCAAAAGTTTCTTAATTTAAGTTAAACGAAGTATAAGTTCCAATAACTGATTTAGGGGATCTTTTTTAAATTATGTTATATGTTGCTATACATGTCTTGAGACAACGATACATTGGAAAGGGATCTCTTCTTCAGCTCCCTCCTTGGTCAAGGCATTTATCATGACCTTTAAGTTTGACAAAAATAGTTCATGGGTTAACTGGAAATTAGTTTATGATCATTGCCCAATAAGAGGGTTAACTGATGAAAATGAACAGCAGCAGGCCAGTCATGGTAATTTTCTTTCACTAGTCATTAACCATTCATAGGGTATGTTTCAACTGAGTTGTCATAATTGTAAGTGTCTCAAAAATATTTGCTCTGTTGAGTCCTAGGTCAGTTAATATTTACATGTTACACCAACCAGTGGTCAACAGGGTTGGAGGCTTGAGTCTGGGGCAAAAGAGATGTCATGAAAGGTCTTCATAATCCGTTATGACTTTCAGAATTTGCTGTCAAATTTGGTTATGTGTTGAAAATTTCAGCTGCTAATTGCTTCAACTACTCTTTCTGGATCATGCTTTGGACTTGGGATGTATTTATGTTTCAGGTAACCTGAAACTCCGAATCCAAGTTTCAAAATTGAAAGGATATTGTGCCACATTTCATGTTAACTGGCAATATGTGTCTAGCCATTTTTTGAATCCATTCAATTGAGCTATCTATAGACTTCGACCACTGAAGTAACAGTATTTCACTTCAGAGATTCCAAAGTCCAAACTGACTGCTGAAGAACAAAACCCTGCCACTGCATTTCCTACAGATGTGAAACTAATTCTACATGTATTGGAAAACTATTCTTGATTAATCCGAAGTGGAACAATAATCCTTGGCATCTACATAGCCAGATTAGGAATGTAAGGTAATCTTGGATCTTTATTAAACAGGCATACAATGAACACTAACAAAACATCAAGCTTTTGCTTCTTCAGGTTCTAGTTCTTCCTAATTCCTCAACTTCCTTCTACTACTTCTACTCTCCAAAAACAAAAAAGAGCGACGAATTCAAGCATGCTATCCTTCTCCTTCTCCCCCCATTCATTTACACAGCTCACCACCATCATCACAAATTCACAACAAACTTGCAGCAAATTCGCCATTGCAGACAGAGAGATCAAACAACCCAAAACGCACAACCTTCTTTTTGTGTTCTTTTTCTGTTGAGAGTTTGGTGGTTCAATCGAATGGCGACTTGGCCTTGGATGAGGGGTAGATCATGGCGGAGGAGCCGGAGAAGCTGCTGCTGCTGCAGCTGTTGCTATTGCTGTTGCTTGGGCCACCGCCGCCGCCTGACCGCTGCTGCCGGCACGGCGGCGTGCTCGACGTCGACGTTGCGGCGGCAACGGCGGCGCGAGGCGGCGAGGCACCGGCCTTAAGGAGGAGGTCGACGTTGGCGTAGTCATCGCGATCGAGGCGGATCTCGTTGAGCATGGCGGCGACGTCCTTCATGGTGGGGCGGTCGTCGGGGGCCGGTGTGACGCAGAGGAGGGCGACGCCCATCACCTGCAGCATCTCCTCCACCTCCGCGTCGGAGCGGCCACGCAGCGCCGGGTCGAGCACGTCGGCGGCGCCCTTCCGGCGGCGGACCCAGTCGACGACGTGCTGGCCGTCGGGGATCGTGGGGTCGATCGGCTGCTTCCCGGTGAGCACCTCCAGCACCACCACGCCATAGCTGTACACGTCGCTCTTCTCCGTTATCTTCATCATGTACCCGTACTCTGCAATTTTTAGGGAAAAGAAGAGCATTTTTGTTTATCAGATTTGATCAAGAAATCATTTTCTTTTTGTTCAGATTGACTCTTTAATCAAGAAACATTTTCTGTTCAGATTGTGAGTTAGTGGATCAAGATTGCTAATCAGAAGATCAAAACATTGATCAAGAAACAATTTAGTTCAGATTGATTGAAGCTTTAATCAAGAAACAGTTTAGTACAGATTGATGATTAGAAGATCAAAGATTGAAGCTTTAATCAAGAAAACATTTTTACTTGACATTGTTCATCAGAATTCCTTTTCTTTTATAGACATTTTTACCCGTACTCTGCATATTTAGAGATATTTTTGCTCATCAGATTTTATCAGGAATTCTTTGTTCAGATTGTTGATTGGATGATCCAAGACATTTTTGTTCATCAAATTGAACCAAGAAATCGAAATCATTCTCTCTCTTTTTTCAGAATGTTCATCAGAATATCAAAGGTTGGAGATTTAATCAAGAATTCATTTTTTTTTGTTCAGATTGCTGATCAGATGATCCAAGATTGAAGATTTAATGAAAAGACGATTTTTAGTTCAAATTGTTGTTAATCAGAAGGTGAAAGATTGAAAGCTTTAATCAAGAAACATTTTTTAGTACAGATTGTTCATCAGAAGATCAAAGATTGAAGCTTTGATGAAGAAACCACTTTTTTGTTCAAATTGTTAATGGCAAGATCATACACTGAAGCTTTAATCAAGAAACCTTTTTTTCTTTTGTTCACATTGATAATCGAAAGATCAAAGATTGAATAAGCTTTGATTAAGAAACCGTTTTTAGTTCAGATATTTGTTAATCAGAAGGTGAAATATTGAAGCTTTGATGAAGAACCCATTTTCAGTTCAGATTGCTAATCAGAAGATGAAAGGTTGATCCATTTTTAGTTCAGATTGTTTGATAATCAGAAGATGAAGGATTGAAGAAGATTACCGGGGGCGATGTAGCCGTAGGATCCGGCGACGGTGTTGGATGAGCGGCCGAAGTCGCCGTCGTCGACGAGCTTGGCGAGGCCAAAGTCGGCGATGTAGGCCTCGAAGTCGAGCCCGATGAGGATGTTGTTCGCCTTGATGTCCCGGTGCACGATCGGCGGCACGCAATCGTGGTGCAGGTACGCGAGCCCCTGCGCCGCCCCGAGCACGATCCTGTACCGGACATCCCACTCCAGCTGCGCCCCGCCGCCGCCGCCGCCATGGCCGCGGCGCTCGTGGAGCACCGCGCCCAGGCTCCCGTTTGCCATGTAGTCGTACATGAGCAGCCGCGTCGTCTTGTTCCAGCAGCAGCCGAGGAAGCGGACGATGTTCTTGTGGCGGATGGATCCCAGCGTCCGCACCTCGGCGGAGAAGGAGTCGCGGACGCGCCCGCCGCCGCCGCCGACGTCGTCCTTGGCGCCGGCGTCGGCGCCGGGACGGGTGCTTGGCCATAGTTTTTTGACGGCGATGACCTCGCCGGTTTCGAGGCCGACGCGGTACACCACGCCGGAGCAGCCCTTGCCGATGATGTTGGCGTCGACGAGGTTGCGCACCACCTGCTCGACGTTGAAGCTGAGCTTCTGGAACGGCGTGAACTGCCACGGCCACGCCAGGTCGCCGCCGGACTCGGAGTCGCTGCTCCCGCCGCCGTGTCCGCGCCCGCCCTTCCCGCCGATGCTCATCCCGCGCGCCCGGAGGATGCCGATCATGCCCAGCACCATCGCCACCGTCGCCGTCACCAGCAGCGCGATGGCGAGCTTGAGCCGGTGCATGCGCTGCACCTCCTCGTCGGCGTTCATCACCGGCCGCCCGTTGGCGTCGATGCTGACGAAGCACACGTCGCCGCCCTTGGTGCAGAGCCCCGAGTTGCCGGCGAGGCACGACGTGGACAGCTGCCGGAACAGCTTCGTGTCCGGGAGGTAGCCGGTGAAGTTGTTGTTGGACACGTTGAGCGTGACGAGGTTGTCGAGCCCGGCGAGCGGCGCGAGGCCGCCGTCGAGCGCGTTGTACGACAGGTCGAGCACCGAGAGCTTGCTTAGCGCCGATATCTTCGCCGGGATCGGGCCGGTGAGTCCGTTCCGGCTGAGGTTGAGCGCGATGTCAAGGCCATCAATGGCGCAGAGCTCGTCGGGGATGCGGCCGGAGAGGTTGTTGTCGCTGAGGTCGAGGAGCTCGAGGTTGCGGCACTTGCCGAGCGCCGCCGGGATGGCGCCGGAGAGCGAGTTGCCGCTGAGCACGAGGCGACTGAGCGCCTCCAGCCTCCCGAACGCGTCGGGGACGCCGCCGGTGAGCTGGTTATGCGAGACGTCGATCTCCTGCAGGCCGTGGACGCCGGCGAGCGACTCCGGCAGCGCGCCGGTGAGCGTGTTGTTGCTGAGGTCGAGCATCTGTAGCTGCGAGCAGTTGCCGAGCTCGGCGGGGACCACGCCGGTGAGCCGGTTGCTGCCGAGGTCGAGGAAGTTGATGCTCTTCATCCCGGCCACCGCCGCCGGGATCGATCCGGCGAGCCGGTTGCCGCCGAGTCGCAGCCGCACGAGGCTCGCCGCCTTCCCGATCTCCGGCGGGATGACGCCGGAGAGGTCGTTGGAGAGGAGAAGCAACTTAGTGAGGTTGCGAAGCAAGAAGATCCCCGGCGGGATGACGCCGGTGAGGTGGTTGTGCGAGAGATCGAGCGCCTGGAGGTTGGTGAGCGACGCAAGCGTCGCCGGGATGGCGCCCTCGAGCTGATTCTGCCATGCGAACATCACCTGCAACCCCGCGAGGCGGCCGAGCTCCGGCGGGATGAGGCCGGAGATCTCGTTGGTGTCGAGCTGGAGCTGCACGAGCGCCGTCGCGTTGGCCAGCGCCGGCGGGATGGTGCCCGTGATGTTGTTGTCGCTGAGCATGAGGTCCTGCAGCGCCGGGAGGCGGCCGAGCGACGCCGGGATGGCGCCGGAGATGGCGTTGATGGAGAGGTCGAGAGAGACGAGGGAGGTGAGGTTGCCGAAGGAGTCCGGGATGGGGCCCGTCAGCGAGTTCTGCCATAGCAGCAGCTTCTGCAGCCGCGGCAGCGCGCCCAGCGATGGCGGCAGCGGGCCGGAGAGCGAGTTCTCGTAGAGGTAGACGTTGGTGAGGTTGGTGCAGCCGGCGAGCTCCGGCGGGATGGAGCCGGACAGCATCGTCGTGTAGATGGACAGCGTCTGCAAGCTCTGGAGCCGCCCGAGCGACGCCGGGAGCGCGCCGGAGATCTTGGTGTCGGCGAGACCTAGCACGACGAGGTTGGAGAGCTTCGAGAATGTGTCGGGGATCTCGCCGGCGAGGTCACGGTTGCCGCCGGCGCGCAGCGACTCGAGCAGCGTCAGCTCGCCGAGCGACGCCGGGAGCTCGCCGGAGAGGCGGTTGTCGAACAGCAGGAGGTCCTTGAGCGACGCCGCGAGGTTGCCGAGCGACGCGGGGATGGCGCCGGAGAGCTGGTTCGAGTTGAGCACCAGCGACGCCATGGCCGTCGCGTTCCCGAGCGACGCCGGGATGGGGCCGGAGAGCGAGTTCCCGCTGAGGTCGAGCACGGCGAGGCGGCGGCACAGGTACAGGTCGTCGGGCACGCTCCCGGTGAGGTTCGCGTCGGAGACGACGAGCGACACGAGCCCCGGCAGCGCGGCGCAGATGCCAGCAGGGAGCGGCACGGCGAGGTGCACCGACTGGAACGTGACGGACGTGACGCTCCCGGTGGCGGCGTCGCACCCGACGTGCAACCACTTGCACGGCGACGCCGCCGACGGCGACCAGTCCGGCGGCCGCGCGGCCGTGGTGTTGAGCCATTGCGTCAGGAAGGCGACCTCCGATGAGGCGGCGGCGGTGGAGGAGGAGGAGAGGGAGGTGGAGAAGGAGAGGAGGTGGAGTAAGAGGAGGAGAAGGAGGTGCATAGGGCTTCTTGGCAATGGCAGCTGCATCAAAAATTGTGCTTGCTTGGGCAGTGCACAATACACTAAGCTAACCAAGCTTGCTTGGTTCAAGAGAGGTGATGATCTCTATGAACTCACTCTCACTCACTCACTATGGCTCAAGGGTGGTTCAAGAGTGACAAAACACCTTTCTCTCTCTAGCTACTCTCTCTCTCTTCTCCTCAAAACACTCAACAGGTTGAGTTGTTTGCTTGTGTCTCATTGCTTGGTGCTTGCTTGCTTGCTCCAGATGGATGGTGGTGGCGTCATGGTGAAATGTGGGTGCTTGCTTCAATGCATTGGGCTTCTCCCCAACACAATTTAACAAAGCTTTCCTTCTTCTCTCTCTATTCAATTGGTGATGAGTGTAGAGAGAGAGAGAGACAAGGGGGTGCATTGGGGGGAGGGAATGAGGGAGAAGAAAATTGGGTGTGGCACTGACAATGGGAGCTTAGCTACTCTAGTGCAGCTGCCCTTTGGCTATGATCAAGTATTTCTATTGTCAAATTGGAAACAATTTGCAATGCTACACTCATGTATGTACACCATGTTTTTTTTTGTCTCAATTGCACCAATCTTGATGCGTACCATGGCTTTGTAAATCTATGGTTGAGATTAAAATCTTGACTTATAGATGTGAATTGTTGTAACCTAATTTGTGTGGTACGTAAGGTCTGTTTAGTTGTCAGCCATAGATAGCTACCATTTGTCAATAAAAATTATCAAACTTACCTAACGTTATGTGCTCAAAATCTTTGTTATACCTTAGCAAATCAAAGTGAATCTCGTCATACTTTTCTGAATCATTAACACGTGTGATCTAATTTGTCGAAAAGGAATTTTTACTATGACTGTAACTGCAATCAAACAATTATCTAAATTTACCAAACTTATTTAACTCTAGATATGGCAAATGTGTTAAGCTATGATTGGTAACCAAACATACCCTTATTGTGTACTATTTTCATCCTAAAATATATTAATTTTTAGCTATAAATCTGAACAATCTAAATTCGTAGCTAAAAGTTGATATAATTTGAAACGAAGATAGTACTCTACTCCTAAATGTTATTTGTGGCTTTCTGGGGTACTGGTGTTGGTTGGTTGATAGGGTGTTTCTTCATGGCTTTAGAAAGCAAGCGGCTTGTGGGGAAGACAGTCGGTGTTGTGTCCCCCTGCACAAGTCGAATGAATGTTGACCCTTTAATTGCTTGCTTCATTAGTGAGGGCGAAAGCAGCATTAAATCCCATGAAATGCGCGGCAAAAAGGTAGGGTTTGTTTGCGAAAATTAACACCCAAATTAATTATAGGCAATGTTCGACCCGTACAAATGCAAATGTATATTTTTTTTGGCCAAATAGTTTTGAAGTAAGTCAAGGGAGTACGTACATAGGTTGGTTTGGGATTGTATTCAGAGGGGGAAAAGTGTTAAAATGCAGTTTGAAAAGTCAGACTGCAGGTTTGAAGCTTGTACATACAGACTTCTATGATCAACTGTGTAATTGAAAATGTATAGCGATCGCATAATTAACCTAGTTAATTCCTTGCCAACTTTAATTTGGTAGAAAAACATCAAAAGACTTACTGTTTTGTTATTAGAAACAATAAACATCCAAGTTAAGAACCCCTCTGAAATAGAGAATTGGCAAGGACTCTTGGAGATTTCAATTCCCATGATTTTTTTTCATGTAGCCCCTTTGATTCATAGAAATTTTACATAAGAACTTGTTCGGTCAAAAGGAAATACATAGGATTTGGATTCCTAAGAATTAATTTTTATGAGTGTCATTTGGTTTATAGGAATACAAGTATGAAAAAACCAAAGGAAATTTTTCTTTCCTACAAGTTGTAGGGAGAAAATGAAATATAAGAAATTTTCCATCCACTCAAACCTCTTGAAAAATTCCTATGGATTGAAGTATGCATGCATTCTTATTTCTCTTTTTTTTTCTATTCTTATGGGTTAAGGGTTTGTTTGGTTTAAAGGAAAACCAAAATAATTTGGATTCCCAAGGATTAATTCCTACAGGCATCATTCGGTTCATAAGAATATAGGTATATATAGGAAAACCAAAGGAAATTTTACTTTTCTATAAGTTGTAGAGAGAAAATATAAGAAATTTTGAAAAATTCTTATGGGTTGAAGTGTGCATGCATTTTTATTCCTCCAATTTTTCCATTCCTATGCATTGAAATTCCTCCAAAACGAATAGATTCATCCAAACCGAATAAACCCAAGATTGCATTCATACAGTGAATTCCATAGGAAAATAAGTCAGAGGTAAGACTTCTTGGAAAACTTTTCTTTGGTTCAATCTTTCTTATGGTGCAATCAAAGGATTTCTCTTTTCGTTTCATGTTGTTTTCAGTTCCTGTAGGATTGAAAAAAAATATGCTACTTCGATTTTTGTTCCTTCATTTTTCCTATTTCGCGTTTCAAAGGGGGCTAAGAGCCTGGCTATTCTGAATAATGCATGCTTGCTTGATTAGCGCAAGTTAACATAGTAGATTTCCATTCTGTATTACTCCAATTAACAGTGTGTTAGCTAGGCCGGAGCCTCTGCCTAGTTAATTAGCTAAATTGTAAGTTTCCAGCATAGAGATGTCAAGATGCTGTATGGGTTATTCCAACATTGGATCACGTGTATATCACGCGCACAGCAAGCAGCTGCACATTAAAATTACAGTATGCCAACAAAAATTAATACCATTGTTTAAGATTGATGCAGGGAAATTAGAGTACTACTAGCTTTTTACAGTGCCAATCACTACTACATAAACGATTTTCCTGACGAGATCCTAACGTCTCGTTAGGTTACAAACGGACCATAATCGATCGCGTCTGTAAAAATTAACCTTTATTTTCGCATACAACTCCTTAAGAGGCCCGCATGCAAAAATCGATTTTCGCAGACGGACCTCTTAAGTAGCAGCATACAAAAATGAGTCTATTTTTGCATGTGATCTTCTTAAAGGGCCGCATGCGGCTTTTAAGTGGTCCGCATGCAAAAATATCTCCTCTTTTTTTCTTCCCTTCTCCCTCTTTCCCTCCTCACCACTTCAATTTTTTCATCCCTCTCCTCTCTCTCCCTCTCCAGATATTTCTTTCTCTCCTCTCCTCTCACTCTCCTCTCCTCAATCTCTCTCTCTCCCTCCGAGTGGGCAGCGGCGGGCGACCGGGAGGTGCGCTGTCGCAGGTGTTGTCGCCGCCGCCGACGACGAGGAGGCGCGCGGCTCCATCCCCGGCACTACCGCCGCCAACGACGAGGAGGCGCCTGGAGCGGGTGGTGTCGTCGCCGTCGCCGAGGTGGCCAAGAGCGTGCACCCCGCATGGCTCGGTGGGCGCAGACTCCAGCGGCGACGGCGGGCAAGGGCCACGGCGGGGACGGACGTGGGCGATGGCGGCGGCCTTCCCTCGCCCAANGGCGGTCCTTCCCCGCCCCGATCTGTCGGCCACTGTCCTCCCCCGCCCGGATCCGTCGGTCGCCACCCTTTCCCGCCCCGATCTGTCGGCCATCGTCCTCCCCCACCCGATTCAGCGGCCGGCGTCCTCCCCCGCCCCGATCCGTCGGTCGCCGTCCTTCCTCGCCCCGATCTGCCAGCCGTCGTCCTCCCCCGCCCTGATCCATCGACTGGAGAATGAGGACGACGACGGCGGCGACTGGACGACGAGGACGGCGGTGGGCCGGGGGCGGCGGTCTATTTTTGGATTTTTGAAAATCTTTTTTGTGATTTTTTCTTTTCGCATGCGGTCGGCTTAAGCGTCCGCATGCAAAAATCGGATTTTCGTATGTGGTTGCGCTGGCTGCATGCGAAAATCACGATTTTCGTAGACCTTTTCTTCCATGCGGCTCGCTCAACCGTCTGCGAAAATACATTTTGGTCGTTTGCAAAAATACATTTTGTAGTAGTGAATTAACCGTGTGCCAACCTTGAGGTTTACATTGATTAAACCGGGTTAAGTACGTAATTCCCAGCTACTAGAGCAGTCACTGAATGGTGGGCCTCATCATTTACATTAATCTCTCGTAGGACCCACATGTCAGCGAGTAATTACCGGTGGCTTTGCTTGTTTAGTAAAGAATATCATATGGATTCGCGCTTGTGCTGAGTTGGATGATGAGAAGAGCAACCCTCACACGACATGGAGCATCTCTCCACAGTGACAGCCTTCATTGCGTGCAGCCACTAGTGATTAATTAATTAATTAACTTATAAGTAAGCAGATTTAGGCTTTGTTTAGTTAGTTGGTTTTTGGAAGTTTGGTTGTAAAATTGAAATGATGTGATTGAAAGATTGTGTGTGTATGATAGGTTGATGTGATGGAAAAGTTGGAAGTTTGAAAAAAAACTTGGGAACTAAACAAGGCCTTAGTGGTAGAAATTAAGAAGCATCACTCTAGTTAAGCTGGTCAGGGCTAGCTGGTTAAAATGAGGTCAGTATTTTTCTATTACTTTTCACATTCACAATTCAGCCCCTCTTTTTATCTGTATATAACTATATATACTTCACCTGCATTACATACTTGGAACTGCTATAATTCTAGAGAAGAACAAGGAGATCAAACCTATCTCCTTGTGATATAAGACAGAAATCGATTCCAATTGTTAAATTGTCAATTCAAATCATGGTTTCAATCCTATGTGCATTGGATGAACAAATCCTCATACATCTATTAGTAGATTAGATATTACAAGAAGTATCCACTACTACAAAAACGATTTTTCTGTACGAGTATCCCTATAGGTTACAGACGGACCATAACTAGTCGCATCTGCAAAAATCGTCCTTCCATTTTCGCGTGCGGACACTTAAGAGGCCCGCACAGAAAAATAACTCCCCTTTTCCCTCTCACTCACTTCAAATTTTTCACCTACTCCTTCCTTTCCATTTTATTCTCACTCTTCTCTCTTTTTCTCTCCACTTCTCTCTTCTCTCTTCCTCTCCTGTCTTCTCCTTTCCTCCGAGCACCAGAGGCGGCCGGCTCGGCGCCGCCACCGACGAGGCAGCGGGCGAGCAGCGGCGCGGCCCCGCGCTTCCCCGGCGACGGCCAGGAGCGGCAACGTGGCGCCAGGAGGCGGCAGCGGGACTTCGTGCGGCGGCTGACAGCGGGCGGGCGGCGGGCCGCTCGGGAGCGGCGCCATCTCCGTCCCTGCCGGCATCGCCGCCAACGACAAGGAGGACGAGGCCACCGGAAACGGCGCCGCTGGCCCCAAGACGACGAGGAGGAGATGGTCGGATCTACGCTGCTCCTGCCACCGCGACGGATGGATCCGCCGCCTCCTCCATCGTGCGCTCGCGACGGCCGGATCCGCGCCGCCGCCGCCGCCGGGATAGCTAGGGTTTTTATTTTTTTTAATTTTTGTTTTTCCGTGCGGTCGACATAACACGACCGCACGGGAAGATCTATTATCCCGTGCGGGCCACTTAAGCCGACCGCACGGGATAATCGATCTTCCCGTGCGGTTGGGCCGCCCGCACGCGAAAATGGTCTTTTCCCAGACCTTATCGCGCGTGCGGGCAGGTCTTTCACACGGGAAGATGTTTTTCGGCCCGCACAGAAAAACTGTTTCTGTAGTAGTAGTGATCATGTTTGGACTTGCAAAGAAATCTCGAGTAATCCTGGATGTTCTGCGAACACATACATATTTAACAATGTGATCAAACTGTCATAAAGTAAAAGAAAAATTAATGTTAAAATCAGAATGAAGGTGGTGTAAGTGTGACTTCTGAGAGGTGTTTAATACTTTAATAACTTTACCACGTTGGCTGATGATATCTTATTCCTAACCGAGTACTACTACTCTCTAGCCTCTACTCTTAATTAGCTAGTTGAATTAACAGTGTTCATACAAGCTAGAGTCTAAACCCCAGCTCTCGTTGTCTAATCTACACAAATTAAATATTAATTTGCAGCTAGCTAGTCTCGGCTTAGATGTCTCAATGGTAAGCTTGGCCTTGGGCTTTGAGCTTGAGGCTACCTATTTAAATTGGCACCATGTTAGGGTGCAGCTACCAGTCAATTGTGACCTAAGAAAGGCATCTCAAAGTGTTTTTGATTCATTTGAATGTTGGGTTTCTTTTGAGGTATGGTGTGTAAGCAGAAGGCATTGGTATGCATCAAAGGAGAATGACTTGTGGTGGGGTTAATTCTCCTCCTCACTGTCCCCAAAATATAGGGCCCATCACTGTTAAGAATAATGGAGATGGAGTAAGGAATAACCTAGTTTGATGTTCCATTTCTTTTTGTAAGAAGGATAAATGTATCTAATACTAATATATAAAATCATTAATTGTAGAATATGTTGATCGAGGTACTAGAATATAAAGGACATCATGTAAGGTTTTACAAAAGAGCATCCTCAATCATGATGGCAAGGTTGTCATTCATCAAACAATTTATATATATCAATATAAAATTTTGTATGAGAGTGCATCAAAGAAGAAAATAACCATCTTTGAGAATGTGTAGGAAAAGAAACTAATATGGAGTGAGGGCAAAGAGACTTATCTATCTATTAAATTAATTTTTTTTGGTCAACAGAACTTTGTGAAAGGAAATATTACAATGGTAAGAAAATATGAAAAGAATTAGGGGATAGAGAAGTAAGTAAATAAAGGATAGGCTGGATTCACATAACATAAATCATATAGAATACCATAAAAGCATATAAATTTCGATCATTGATTCTTTACTACCCTTTTGGATGATGATTCTCATTGCATCCGTTGTGCATCTTACAATGAATTATCAAGTCCATCCGTGCATGTGAACTCTCTATCTTGTTGGCGCATGAACTGTCTATCCCCAATGGGTTTTGGCGAACCCTGCTCGCCACGGTTTTAAATTGGTTATACACTCCTAACGGTTTGTGTTTCCACTTAAATATATGGCAATGTAAACAACAAACAAGACCCAGGGTTGTATGCAATGTTATCAAATCGCTGATCGATCCTGATCGCCAAGGGACCGATCAGGACGATCAATCGTCGATCAGCCTTGATTAATCGACCTGATCGGTGCTATGTATACCAGAACTTATATTATATATAGTGCATAGTATAAAGCAATCACAATACTAATAATTGATGGCAAGATGGTCACTTACTTGCCCTAGTATATAAAGCAATCACAGTATAAAGCAACCAGTAATAGCACAAATTCACATGTGCTAAACCCTAAGACTTAATCAAAAAGTGATTGCTAGCTGCTCTCATCGGACAATTAATCTAACCTGATTGACGATTAATAATCTTAACTGATTGACGATTAATCGAATGATCAGATTTCTGATCGAGCTGATCGAGTGAATGTCCCTGATCGGAGTCAGGGACCGATCAGGGTGATTAATCGGATGATCAGATAACACTAGTATGGCAAAAATCCGAAAATGGCCAAAATTGGTGGCAACAATGAGAAATGGACATTACTAACCTCCAAAAATATAAATTATCCCCTAAAGTCCAGTCAATGACTCCTGGTACATGTAATAGGAAACAAGCTGAGTGTACATGTAATAGAAAACAATGCTGGCAGTACTTCATGTCAATATGTCAATATAGGTTTGGGCCAAAGGTTGAGTAGTGGTTTCAAAAAGGATAATATTTTAGTGTGGTTGGTTGTATTGTCACTTGATTGGCTATGGGTCAAGCTAGTCCCTGGTTTTGGGGAGTTAAAGAGCCGGTCCACATTGGAAAGTTTGAGAATAGGGACCCATTTGACGGCCAGATGATCTCCTGGATTGCGACAAGACAATGCATGGTGTCGATCGATCAATTCATATGGTTCTGCACTCGTGTGCATTTAAGACATTACGATTGGGTTGAAATAGTTGTGTACCTCTCACATTTAATACTAGTGTTTTGATATCAGATAAAACCTTTTGATTTTCTAAACCTTTTCAGAAATTGTTCATTAAAAGTAAAACTATATAAACCTATTTTAAAAATAAACCTTTCGACCACACCACTTTGAAGGATGCGAAAACCTTATCACACCATGTAAATTCAATACAATTGTGTTGCCCTTCCATACTTTACTACAATGTTCTCGAAAGGTTCAAATCTGAAGCTAAATATATATTGGAGGATTTATATTTGTTTTTTTAAAAAAAGGTTTAGAAAAAGAAAATTCAAGAAATGTGTTTATGTTGATGAAAAAATGCCCAGTGTTAAAAAAATCAATTATGGTCATAGTTTTATTCAAAATTGTGGCTATGGTTCATGTTTGCAAAGTTTTAGATCGATGCTGTGGAAGGGTGGAGAGATGAGCATGTTCATATATAGTTTCAACAAGTCATCAAACAATAGTTCAACGATGTACATTTAATATAATCACTAAAATGCATTTTAGTTAATTATGGTTAAGGTATAAAATCTATATTCGAATATAATCACTGGGTATGACGAACACAAAACTTATCACCCAACTACTATCAAAATGCAGATACAAGACACAAAATGCAAATATAAGAAATATAATGGTAACAAAAACCATCAAATATGGTATGGAGTTCCCTGCAACTTTTGCAACGGACGCAATGTTTCATATATCATTTCCTGCGTCCTCGGCATTTTTATTCTAATTAATGAAGCACATAAGAAGTTCCAAACTTCAGGAACTGATCTAAGCTTGCAGCAGAGAGAATCATGATCGGTTGTGGGTAACACAAGAGAGATGTGAAGACATGCTCCATGTAGAAATTAAACTGTTAAAACCCCAAGAAGTGGATCATATGCAGTGCATGTGGATGCAGGAAAAAGTACAAACCGATCGAGCTGTAAAAATTCTTCTTACCGGATGTCACTAAATTACTAGCTTGCTCTGCAGCCCTGCAGGCACAAAGCTAGCAGGTTTACTGGTAAAAACAAGAATTCTAGATCCCAATGCAATGGCTGTTTGTTTAGGCTCAAGTCGTTTCTGTGTTTTACTTACCACAAGACATGTTCAATAGTTATCTGTATTTTTTTTCTTTACTGCCTGAATTATTATAGTACTAGTACTACATACTACTAGTATTTAGTTTACACAGGAGGTGGTGGGTACAGACTAATACATAAAGTATGATATGATTCACTCTTAGCTGTAGTTTACTTGGGTAATTACATGGATCTATAGAACAAAGGCAGTATGTATTAGAGGTACATGGAGATGGAAGAAAGTAACTAGAGATGCCCATGAACTTGTGCTGGTAAAAAAATAAAGATGAGTAAAAAAGAAGGGCCCTAAAAAGCATCATCTCAGCGTGCAGTGACCGTGCTGTATAATCACCAGCTACACTAGACACCATCCTGGTCAGCTGCTGCTGCTTTTGAAGCGAGTTTAAAGGTTAAAACACTGGCCTCCCTCCAGACTGATTAACTATATATAAACGCATCCCAAGGTTAATTAGGACGTCACATGCTGTTAGATTCCATCTCCACCGCTTAACCCACTTAAGTCTATCTTACCATTCCATCTCCATCTCTTTTTCAACGTGTGCACTATAGAAAGCTACAAGTAACTAGCTAGGCTCGTAGCCACGTGGAACTGCCGCCAAAAGATCCAAATTTGTTTGTGCCTATTAGCAAAACATTATGTATGACTATAATTCTGAATTGTTCATAGGTCTTATAATTTTGTTTTGGTGAGATGCCGATGTTCATGATAGAAGTAAAATCTGTTTAGATTTATCACTTTCAATTAAAAAATTGTGATTTCCAGCATCTGCACCAATTGGAGCTGTATGCTCCTTTGATAGAGGTGCCATCAATCTCAGACAGAATGGAGTAGAAGAGCTTGTTTACTTTGTTGTCAATTTCAACCTTACTAAATTTTGGCAATACCAGATTTTGGTAAGTTTTGAGATTACAAAATTTTGATAGTGTTAGATGTATTTAGTTTGATGCTTTTCCAAAATTTGATAGTGTTTTTTGAGAGGAAAGTTCCTGAACTATGAAAAGTTGGTAGGATAGCATTGGTAAGGTAATATTTAGTTTGTTACCCTACGTAAGTTTGTTACCCTAAAAGTTGGTAAGGATGCCAATAGGTAATGGCATTGGTAAGTTGGCAGTGTTGAAAGTGACAATAAAGTGAACAAGCACGAAATCACCTAGTATTGTTTAGATGGCTTATATACACTGGAATTTCCTTGGTCTGAGAATTTCTATGATGTGGTGACTGGTTTTCAAATAACCAGTGGTTTCCACGGTATATTTACCCCTATTATTTACCCTTAAAGATATTTCTAGCTCTCATCTAAAGAACTCGTAACAGCATAAGAAGTCTTTCTGGAAGTGTACTAGAACAACCGTAGAGAAAAAAATTACACTCTGCAGAAGATAGAATGGTCGGTGAATAGTGTACAAGATAGACGGCTTGGTGCAAAGAGAAAATATTTCTTCCTATATTCACAAACAGAAATTTAGGACACCAGGATACTGGCATGAAAATCCTACTTGTATACATCTCCATCACTGATCAAGTAGCCAGCTGGTAACCAAGCCCAACGTTAGTCAGATCAGATGTCCTAGAAATACATTTAGTAAACTAGGAAACAGAGCAGATTAAGTCTGTAGCTACAAACAATGGAGATTCTGGTAGCAAGCTAGGAAGCAGAGAAAGATTATCTCTAGCATTCCATCTAATTTGATGTAGGGATGACTGAATAGAAGGGCCAAATTGCAAATTGTTGACAAACCTGAATGTGGCTTCAAAAGTCCACCTGAGTCTATGACCCATCCATTTCCACAACCACAGGAGCAAACTGCACTCAGATTGGAAAGAATGTTTTCACTCTAAGTGCAGCAGAGAATTGCTATCACTTGATCATGAATCATGATCGAAATTTACCTCGTCATCTTCATCAATTAGATTCACCGTATTGTTGTCAAGATCCCACCCAAATGTGGTCTCCAGAAGTGATTTTAGTTTTCGAGCCTGGACATGGAGGTAAACTTACAAACATATATCTGAAACAAATTTTCTACAGAAATATTGAGGCTGATCGATTGGTTGAATTTGCAGCATAGTTTGTTTGTAATGTACTCGTCATTAAAAAACATTTTTCTTCTGACATTATTCTCCTCTGTTAATATAAATGGCAAACCACAACCCAATTTTCATTCAAGTGCATGAAAATATAACTTTGTCGAAATAAATGTTCCAGGTTCATCATTTGTGGTCATGTGGATATTAAACCAGGGATTTGAACTAACCAAAATCACTAGTCCAGCTAGGGTATTTTCAGAGGAAGTATGAAGTTCTGTAATCAGTCTAAATGTGGTAATTCAAGGATGGGCTACAGAAGTGCTTATCTGGTATGTATATGTATAAATATGATAGAGGTATATGAATGCCAACCCATGACAGAAGGTCACCATCAACGACTGGGGCTTCAAGTATCACCGCAAAGAAATCCTGACAATAACAGTATAAACCAACCACGTGAGTAGAACAAGTTATTCGGCTGCTAGCTTTACTTCTAAGCGAACTGTTTCCTACTCCATAATTCAAATATCAAATATGTGATATGAAATCTAGTTTGGTCATGATTGAATATATTATAATGATTTCAAAATACACCATGAAGTCAATGAGCAGAACAATATGTTCACATATTTCCCAGATATTCAAATTCTCCCCTACCTAAATGAGCAATAATTTTACTTCAGGTCCAAGCAGTGCATTCATTACAATTGCCAAGGACTCATTTAAATGCAGTTATGAAGTAATCAATTTAAGGGGGGAATATCATTTTAGTATGAAAGAGAAGTAAAAGTGATAGAAAGGAGAGAAGGTTTTACTAATCCCAAATCAGGGTCCAGTTAACTAGTTGATGAAAACTGTTGGGAGTTGGGACATATCTGGTAGGAGCTAGCTTCATAGGAACAGTGACTATTAAGTAACAGTGGTGCTCGTTGCTTCAAGATGCACAATCTGATCCAGAGATCAGTAATACCATGGCTGATACTTATTTTCCTAATTTGACACAATTCCATATTATGTAGCACTATGTTTTTTTCTTAGTCATAACTAATTTTAGGAAATATTTACCTTAAATAGTAAGCAAACCTTTCCACCAACAAGATACTGTAGGATTATCAACAAAAGATGATAAAATTACCTTGGATAGACGATACAGAAATATGTCTCTCGAAAACCATTCTTCATCCAAGAACAGAGAACTCCCTATGTCCTCACCCCTTCCAGAATCATGTGTGCGCTGAAAGCCATGCTTGAGTTGATAGTAAATTGCCCTAATAAACTGAAGCAGCACAAAATGACACAGGAAAAAGATGGTTAGTCATTATCTTTCCGGACCATCTTTCCCCTGATAAATTCAGTAAAACATACTCCATATATGAACAGTAGAGTAAGATCACATAATACCTTTACAAACATGTTGGTCCTTGTATGAAGAAGCTGCCAGAAGAAGGAAAAAGAGCAAAAAAAAAAGCTTATAAATTTATGAATATACTGTGTCCATCATCTTTTACCAGGTGTTCAAAACATGTGCGTTGTATCCATCAATTTGTGAAGATGCAGACATGCAGTGAAGGTGCTGCTTAATATTAACAGAAGGTTGAGATAAATTAGTACTTACAGCTTCACTGCAGCTCAAAAGAAGACTAACTAATGCTTTCCATTGCATAAAAGCCTCCAGTGACTGCCCCATCTAAGTAACTCAAAAACGTTAGAATTATGATATATGAATGCAATTAAAAGATGTCTTCAAAGAAGTTGGTTTTTCCAGAAGTACCATAAATGCTATGAAAGAGAACTGCAGCTCTCCCAAGAGTAAATCCTCTTGACCTTGATAGTTCTTGGCCAAAACATTCTCCAGCAAGCTTGTCTGAGAAGTAGAACAGCTTCATCAGCAAATATAATATGAGTTTTCTATTTAGTGCATTTTACATTAGGCATATGTAAGAGGAAGCAATTCAAGCGATCCACCATTAGTAGAAAATTGCTATGCCTAATGTAAACAATGGTAAACTAGAACATGAGGGCATATCTAACATGAAGTCCAGAACATTACTTTGTCCAGATTTAACGCAGTCAGCTCATCCCCAGAGATGTTACTATGCTTAACTGAAGCAGGGATAGTTGTATAGTAGCATCCTCTCCGCTCAGACTGCACAGGAACATTCTTTGGAAACTTGCCATCTTTCAGCTGGTCCATTAAACGTCTCTCCATGTCTGTTTGGGGAGCTTTATTCATCCATGATGACTCCCATGCAATTGTAATTTCTCCACCAATTGGCTCTGGACATATCAAATATGAATCATGTCTCATTAGTTGACTTCATCGAATATGTAATAAATGTGCCTGCTGCTTGACCAGTATGAGAAAAAAGAAGGAATACATCATCTTGCATACCAAGACGTTCAATGACACTTTGCGACAAGTAGCTTGAAAGTTGTTTCCAATCTCCAAACGAATCCAAATTATATGGTCCAAGCTGACTGTCAAACTCGAAACGTCTTACTGCTTCAGAGTATCTGATTTCCTACCAAAAAGCAAACTTGAGTTTCCCAAAAGAGAAACCAAGTGCACACATCTAATATTTGTTTTTTGTTAAGTCATAGTCAGTTTGGCAGAAAGCTCAATCTGTTGAATATGCACAAGTTAAGGATATTAAACAAATTTAATTTTATCTAATTCATGTACTTTATACTGATTCTCACTAACAACAGCTGTAATCTGTAGAAAAAGAAGTTCAAACATAGATTGAGTGCATTTTTTCTAGTCCTTTTTTTAGGGAATTGTCTAGTCTCATTTCAATTATCTGTCATATGGTGTAACTACTAGAGAGCTGCAATTCCAGTTTTAGGCAATGTATCTTGTACCTCATTATAAACTGATTCAGTGATTCACAAGTTGCTATGTTTGTGTCTTTATAGTGTGCAAGCACAATACCATAGATCCCTGGTATATTTTTACAGTTTAAAAGTGCATGAAGGAAATATGATAATTAGAGAATTTACAGGAACTTAAAGTTGCTTTGCCTATGCTAACATTCAGCAAAATTCACTCTGTTTATCTACTGAAAAACTGGCTTTTCAATATTAGTGTCCATCTCAATTCAGTGAAATCCCTAGTGATGTAGCCTGTACAGGAATGTAAGAACTAAGAACGACAGGTGCTTCTGTGCTCCTTCCAGTTTGATTTGCACCAATTTTAAAGCAAGATTCCATGGTGGATGCGTACTACATGCCCAAGCAAATTGCTCTAAAAAAGTTAACATTGCAGCTCGTATGCTATATATGCATTGGAGGATCACTTGGATCCTACTAATGGAAGTGGATCAATTGGCTGGATATATAATAATTTTGTTTCAAATGGTCCATTAGCAACATACATGAAAGTAAATTTCATGGTTTTCAATTAGCAGCCAAACAGAATGCCTAGCAATGAAAGAAAGAAGGCATTCATCAAAAGAAAAAAAGCAATGGCTGACCAATCAATAGTTCATATGTTAAGCTACACTGCTACCCAGTACAAAAGTTAGTAAAAGAAGTAAGGGTTCAAGAGCTCTAGAGAGACAGGATGCATCTCGGAAGCGGCTGAGATTTTTGAATTTTGAATTCCGGGTTTTTTGGAGGGGCGATTGTCAGGCGATCTCAGGGGGACAGCCATCAGGGCTTCGCCGGCGGAGGCGCCGAATCCTCCCGGTTTCTGGCGCTGGCTTTCCTGCTACAGCTGGAGACGCTCTCCTTCAGTACCAGGAATCGGCTACTGTTTCAAGTCCGACAATTCTCAGTCTGGCAAGCAGGGATTGTCAAGTCACCGTCCATGCGCGGAGCAGATGCCTCCTGCCCGCGCCGGCGCTACGTCCTAAACACAAAAACAGATCAACGATCCAGTGGCGGCACCTCTGATGTTCCTCCTCATTGCCGGCGATGAGTGCGTCTTCTTCGGCGGCGGCTCCTTTTTCTCCGGGACATGCAGGGATCGGCGCACCCGTCCTCAAGATAGGCATGGTTCAGATACAGTTCAGGGAGGGACTCGTCAGGACGTCGCGGGCGTCGATGTCGGAAGCCTGCGTTGATGCCCACTCGGCGATGAGTGCTCCCTCGATGGTACCCTCGAACACGAGGTACTTCTATTGTTGCAAATGATGTGCAGATCGATGGAGGAGATGAGACAGGCTTTAGGGTATATGCACGGCGTCCTGCTCCTCGACGTCGTCGACTAACTTTAGCCCTGATTCCCTTGCCGGTAAATGGTTCTCGTTTCTTTAGTTTATCCGATGTTTTTGAGGAAGGCGATGTCGCTTTTCTACACGGTTGCAATCAAGAACATGGCTCTGGACTTGATCGACTCCCGACCATGGCTAGTACGTCTCGTCTCCCTACTTTAGAACACTTGCTCAGTACTTCGCTACTAGCTAGTCTTAAAGGTGAGGAGATGAAAACTGCCTCTCAAACAGGAGACTCCGATTCAACATTAATTCAAACCTTTTGGGGACGAAAAAGTTCGGATTTGTTGGTTGGAACTACATCCTTAGATGTGCCAACTACTTCGAATACGAATGAACTGGGTACCAAAGAGAATACTCGGGGGCCTACACCAATATTGCAAAACACTGATCACCATCGACGTGGACGGGTGATGCGCCCATGGAGTGGTCCATTACCTCGTCCACGACTAGTGCAGACAGTGATGATTGGAGAATACTTGACATTTGCCAAATATATACAAAGTGCTCCCAAATGTGGTCTCAAGAAAGAAAAGATGGCTTCACTGGCTCGGCGTCTGCCAAAACATGCGCCAGGCATCGGCAAAGATTGTTCAGAGCGAATCAAAGCGGCGACACCTCTTTCCAACAAACCATCCTCAAAATCCGACATCCCTTCCCTCGGTTGGGCCTGATTGGAGAAAGTTCCTATGGAAAGTCTTTTGCCCGTTTTCACATGAATAGATGCGATCCGTCTCTACCAAAAATTCCAGTCCAGGACAGGCTCAACCGCACGAAGACCCGACGATGGCTGGGCAATGGCACGAGGATGCAGCGGCAGGGCAACAGCAGTTCCATCGTCCAAACCATCATGGTCCTAGTCGGCACAACCCACGTCAATTTCAGCGACCACAGAATCTCCCAAGATTTGGAGGCAACAATGTCGGCGGATCAGGGTTTGGGATGACCGAAGGCCGCTGGCAAGGAGGGGCTACACAAGGGCAGCATCACTCCTTCAGGAAGTTTCATCATGGAACCAATTCAAGGGTGTTTCGCATCTGTGATCATGGAGATTAGTCGTGGACAACCCTCCAAGCTAGGCCGTTCCAACCCACAGAACCGGCTACAGCAAATCAAGAATAGCAACGAGTCACCAACGTAGCAGACAGATGGAGGTCAAGGGACGGCTAAGCAAAGAAACCGAGACCGCCTCATTGTCACCGGTGCAAAACAAGTGGCCATACGGCACAGGTATGCAAAGCGGACCTTGATTGCTACATTTGCGACAAGGAATCACATCTAGCTGAGAAATGCCCGGTGCTCAAGCTGCCAAAACCCACATGCTCTCTTGTTGGTTTCGGAAAAACTGAGTTCGGATTTCTCCAAATTAGTGACTTTGGAATGAATGTGCAATCAGCCTCAACTGCTCCCATGGCTTTGGTCTCCATCCACGGTGGTGTGCTGTCGCGAGAGATAGTTCAAGCCGAGCTAGCTCATCGGATAAGGCCGAATTGGAAGTAGGAAGCTGTCCCTCACGGTGAGAACTCTTTCCTCGTCACCTTCCCTTCTTTTGAGGAATTAAAGAGGATGGATGACGTTGAATTCTGCCTAAAGAATCACGGGGTTTCAATGACAATAATTGACTAGAAGACTCTTGATGATGTGATACCAGCATATGAATTGGATGAGGTGTGGATACGTGTCAGGTGTGCCCACCCCGTGACATCATTACTTGGCCTTTTGGGCATTGGGTTGTGTCATAGGGGCTACACAGGAGGTTGACATGCTCACCTACAGACGCACGGCGGTGATTCGCATGAAGGTGTTCATGCATAGCAGTGTGGTATTGCCGATCACAACGGATGTTGTCTTTGGGAAGTTGGGATACCCTATCACTTATGCTTTGGAAAATGAGAATTTTTGTTCGGCTCAGATTATGGAGGTTGATCATATGGATCATGATGGGGATGCACAGGAGGATCAAGATGACTCGTCAAAGGATGGTCACGATGATCAGGTGCAGAAGGCAAAGAATTCAGAAACTCCCAACTCCTCCAAAGGAGCAAACGTCAGATGTTACAGCCATGCAGTTAGCCTTAACTCCTTTTGGAAATTGCCGGCCTCCGCCACCACCTTGTCCTGTGATCGCTGATGAGAAAGAGTACATGGCAGCCAGGTCAACACCAAGAAATGCGACAAAAACTTGCTCACCTAAACCAGTCAACATTCCTTCTACACCTGAGCAACCTCGCACGTAGACAACGGGGTCGGAACACCTCCCTTTGATCACCCTGAGTCGGCTGCAGCAGCCAGGACTACTGCTGTCCACTCTCCGGTGGCACATGAGGTCTTACAGGACAGGAAAATAAACACTTTACCACCTGTACCCCATCTGATTTGCGCAAGTGGCAGCAAGGCTGCCTCCTCCACACCTTGCCACCGTAGTGCGCGATCCAATGTTGAGAACTTGGATGGCATCGCTAGAGGGGATGACGACTCGCTGCTCAAGGCAATGAAGAGGGCAGCAGTGCGTAATTTGGATGATAACTTTGCGGCACGGGAGGTTTCGGCACCGACTACTCAGCTGCACTCGGCCTCTCGTAATGCATCTATTCAGCAAGGTACTGCTACTGGCCCTTCCCAGTCCTTACCTTCTTTACCTCATGTTAATGTTGTTTCCAATCTTAAATCTTTAGGAGTTTCTTTGGGTACTTATAATGTTTCTTTATCGCTCAATGCCTTGAAACATATTGAGGTAGATAGAACTAAAGTAGCAACCAAGTCTAGAGAAAACAACCAGACCAATATTTTTTTGTCGGTGGTGGATCCTTTTATGACAAGTGATGACGAGGGCGACGATATTGACGACGCCCTACTCGCTCACTTAGTCAAGGATATCTCGGAGATTGATATGGAGGATGTGGACCAAAGTAACAAAATTTGTGACTTGTTGGTTTCCACTACAAAATCTAAATCATCTTCAAAAAAGAAAGAGCGGAAGTCTCGTCCCAAAAATCCAAAAACCACTAAAATTGTTTCATAATGAAAGGTATATTTTGGATAGCAGAGGTCTTTCAAACTTGGCTAAATACTGGTATGTGGCAGAAATAGTTAGAGAAAAAAAAGCTAGACTTTATTGCGTTGCTTAAGACAAGAAAGGACGAAATGTCAAAGACAAATTTAGATCGCCTCTGGAGGTGCTGATTTTGTCTGGCATTGTCTCCCACCTAAAGGAAGATCAGGGGGAATACTTCTTGGAGTTAATGCTGCTGTCTTGGATCTATCCTTGATTGTTGAAGGGGAATTTTTCGTTAAATTTCATCTCAACAATAGGTAGGATAACTTTAAATGGATTTTGATGGCTATGTATGGCTCGGCCCAAGATGATTTTAAATCCAGTTTCATGGCGGAGTTAGTTCGCACATGCCAGCAAAATCATCTCCCCACTCTAATAGGAGGGGACTTCAACATTCTGAGAAGCAGTGCAAAAAAAACAATGACCGATACAACGCTCGTTGGCCTTTTCTCTTCAATGCTATGATTGATAGCTTTGACTTAAGAGAAATCGCTCTAACGGGCAGGCAATTTACTTGGGCAAACTCGCTTCCTATACCGACGTATGAGAAGTTAGATAGGGTTCTCACTTCCACGGAATAGGAATCCAAATACCCTCTGGTATCGGTTCATGCACTTGATAGAGGAGTTTCAGATCACACACCGTTGTTCCTTTGACACAGGGGAAGCGGCCTTTGCTGGAAACCTTAAGCAGTTCAAGATGGAACTCAGTTGGTTTCTGCGTGACAATTTCCATGATCGTGTTATCGAAATTTGGAATAGACCAATCAAGAGTCATAATGCAGTCCAAAGATGGAATAACAAGTGCTTTACGCCGACATCTGAGAGGTTGGTCTGCTCGTACCAATGACATCTTTAAACAGAAAAAAAACTCATCTACAACAGACCATTGACTCACTAGACATCACTGCAGAGGTTCGACTCCTTTCGGATCAAGAAAGAAATCTTCTTGATCAATCGAGGGATAATCTCACAAGCTTACTTCGTGAAGAGGAGATTAAATGGTACCAACGCTCAAAAGTCTCGGACATACTCCTAGGAGACAATAATACAAAATATTTTAACTTGATTGCCAATGGCAAACATAGGAAGAGGATCTTCTTTCTAGATCAGGATGAAGGAAAAATTGAGGGGGTTGATGCGTTGAAAACGTACATTACGAATTTTTACAAGAAACTCTTTGGACCGTCAAAGGAAAACTCATTTTCGCTTGATGAGCACATAACAAGATTTTCTTCGGTTTGGGTCCTTTCATATTAGGGACGGCACTCAAATAAGGTTTTGGGAAGATAAGTGGCTGGGTAATACCTCATTGAGAGATCAATATCCTTGTCTCTATAACATGGCTAGGCATAAACAGTCGACAATCTCACAAATCTTTCAGACCAACCTTCCAAGCTTTTCATGGAGAGGAGATTTAATCGGAGAAAAATTAGCTGCTTGGCATAATTTATTGCTTCGCATAGCTGATTTGGTGTTGACATAGGAGCAAGATGAATTTCACTAGAACCTCACCCCCAATGAGGTTTTCTCGGTCAATTCTCATTACTTAGCTCTTGTCCATATGGGCGTCCCGAATATCAATAGACGTATTAGGAAGGTTAAAGTACCGCTAAAAGTAAAGGTTTTCCTTTGGTACTTACATCGGGGAGTAATTCTAACCAAGGATAACCTAGCCAAGCGAAAATGGAAAGGTAGTAAGAAATGTTGCTTTTGTCATAAGGATGAAACCATTCAACATTTGTTCTTCCAATGTCATTTATCTTGTTTGGTATGGTCCGTTATTCATATGGCTTCTAACTTACAACCTCCTCGAAATGTTACTCATATGTTTGGGCGTTGGCTTTCATGTGTTCCTAAAGGCATGAGAAATCTGCTTTTGATGGGTGCAGCAGCTCTTTGTTGGTCCATTTGACTGATGGATAAGTCTTTGTGGTCCTTAGTCGTGATTCTTTTGCTTTTGGGTAGTTTCACCTTTTCAGGACAGCATCTACTCCTTTAGCATATTTTTAGTTGCTAAGACAGCAGCAGTTAGCATCTCCTTTATGCCTCCTTTATGCTTTATTCAGTTTGGATGCCCTCTAGGACAGCATCCCACTCAAATTTCGAATTGTCGACTAGGAGGGTGCAGCAATAGGCTTGCAGCCAGCTATGGCTATATATATGTACCCAACCTCCCTCGGGCAGGTATGGCTTTGAGTTTGTGAATGAAAAAAAACCAGAATAATTGCCCCATCTTGAGTGCCATCCTCTTCTCAATGAGAGTAACCATTGATATTCTAACAGCTGGTATCAGAGCCACACTTTCCTGTAGGCTAAACATCTCCTGTTCCACCCCTTCCCAAGCTCGGTTGAGCTCTCAGCCAGCAGCAGCAGCAGCACCGGCTGCTCCTCCTTCCCCTCTACTTTCCCCCTCTCCACGCAGCAGCCTACCGGAGGCGCGCCATGTCCGACGTTCGGTCTCGGCGCTCGGTCGCCTCGAGCACTCGGCGTCAGCAGGACACCGAGCTCGCCGCAGCAGAAGAGCGCAGGTGAGCAACGGCTCAGACCGCTGCAGCAGCAGCGAGGGCGGCCAGACTGGCGGCAGCGGAGTTGGCAGCAGCCAGGGCGGAGGCGGAAGCAGAGGCGGCGAAAGATGCGGCGCATGCGGCGGAGGTAGAGGTTGAGACCTTGCGCAGCAGCATCAACGGCTCCATCGCCGGCGACATCACCGCCGACAGGGAGCTTGAGGAGCTGGCAAGAAGGGCGCGGGAGCGGGCAGAGCGATGGGTAGCAGCCCACCCCCACGGCGGCGGCGGCGGCCTAAGGGACCGCACGTCCGCCGACGGGAACCCAGACGGGCGCAGGCGTGCCGGCGGCAGCCCAGAGCGCGCGCGCGGCGGCGGTGCTCCCGGTGGAGGTGGCTGGTTCAACGGAGCGCGGCCCTCGCAAACAGCACCGCTCTCCCTCCCCTGACCGACGCCATGGTCACCACGGCGTCCAGACGGTGGTCAGGGACTTTGGTCCCGGCGGTGGGTGGCCTACCCTCACCAAAACTAACTACATCGAGTGGGCCGCAGTGATGAGGGTGAGGCTCCATGTGCGGCACATGTGGGAGGCAGTCCGGTACGGCGATGTCGACTACGAGGAGGATCGGCGGGCGCTGGATGCCCTCATTACTGCAGTTCCGTCCGAGATGCAGTTCTCACTTTCCCAAGAAGCGGACTGCCAAGGAGGCCTGGGACGCCATCGCTGCGGCACGCATCGGCAGCGATCGCGCCCGCAAGTCCACACCGCAGGCACTCTGCAAGGAGTGGGAGAACCTGGCCTTCAAGCCAGGTGAGGATGTTGATGACTTTGTCCTTCGTCTCAACACTCTTTTGCAGAAGATGGTGCAGTACGGCGACGACACCATCCTGTCCAGACGGTGGTCAGGGACTTTGGTCCCGACGGTGGGTGGCCTACCCTTACCAAAACTAACTACATCGAGTGGGCCGCAGTGATGAGGGTGAGGCTCCAGGTGCGGCACATGTGGGAGGCAGTCCGGTACGGCGACGTCGACTACGAGGAGGATCGGCGGGCGCTGGATGCCCTCATTGCTGCAGTTCCGTCCGAGATGCAGTTCTCGCTTTCCCAGAAGCGGACTGCCAAGGAGGCCTGGGACGCCATCGCTGCGGCACGCATCGGCAGCGACCGCGTCCGCAAGTCCACACTGCAGGCACTCCGCAAGGAGTGGGAGAACCTGGCCTTCAGGTGAGGATGTTGATGACTTTGCCCTTCGTCTCAACACTCTTTTGCAGGAGATGGTGCAGTACGGCGACGACACCTACGACGAGGAGAGAGCTGTCGAGAAGCTCTTCCGCTGCGTCCCAGAGAAGTACAGGCAGATCGCTCGCTCGATCGAGTCTCTGTTGGACCTCTCCACGATGTCGATCGAGGAGGCGTTAGGTCGCCTCAAGGTCGTCGACGGTGATGAGCCACAGCCTCTCTCGAGGCCTATCACCATTGGCGGGAAGCTCCATCTCACTCGGGAGCAATGAGAGGCCTCTCAGGGTGACGGGAGGAAGGGGGAGTCTTCTTCCTCGACAGGCAGCCGCAAGGCGCGCAAGGCGCGCAGAGGTGTCCAGCTGCGGTGGGCGCGAAGACGCGCCGAGGGTGGCGCTCGCAGAGGCGCCCAGGGCGGCGCCGCCGGCAACCACAAGCCGGCACGAGACGACACCTGCTGCAACTGTGGCAAGCTTGGCCATTGGGCCAAAGACTATCTACAGCCACGACACGGCCAGGCCCACGTCGCACAGGTGGAGGAGGAAGAGTCGGCTCTGCTCCTGGCACATGCAAGCATCGAGTTATCTCCAGCGGCACCGGCCGCAACGGCTTTCCTCCACCTCGACGAGCCGAAGGTACATGCCTTCCTCGGCAACAGCTCCAGAAACGACAAGGCTGATGGGTGGTACCTCGACACCGACGCCACCCATCACATGACTGGCCGGCGGGAGTTCTTCACCGAGCTTGACTCCAGCGTCCGAGGCTCCGTCAAGTTTGGGGATGCCTTCGGCGTGGAGATCAAGGGCGTCGGCTCCGTCACCTTCTCCGCCAAGTCCGGTGAGCACAGGCTGCTTACCGGAGTCTACTACATCCCCGCGTTGAGGAACTCCATCATCAGCGTGGGACAGCTGGATGAAAACGACTCACGCGTGCTGGTCGAGCACGGAGTCATGAGGATTTGGGATCGTCGTCGCCGCCTCCTTGCCAAGGTAACTAGAAGCACTAATCGACTCTACATCCTCGACGCGCAGGTGGCACAACCAATTTGCCTCGCCGCTCGCCGGGATGACGAGGCGTGGCAGTGGCACGAGCGCTTCGAGTACCTCCACTTCGAGGCTCTGAAGCGGCTCAGTGCCAAGGAGATGGTGCGAGGCCTGCCATGCCTTGACCACGTGGAGCAGCTCTGTGACGTCTGCGTCCTAACGAAGCAGAGTCGGCTCCCCTTTCCCCAGCAGACGAGCTTTCGAGCCAAGGAGCGGCTCGAGCTCGTGCACGGGGACTTGTGTGGCCCAGTGACACCGGCCATACCAGGAGGACGACATTACTTCCTGCTGCTCGTCGACGACCTCTCCCGCTACATGTGGGTGATGGTCCTCGGCAGCAAGGGAGAGGCTGCGGACGCCATCAGGCGCGCGCAGGCTGCTGCGGAGGCGGAGTGCGGCCGCAAGTTGCGCGTGCTGCGCACCGATAACGGCGGCGAATTCACGGCGGCTGAATTCGCGTCGTACTGCGCTGATGAGGGCATTCAGCGCCACTACACCGCGCCGTACAGCCCGCAGCAGAACGGCGTTGTCGAGCGGCGCAACCAGACGGTTGTGGGGATGGCTCGGGCCCTCCTCAAGCAGAGGGGGATGCCGGCCATCTTCTGGGGAGAGGCAGTGGTGACGGCCGTCTACATCCTCAACCGCTCTCCTACCAAGGCCCTCGATGGCAGGACACCGTACGAGGCTTGGCGTGGGCGCAAGCCGACGGTCTCCCACCTGCGGGTCTTCGGCTGCCTCGCGTTCGCTAAGGAGCTTGGCCACATCGGCAAGCTCAACGACAGGAGCACCCCAGGGTGTTCATCGGCTACGCGGAGGGCTCAAAGGCCTACCGCATCCTCGACCCGGAGACAGTGTGTGCGCACGGCGCGCGACGTAGTGTTCGACGAAGGGCGAGGGTGGGTATGGGACAAGGCGGTGGACGACGGCTCGACCCCGACGTACGACGACTTCACTATCGAGTACGTCCACCTCGAGGGAGCTGGGGGAGTAGGCAGCTCCTCTTCACCAAGCATGCCTACCCCAGTCCCCGAGCCTCCACCGACTCCGGCAACGACACACTCTCGAGCTGCGACGAGCTCTTCGCCGACACCACCACAGCCGGCGACCCCACGCGCTCCAGCACCAACAGCCACTCCTCCGAGCACGCCTACTCCGACACCAGCTCGTGTTGAGCGTAGCCCGGTGGAGTTCGCTACTCCGCTCTCCCACGACGGGGAGCGCATCGACGCGTACCACGACGGCGAGCAGCTACAGTGCCGTACGATGGAGGACCTTCTCGGCGATCAGCCGGTGCCGGGACTGGTGCCTCGCGACCTGGAGGCGCAGTTGCACCTTGCGTGCGACGACGGTGAGCCTCGGTCTTTCGCAGAGGCCGACAAACACGCAGCATGGCATGCCGCGATGCAGTCGGAGATGGATGCGGTTCAGGAGAACCGCACCTGAGAGCTTGCCGACCTCCCTCGTGATCACCGCGCGATCACCAAGTGGGTGTTCAAGCTGAAGAGGGATGAAGCCGGAGCCATCGTCAAGCACAAGGCTCGCTTGGTGGCATGCGGTTTCGTGCAGCAGGAGGGGATCGACTACGACGATGCCTTCGCTCCCGTGGCACGGATGGAGTCCGTGCGACTCCTTGCGCTGGCTGCTCAGGAAGGCTGGGGCGCCCATCACATGGACGTCAAGTCGGCGTTTCTGAACGGCGACTTGAAGGAGGAGGTCTACGTGCACCAGCCGCCGGGATTTGTGATCACCGGCAAGGAGGGCAAGGTGCTACGCCTGCACAAGGCCCTTTACGGCTTGCGGCAGGCACCGAGGGCGTGGAATGCCAAGTTGGATTCCACGCTCAAGGGGATGGGCTTCGAGCAAAGCCCGCACGAGGCGGCCATCTACTGGCGGGGCAATGGAGGACATACCTTGCTGGTGGGTGTCTACGTCGATGACTTGGTGATCACCGGCACCAAGGATGTGGAGGTGGCGCCGTTCAAGGAGATGAAGGCCACCTTCCAGATGAGTGATCTGGGGCCTCTCTCCTTCTACCTGGGGATCGAGGTGCACCAGGACGACTCCGGGATCACGCTTCGACAGACCGCCTACGCCAAGCGCGTCGTTGAGCTGGCTGGGCTCACCGATTGCAACCCAGCCCTCACTCCGATGGAGGAGAGACTGAAGCTGAGCCGCGACAGCACGACAGAGGTGGTGGATGCTACACAGTACCGGCGTCTTGTGGGGAGCCTTCGCTACCTCACCCACACACGGCTGAACTTGGCCTTCTCCGTCGGCTACGTCAGTCGGTTCATGCAGCGACCGACGACGGAGCACCAACAGGCTGTGAAGAGGATCATCCACTATGTTGCGGGGACTCTCGACCACAGTCTCTACTACCCGAGGTGTCCTGGCAAGGCACACTTCGTCGGGTACAGCGACAGCGACCACGCCGGCGACATCGACACCAGCAAGAGCACGAGCGGGATTCTCTTCTTCCTCGGCGAGTGCCTCGTTAGCTGGCAGTCGGTCAAGCAGCAGGTAGTGGCCCTGTCCAGCTGCGAGGCCAAGTACATGGCGGCCTCCGCCGCCTCGACCCAGGCGCTCTGGCTTACTCGACTGCTTAGTGATCTCCTCGACAGAGACACTGGAGCGGTAGAGCTCAGGGTGGATAGCAAGTCCGCCCTGGCCCTGGCAAAGAACCCCGTTTTCCACGAACGGAGCAAGCACATCCGGGTGAGGTACCACTTCATCCGAAGCTACTTGGAAGAAGGGAGCATCAAGGCGCGCTACATCAACACCAAGGACCAGCTTGCGGACTTACTCACCAAGCCTCTTGGGAGAATCAAGTTCCTCGAACTCTGCTCCAGGATCGGGATGGCCCAACTTCCCCACAAGATGACGCACAAGACTTAGGGGGAGAATGATGGATAAGTCTTTGTGGTCCTTGGTCGTGATTCTTTTGCTTTTGGGTAGTTTCACCTTTTCAGGACAGCATCTACTCCTTTAGCATATTTTTAGTTGCTAAGACAGCAGCAGTTAGCATCTCCTTTATGCCTCCTTTATGCTTTATTCAGTTTGGATGCCCTCTAGGACAGCATCCCACTCAAATTTCGAATTGTCGACTAGGAGGGTGCAGCAATAGGCTTGCAGCCAGCTATGGCTATATATATGTATCCAACCTCCCTCGGGCAGGTATGGCTTTGAGTTTGTGAATGAATGAAAACCAGAAAAATTGCCCCATCTTGAGTATCATCCTCTTCTCAATGAGAGTAACAATTGATATACTAACATTGACTAAGCAGAAACAGGGTTATTTTTTATAACAAGTTGGTGTCTTCTCCTTTGCAGGTTACTACTTTAGTTACCCGGTGGCTATGCACCTGGGCTATCCTCCACAAACCAGGACTTCAGGATACTATTACGGTGGTATCGCAATATTTGGACCAGGTGGCACGGGATTTTTTTACCCAGGAGCATGGGTGGCGATCTAGTCTACGAATTGATAGCCACTAATTTCTATGTTTCATGATGGGGGTTTAGATTTGTCCTTTCTTGGTTGTGTGCATTTTATGCAGAGGCCGGGGGTGGACTCAGTTAGAATGTATCATCTTGGTATATTTGACTAAGTCTTAATAAAGCTTCCATTATCTAAAAAAGTAAAAGAAGTAAAGTAATATAGTATGTTAGGGTAGACTAAAGACATCCTATCAATCAGATATGTCACCTCCTCTACCGACAGTTTTATTAATCTCTCCTCCTGTGCATGCCACTTTCGAACAATCACCTGGAAATAACATATAGAAGATGGGTACTGTAAATATGCAAGTTACTGTCAGCATCAGAATTTTCCCAAAAAAAAACAAACTTTGACTTACTTAAAATATTTAAATACAGATGAGGATATTACTCATTATTCACTATGACAGTGTTTATTCCCTTCCCTTGCTTTTATGTACAATACATCTTACAAGCGAGTTATTCTTTGTCGGTTTTTCATCTGTTCATTATACAGCCCAATGTAGATTTTTCTTTTAGCCAGATACACATGTCTGTAGATACACAAGTATGTATAAGATTATTGGTTATTTGAAAATGAGTGATTAGGTTCACATAAACATGTAAATTATGGACTTATGATTCAGCAAGATATAGCATCAGTATCTTATTAGCTAAAACGAAAATTAAAAAAAGAGAGAGACAAAAATATGCAACTGTAGTACATATAAATATAGTACTCCCTCCGTTTCATATTATAAGGCGTTTGACATTTTTCTAGTCAAACTTTATTAAATTTGACTAAGTTTATAGAAAAATTTAGCAACATCTAAAACATAAAATTAATTTTATTAAATCTAGCATTGAATATATTTTGATACTATGTTTGTTTTGGGTTAAAGTTACTACTATATTTTTCTATAAATAAACTTGGTCAAACTTAAAGAAGTTTGACTAGAAAAAAGTCAAACGACTTATAATATGAAATGGAGCGAGTACAACATTATTTAGCAAGGTTTTACATTTTGAATTCACCGCCCTATCTGATTTCCGTGGCTAATACTGTTAAAAGAAATAAATATTAGCTATTCATCGAAGAATAAATGTAGTGGATACTTTGATGGTTTATCCAAACCCCATTTTCAGCCAAACAGGTTCACATGAATGCAACAAAGTGGCACAAAACAAAAAACCACAATGTAGAATTCAGTCCTTAATCCTAGAATGGATACTATCTGGTCCCATATTATCTCTGCAGCAGGCAATATAAACTTGCTTTGGGCCAACAGGAAAGAGTACCTCGGATGGGTGAGTGGTAAGAAAGAATCCGACAGTAGGTGCAAACTCATTCCCGTGCCTGAAAGGATCATAGATTGTGGAAAAATAATCAATATGTTACTTATCATAAAAGTTGTTTTGGCCATAAGTGAAAGACACAGAACATGCAGGCAAAAGGGAACAGAATGCGCAAAACAGGCACATGTATTTTCATCATTTTAACACAGTTTCCTGAATGCCATAACTATAGAGTCCAGATCAAGTAGTCAAACGTGCCGGTACTGATCTAGAAGCATGTCTGCATACCGCATGCCTCATATCAACATTCTAGTACAGTCTCTTTACAAATGTGAAACAAGATCGGTACACAAACTGCTGCAACCCAAAGAAGCACTAGGTAGTTGATTATGCTACGCTAAGATTGTCTTGTCAAAATGGAAGGTAGAATCGAGCTATCCGATCCATTGATGATGCTACACTAGTACACTAGCAAGGTTCTTTTAATAAAAAAAACTCAACCTATATGCATACCACTCGGCACTCGCTGGCTAAACAATTCTGCACAAGTTGACTGACGGTGTGATAAATCTAAGAAATCGAAAGGGGGGGATGACGCAATGCAACCTGTTGGGGGAGCAGTAGTAGAGGAAATGCGGCCCCGGAGGCACCATCTTGATCCCCTTGAACTTGGGCCCGACGGAGAACACCTGAATCGAATCAAAAGCAGCAGCACGCGAATAAGCCTAGCGAGTCGAAGCCGCGAGGAGAAAAAGTGGGGTTTCTCGAGGGGATAGGGAAACCAACCTGGGTGTCGACGCCGAGGAGGGTTCGCTGGGGCACGTCGAGGAGGAGGAGCGTGGCGCCCTTCCGCACCAGCTCCGTCGCCGCCTCCGGGTCCACCGGCGCCGTCGCGCCGCCGCCGCCGCCGCTCGACATGGTGCCGCCCAGAACAGAATGGAAGGACCCAGAAAAGAATCGAAAGCGCCGATTGGTTGGCTTATTGTCGTGTACTCGTGTATCGGTTCGCCTAACTCGTGAGACCAATCTGAACTTTGAAATCGCAGAGATAAGGAATTTTGTAAAATTAGATGTGGAGTTGTTATCCATTAGGGGTTAAATTTTGTGGAAGGATTTATATGAATGAATGAATATGTTTGAGTTTATATATATATATATATATATATAACCAATGAATATGTAGAGCATAATTCGTAGTTTATCGGAAAATGACGATATGCATAATAATGGCTAAGTCCAACGATCATAAGTGCTAACAAATATTATCTTCAAAGAGAGGTCGTTTTCTGCTCCGACGCAAGCCATTTGACTCGTTGTTCGGTTTATTTTGTCTCTCTGATTTCATCCTCACGCTAGAGATGCTCCGAGAGACCGTTTTGATAGGTGACTCGAGTTGTTTTGATAGGTGACTCGAGTTGTCATAACTCAAAGTTAGTCATATCACAATCAATTAATACATTGTTTGTTTTGACTACTTTATTTTAGGTTGTCGAAGAAAGTGTGGCAGTTGTCAAGTGCTTTGTCATAATATTTTGAGCCCGATTTTTACTATTGAAACCGTTCGTCGCACTTACAGTGTGATGAAGCATGTCGATACGTAAAAGGGTGACTCTCTTTTTACCTTCCCAAAATAATAGCACGAAGTAGTATAGGTTCTAGCGCAAAATAAACGAAAAGTACGCGAAGCTCAATCGCTCTGTTTCCTATGAAAACATCCACAAACTGCTCCCATGTTTATTATCCTCTCTACTCCACTTATCTCTTCATATTCTAGATCTTTTTTTGCAGCTCTAAGCAACACCCAACTATCCCACCCCCAAGTAATTTGAACATGTTTATCTGAGTGGGAAAGTTAAAACTGTTAGTAGAAGATGGGGAGTGTGGTTCGAGAATAGAAATTGGTTTTTTCATTAATAGCCACATATTTTTAATAGTATTTTTAGAGGTGGTGTTTCTAGCTTTTTTTTAAGGGAAGATGTGCTTACGCACGACGTAGAGATGAGCGGAAAGCCAAAACCACTTTAAGGCTGAGTTCGGCATTGGGTTTCATAGCGTCGCACAGTGTTTTTTTCCCCGGGGTAAATCTTGATTCTTATTTGAGTCGGAGTAAAAAAGAACTTAGAATCAAGTTATAAGTACTCCCGTTTCGTGTTATAAGAAGTTTTAACCTTTTTTCTAGTAAAACATTTTTTAACCATGATTAAATTTATAGAAAATTTTAACATCTATAACACCAAATTGGTTTCATTAAATCTAACATTGAATATATTTTGATATTCCCTTCATCCAAAAGTCTAAGGCATATTTCTTTTAGGAAAAAGTTCGAATTACGCCCCTACACTATAGCAACAATTCGAATTACCCTCTTAAACCACAAAATCAGATATCCTTCGCTCTCAACTTTTCATACCAGACGAATTATCCTCTCACTCGCTCTGGAGCAGTTTTGGTACTAAGTGACACACACGTAGCAATCCAGTCAGCATAAAAAAATTTAAAAGTGGTGAGACCCACATGTCAATTCTGATTTGTGGATTTAAAAAATTAAAAAAAGTAGAACTGACATGAGGGCATCATCGCTTTTTAAATTTTTTATGCTGACTGGACTGTCACATGTGTGCCACATAGTACCAAAACCGCTCTAGAGCGAGTCAGGGATAGTTCATTCATTATGAAAAGTTGAGGGTAAATGATGTCTTATTTTATGGTTCAAGAGAATAATTCGTACTATCGCTTAGTTCAGAGGGATAATTCGTACTTTGTTCCTTTCTTTTATCGGAAAGACTAAAGAGAAATTAGCTCATCTCTTATGTAACAAAAGCAAAGAACTATATGCATACATGAAAACCAATGAGTATTAAGAATTTAAGATGGTTGCTCAGGTTTCGATCAACAATTTAATTTAGCACCGTAAAACGAAAAGACATCCTCTTCATTTAATTCTTAGATACATGAAGGCTACAAATATTCACATCTCATTTGGAAAAAAAATCAAGAAATAAAATAGGCTGACTTTTGGATGGAGGGAGTAGTGTGTTTGTTTTGTGTTGGAAACGTGACTATGTTTCTTATATAAAGATGATTAAATTTAAAAAAATTCAACTTTAAAAAAATCAAAACTTCTTATAATATAAAACGGGGAGTATTTGCTAATGGTTACTTTTTCCTCATTACTCCACATAGCGCAATGGCAGACCCACGATTCCGCCAATCCCTTTATTTCGGGTCAAAGCTAATTGTCTTACTTCCTTCATCTGGTCGTTCTACCACTCAAGAAATGTCCGATAAAAAATTATTGTTTTAGCATTTTGACCAGAGAACTAGGACATCTAGTCAATTCCATGAGTCAGGCAGTCCGGTCCACACTTAGGCTGAGTTCTTTACCTCATCTTCCCAACTCACCACTCTTTTTTTTGCCGCGCGCTCGTTTTTCAAACTACTAAACGGTGTATTTTTTTATAAAAAGTTTCTATACAAAAATTGCTTAAAAAATCAAATTAATCCATTTTTCAAAAAAAACTTAGTTAGTACTTAATTAATCACGCGCTAATGGACCGTTCCGTTTCAAAGTTTGTTTAGTACTTTGTTTAGTTTCAAAGTTTTTTTTCAAACTTTCAACTTTTTCATCACATCAACCTATCATACACACACAACCTTTCAATCACATCATTCCAATTTTACAACCAAACTTCCAAATACCACTCAACTAAACTCACCCTTATTGTCGTGTACTCGTGTATCGGTTCGCCTAATTCGTGAGACCAATCTGAACTTTGAGATCGCAGAGATCAGGAATTTTGTAAAATTAGATGTGGAGTTGTTATCCATTAGGGGTTAAATTTTGTGGAAGGATTTATATGAATGAATGAATATGTTTGAGCTTTTATTTTTATATATATATATATATATATATATTCGTAGTTTATCGGAAAATGACAATATGCATAATAATGGCTAGGTCCAACGGTCATAAGTGCAACAAATATTATCTTCAAAGAGAGGTCGTTTTCTGCTCTGACACAAGCCATTTGACTCCCACAATGCGGGTTGTTCGGTTTATTTTCTCTCTCTGATTTCATCCTCACACTAGAGATGCTCCGAGAGACCATTTTTGATAGGTGACTCAAGTTGTCACAACTCAAAGTTAGGCATATCACAATCAATTAATACATTGTTTGTTTTGACTATTTTATTTTAGGTTGTCGAAGAAAGTGTGACAGCTGTCAAGTGCTTTGTCATAATATTTGGAGCCCGATTTTTACTATTGAAACCGTTCGTCGCACTTACAGTGTGAAGCATGTCGATACGTAAGAGGGTGACTCTCTTTTCACCTTCCCAAAATAATAGCACCAAGCAGTATAGGTTCTAGTGCAAAATAAATGAAAAGTACGCGAAGCTCAATCGCTCTGTTTCCTATGAAAACATCCACAAACTGCTCCCATGTTCATTATCCTCTCTACTCCACTTATCTCTCTTCACTAGATCTTTTTTTGCAGCTCTAAGCAACACCCAACTATCCCACCCCCAATTAATTTGAACATGTTTATCTGAGTGCGAAAGTTAAAACTGTTAGTAGAAGATGGGGAGTGTGGTTTGAGAATAAAAATTGGTTTTTTCATTAATAGCCGCATATTTTTAATAGTATTTTTGGGAGAGGTGGTGTTTCTAGTTTTTTTAAGGGAAGATGTGCTTACGCGCAATGTAGAGATGAGCGGAAAGCCAAAACCACTTTAAGGCTGAGTTCGGCATTGGGTTTCATAGCGCCGCACAGTATTTTTCTCCCCGGATACGTTTTTCAAACTACTAAACGGTGTATTTTTTTAAAAAAGTTTCTATACAAAAGTTGCTTAAAAAAATCAAATTAATCCATTTTCGAAAAAAAAATTAGCTAATACTTAATTAATCACGCGCTAATGGACGTTCCGTTTTCCGTGTGCACTGTTTGGAGTTGGTAGTACTGAGTAACTAACTCAGCCTAAGTAGTAGAGATAAATCTTTAGCCAAAAAAATTTCTAAATCTTGATTCTTATTTGAGTCGGAGTAAAAAAGAACTTAGAATCAAGTTATAAGTACTCCCGTTTCGTGTTATAAGAAGTTTTAACCTTTTTTCTAGTAAAACATTTTTTTAACTTTGATTAAATTTATAGAAAATTTTAACATCTATAACATCAAATTGGTTTCATTAAATCTAACATTGAATATATTTTGATACTCCCTTCATCCAAAAGTCTAAGGCATATTTCTTTTAGGAAAAAGTTCGAATTACGCCCCTAAACTATAGCAACAATTCGAATTACCCTCTTAAACCACAAAATCAGATATCCTTCACTCTCAACTTTTCATACCAGACAAATTACCCTCTCACTCGCTCTGGAGCGGTTTTGGTACTAAGTGACACACACGTGGCAATCCAGTCAGCATAAGAAAATTTAAAAGCGGTGAGACCCACATGTCAATTTTGATTTGTGGATTTAAAAAATTAAAAAAGTAGAACTGACACGAGGGCATCATCGCTTTTTAAAATTTTTATGCTGACTGGACTGTCACATGTATGCCACATAGGACCAAAACCGCTCTAGAGCGAGTCAGGGATAGTTCATTCAGTATGAAAATTTGAGGGTAAATGATGTCTGATTTTGTGGTTCAAGAGAATAATTCGTACTATCGCTTAGTTCAGAGGGATAATTCGTACTTTGTTCCTTTCTTTTATCGCCAAGACTAAAGAGAAATTAGCTCATCTCTTATGTAACAAAGAGCAAGGAACTATATGCATACACAAACCAATGAGTATTAAGAATTTAAGATGGTTGCTCGGGTTACTATCAACAATTTAATTTAGCACCGTAAAACGAAAAGACATCCTCTTCATTTAATTCTTAGATACATGAAGGCTACAAATATTCACATCTCATTTGGAAAAAAAATCAAGAAATAAAATAGGCTCATGACTTTTGGATGGAGGGAGCAGTGTGTTTGTTTTGTGTTGGAGACGTGGCTATGTTTCTTATATAAAGATGATCAAATTTAAAGAAATTCAACTTTAAAAAAATCAAAACTTCTTATAATATAAAACGGGGAGTATTTGTTAATGGTTACTTTTTCCTCATTACTCCACATATTACTCCACATAGCGCAATGGCAGACCCACGATTCCGCCAATCCCTTTATTTCATTTCGGGTCAAAGCTAATTGTCTTACTTCCTTCGTCTGGTCGTTCTACCACTCAAGAAATGTTCGATAAAAAATTATTGTTTTAGCATTTTGACCAGAGAACTAAGACATCTGGTCAATTCCATGAGTCAGGCAGTCCGGTCCACACACTTAGGTGTTCTTCATTGTACTTTCTCAACTTATTTTTCTTTTTTTTCACGCGCACGCTTTTTAAAGTGTTAAACGGTGTGTTTTTTACAAAAAGTTTTTATACAAAAATTGTTTTAAAAAATCATATTAATTCATTTTTCAAAAAAAATAATTTAATACTTAATTACTTATGTGCTAATGAGTCACTCCATTTTTCATACGGAGAAAATATGTTCTCAACACCTAGAAACGAACCTACCCTTAATCTGGTTAATGATTACTCTTTCCCTTTTTAACGGTGCTACTACTAGTAGCATGCGCGACGGAGTACAAGCATTCATTAATTAATTGCATGTGGTAAATATTTCTGGCAACCTAAAACGACAAGTGCTACTAACAAATAAGGATAATTTGGTCATTTTTACTTGGTGTTAATTTGTCCAATAATCCTTCAAACGACCAACTTTCTGGCAGAGAGACTAGTTAAGTTGGTGTTTTGACTTTTGTGGTTTATAAGCCAATAGCTTAAAACCCACAAGGTCAAGAGTAGAGTTCTAACTCCACTTCCCATAATAAGCCAAGAAAAGCTACTCAAATCTAGTTTTTTTTTCAATAAATGTAATGTACTAGCCTGAGCTTTGAAAGGACACTACAAAAGAAAGGATTGCCTTTAGAGTAAGTTTTATAGTAAATATAGATACTACCTCTAATTTTAACCATGTTATCTACTATTTAGTTAAGCAACATGAATAACATGTTACCGTCACTATACGTACCTCTATAATTTTATTTTGTTGGTTCACTTTCACACTATTTCACATTCTCTTTACACTTTTCTTAGAGATTATGTATATATTGCCCCTTATATGAGCGATGGCTCATCCTCTCTCTTCTCACTTCTCTAATCTCTCTTATCACCTAATCCTATGTAACACTTTTTAGAGGCAACACTTAAAATCTTATAGTAACTGGATGATATCACGCGCGTTACCGCGAGGTTAGGTTTACATGATAATAGTAGAAATAACATGTAAAATAGCTAAATGACATAACTCTATATATTTTATATAATATAATTTTTATCTTTGATCGACTATTGAAAAAAATCTATAAGCAATTGATGATGTTGTTTAGAAAAATTTAAATTACATATAGATTAATCATTCAAAAGTAAAACTAAGTTGAGGTGGCTCAATGAGAGAAGGAAAAGAAAAGAGATAATGTAGATTAACCATCCAAAGATAAAACTAAAGTGATACGATTTCATAAGAGAAGAAAAAAAGGTAGATAATTTAAACTATGGATCAATCATCCAAGAGCTAAAAATTATTGAGCTGATGTGGCTTAATAAAAAAAAGAAAAATAACATTAACTATACTTAGTGAGAATGAACTATAGATATTTATGTGTTGAGTCATCTTTGTTTGGGCTTATTGGTGTAGTATTTGTAGTCCCTGGCTCACCGCTTGGCCATCATAAATAAGTAACATTTAGTGAGAATAGCAAGTACTATCTCCACTCATAAATAAGTAACATTTTAGATAGCGATACAATCACCAAAACACTATTTGTAACAGGAGGAAGTGTATCTTGAGGAAACTCTATAAAACAATCTCCTATATACGACATGAAGTCACAAAATATATGACGTTTTAGATAACAACAATATCACCAAAATATCAGTTCGATCATCATTATCAATTTGTAGTACACAACCTATGAGAAAATGTAGGATATATATAATATTTTGAAACCAGTTTTGAGGACAAATCTAACTATACAATTTACAAAAGATAAATCAAAATGTTCGAACGGGATACCTATGTACCATCATTTAAATATATTCACTAACGCATTAATAAATGTAAAACTGTAAGTATGGTACTGTACGTGTATGGATCGCTCAACGTGTAAAATGATTAATCTGAGGTTACCATAGTTGGAGCATAAAATAAGCATAATCTTACCCCCTTAAACTTATAAGAAAAGTAGTAAACCACTTATTTATACCACTTCTGAGCCACATGTCCCTAAACCTCACTGCTCCTGGTTACAAACGGGATGTGGGAAAAAGCTAAGATGATCTGCTTGTGCTAGGTATTTGGAAACCCTCTATTTACATTAAAAAATATTTTAATTTAAGAAGCAAATAAGAAAAGAAACGGAATGAATCCATTCGTTTCCTTCTTCTCCACTTCTATGAGCTGTGTGAGTTGGTCACAACTGTCACACCCTGAGATTCTCCCAAATCGTAAAAATTAAATTTAATAATTTATCTGAGAAATTGTTGAATTAAATCTGGAGAAAAACCCAATTAAATAATGCATTAAATAAGAGGAAATGGCAAGGTGGAATTTTTCTTGAGTTCCCCATGTCAAAATACATTAACAGGATTTTTAGTGGAATTTTCAGAGCCCCAGAAATAATTTTAAACATTTAAAAACCTCAAGCGCAATAAATAAAACCCTGGGAAATTCTTTTTCCTTTTCTTTTTCTTTTTCCTCTTCTCGGGCCGTCGGCCCATCTTTTTCCCCCCCGGCCCAAGCCGCCGTCGCGCGCGCCTCCTTCCCTCCGGACCGGCCCAGCCGGCCCAAGCCGCCGCCTCCCCGCGCCCCTCCTCCTTCCCGGGCCGGCCCAAGGCCACGGCCCGAGCCGCCCGGAAAGTCTGCGCCGCCTCCCCCGCGCCGCGCTCGCTGACGCGCGGGCCCGCCGCGGCCGAGTCCGCCTCCGACACGGCCGGCCGGCGCGCCCGCGCCGCCGCAAATCCCGGCGGGATCCCCGCCGCGCCGCCCCTATTTTTTTTCCCCCGAGGCCGCCGCCCCTCGTTTTCCCCGCGCCGCCGCCGCCCTAACCCTAACCCTAGCGTCGCCGTTTTCCGCCGCCGTCTTCGCCGCCGGTAAGCGCCGTCGCCTTTTCCTTCTTCCCCCTTCCGGCCGCGCCGCCCGCTGCCGTGCGCGCCTCCCGCGCCGCCGTCGCCCGTGCGCTCCCGCGCCGCCGTCGCCCGTGCGCTCCCGCACCGCCCCGCTGCCGCTCGTGCGCCGCCCGCCCGCGCGCCGCCGCCTCCCGCGCCGAAACCCTAGCGCCGCCGCGCGCCATGGTTGGCTCGGTCGAGCCCGAGCCCGGCCGCTCGGCCGTCCGCGCGCCTCAGCCGCCCGATCGGCCGCCCGGGCCGATCTGGGCCGTCCGCGCTCGCCCGCGTGGCCGCCGCGTCACCCGCGCCGCCCCGCCGCGTGGCCGCCGCGTGGCTGCCGCGTCGGCGCCATGTGTGCGCCACGTGGAGCGTAGCCACCGCCGCCGCGGCTGACGTCAGCCCTAGCCGCTGACGTCAGCCCTAGCCCGCTGCCGCCAGCCGTGACGTCAGCAGTGACGTCAGCCCTAAGGGTTTATTGCGCAATAATTAATTAAGGATTTTTCTGTTTTAGTAAAAACACAGATAACTTCAAAAATTCATAACTAATTCATCCGGACTCCGTTTTAGTCCGTTCAAGTCTCAGAAAATTCATAAAAATGTCTAGAATCAATTAAAAATAGTTTTGTTCTTTGTTTCAGTAGACTTATAGCATGTATTGTTGTTTGCTTTGTTTGTCGTATAGATTCCGGTAATTCCGACTCTCCGGTTTACTTCGAAGTCGTTGCCGAGGTCGACCCAGCGCAAGAGCAAGGCAAGTCATACTTATTCATTTGATCATGTTGTACCTAAATTGCGAAACAGTCTTATTTCTCCCTAAATATTGCATTGTTTTATAATGTCATCTATGGGATAGTTTACCTATTGTACTCAACTTTATATTGCAATTACCTTATTCCTTTGATAGCTTGGGAAATAATTTGAATAGTTGCTATAATAGAACTTGCTTAGCCCTGCTTAGAAACATTAGCTCACAATTGGGTTGTTAATACTTAATGATGGTTATTTCATGTTGGCTCGCGATGGTTAATCGTGGGTGATTTAATTAAATATTTCAACTAAAATATTGATTAATGGTGGGTTGTGAGCACATGGTTTTGATGGTCGTGCTCATGACAATTAAGGACCGGTTCGCGGGAAACCCTGGAAGAATTACCGTACTTTTCACAAGCCAGCATGGGTAATGGCTGGATTTGGAGTATAGCTTTTTCCTAGCCGACGTTTCCCGGAAAGGGTGGGCGTGATGGAGTTGAGTCGGCCGGGGATATACCGGTTGCTTGGCTGCTGGATTCACCAAGGCACGAGAGGGGGCTGCCCGTTCCGGGAACGGAGCGGGGGCAAACCTGAGGTGTGGTGCGTTGGTTAGGAAGGGTTATGCGAAGGGTCCTGTCACAGCTCCTTTTCCGGTATACCGTGGTGGTATGTTGGCGCACAGTAATGTGTTGTAGGACTGTGTCTTGTGGGTACAGTTGTACACCTCTGATCAGAGTAAAACTATTCGAATAGCCGTGCCCGCGGTTATGGGCGATCAACCAGATTCACCGTGATTAGTTGAACTCTTTAATAATTTGACTTAATGGAAATGGTTTAGTTCAGGTGGATGGTTGGGCCTGTCGCAACGTGGTGTAGCGTTGGACAGTGATGGTTTAATTATGACTAATTAATTCAACTGTTTTACTGTTTTCAACTATTGTTTTTAAATGCGTATTTTATGCAAAATAACCATTGCAGCTCTCCTTTGTTATTACTTGCATCATTATTTTCCTTTCCGGTATGACTTGTTGAGTACAGTGGGTAGTACTCAGTCTTGCTTATTTTTCCCCACACCAGAGTTGGAGTTATGTTCAGAGGAAGACTTTTCGAAGAGTAGGCTTGTTGCTACCGTGAGGAATGCCTGTGGAGTGGAGTCGCTACGTTGCGAGTGTTTAGTTTATTAGATTAGTTGTTTTCTTTTTCCGCTGCAGTTTTGTAAGAGATTTTTATTGTTTTGTAAGACGTGGATCTGTATGGCAACTTTGTCATTTGTGTACCCTGGCTGGTCCTGGACAGGGATTTTAATACACAATTTGCTTTGGAAATTCTGGTAGTGAATTTCTGGGCGTGACAAGTTGGTATCAGAGCCGACCTCGACCGTAGGACAAACCAACTGGAAACCTTAAGAGCCCTCTAAAATTTTTCATGTGCATTTTCCCTTGAATTTTAAATTGTCTTGGGAAAAATCTGGGAATGGTGGTCTTTGGGGTTTTTGAAGAAAAAGAGGGTTCCTTGCATCAAAATTTTCTTTTTGAGCATATGTTGAGTCCCGTTCCTTTGCCCTCTGTAGATGGCAGGTCATCCCCCGACGCACCGTGGTCAGAATATGGAAGGCTTCGTGGCAGAGCTTGCCCGTATAACTTTGGTTGTAGGGTACCTTGAAGCGCCGGAGTACACCATGATCGAGCCTCTCTGTGGCGAGTTCCCGTTCCGAGTCCGTTTGGAAGTACATGGCTTCGTGGGCACCAGTCTTCCCAATATGGTGGTCACCGCTTCAGGAGGATCTGACGAGCACGCTTGTCAGGAGGCTGCTTACTTGATGATGGCCAGGATGCGAGAACTACACGACTACGCCCTCCACAGCTCGGCGTACCGTTATCATCCTCGTCGCGGTAGCTCTTCCACCAGCAGCACCTATCGATCTGCAGCGGAGGAGAACGACACTACCTTCGGACGGATGGTCACAGTGATGAAGGGTCTGGACAAGATGCACGCCGATCTCCACAAGGCATCCAAGGCTCTTAATGACCAGAAGTTGATCAAGATTGCCCGCTTGGAGGATGAAGTCGTGCGACTCAAGGCCGATAATGCTAGGTTGCGAGGACACCCAGCGCCAGGAAGACTCAGGATTCGTACTACGCCAAGGAAGAGGACCACTGCTCCTGTACGTATCCAGCTTGCGCCAAGGAATTCACCACCCGCTCCAACGCCAGTTCCGCCGCCGCCACCAGGGTTCGCCATCACCTTCGCCTCAACGTCTGCGTACCAGGGTCTAGCCGGTGGTAGCGGAGGTTGGTTGCACGCCACACCCAGTGGAAGCAACGGCAGTAGTTCAAGTTCAGAGCCAACAAGTGGAGACACTGCCATGGCGGATTCCGGAAACCGTTCCGAGCATTAGGCTCGTTACCCTTAGTTTTCTGTTTTTTCTTAGTTTGATTGCTTGTTAGATTCTGTGTGCTAGGTTTGTTGCTCTGGGGTTTAGCCGATGGTCGATACCATGTGCCTATGGTATGGCTATCTCATTAAGGATTTCTGCTTGCCTTTTTAAGTGTTTTTAAATTAGATCAAAACAGTAACAGTTTAATTAATAAATTAAAGCTTAGTTCTGAGCAATCTGTTTTCTTTCTTGTCCATTTCTTTCTGCTGGTTCTTCTCCTTCAGATGGTCAACACCAGGACAAGTGGTAACAACAACGGACAGGAGGGATCCCAGACTAATGGAACAAACACCAACGCTCCTCCTCCACCACCGGATAACCCCACTCTTGCCCAAGTGCTAGCTAGCCAGACGCAGATGATGGCGGCTATGATGCAGCAAATGCAGCAGCAACATCAACAAATGCAACAGCAAATGTTGCAACAGATGCAACAACAAGCTCAACAGCAGCAGCAGCAGGCCCAACAGAATCAACCACCACCCCAATCCAAGTTGCCAGAGTTTCTTCATGTCAGACCGCCGGTTTTCTCAAGTACTACCAATCCCATGGAAGCGAATGATTGGCTTTATGTTATTGAGAAGAAGCTTAATCTACTCCAGTGCAATGATCAGGAGAAGGTCGCGTTCGCCACCCATCAATTGCAGGGTCCCGCTTCGGCTTGGTGGGATAACTATCTGGTTACCCGTCCACCCGGAACGGAGGTCACTTGGACGGAGTTCTGCCGCAGTTTCAGGAAAGCCCAAATCCCTGACGGCATAGTAGCCCAGAAGAAGAGAGAGTTTAGGGCGCTCCACCAAGGTAATAGAACAGTGACGGAGTACCTTCATGAGTTTAACCGTCTCGCACGTTATGCTCCGGAGGATGTGCGCACTGATGCGGAAAGGCAGGAAAAGTTTCTTTCCGGCCTGGATGATGAATTGACCAACCAGCTAATCTCAGGGGATTATGCTGATTTCGAGAAGTTAGTTGATAAGGCGATCCGTCAAGAGGATCAACGCAACAGGATGGATCGAAAGAGGAAGGCAGTCCAATTCAGGGCGCAGCAGGGAAGTCAACAGAAGCCCCGGTTCACCGCCGGACAGCAGGGTGGACCTTCTACAATGATTGTTCGTCAACATCGACCTTACCAGCCTGGTAATTTCAACAACAACAATTCCGGCAACCGCAACAACAACGGGGGACAGCCCAACCGCAACCCGGTTCC